>JAEAOA010000710.1:0-455000 GCA_016746295.1 Potamilus streckersoni
GTTACCAGTTGCCATTCAAGTCCGCTATTTTTTCTGAAATTTAGTGGAATATTTTAAGTCAAGGCAATCTGAATACAATCTTCCAGAGTTTTTCTCAGTCTCTACTATGGTTTGGGAGATTTTGGTAATCTTAGTTGTACTTTTAGACTAAGCAAATATAACAGGGTTCCTGCAGACTTAACAAAAACAAATTCCATGACTTTTCCAAACCTTTTCCAGGGCCATTTCATAAAACTCAAGGACCGCGCTATCTTGCATTGTCAAGTAAATGAACATAAAGAATAACATCTTTCAATTTAAAATAAGAAATAAGTTAACAACAAATATATTTAATATGTACTTTTTAAATTTACATGGGCTATCACACTTTGACTTTATGTAGTAATTCATGTCATAATCCAATGATCAATGTAATTTGTATTGAAAAGAAAAAAGGAAACAATTCTTAGTAGTCTTTGTATGTATTCCTATTTACAATATTAACAACACACATTACTTTCCAGATGCTTTCTTTTATTTAGTGAACTACACCTGAAATCATGTGATACTTCCATTAGGAGAACTTACTCTTATTATATGAATTGAAACCATTTATCGATTGTAATTTTATCATTTTATTTAATCGGTTCTCGTTGCTCTATAAAATTTAAAGTAATCAATTTCTTTAACTCCATTGTCACAAATTCCATGACTTTTCCAAAACTTTTCAAGGTTTTGACAAATTCCATAACTTTTCAAGGCCCTTGAAATTTATTTTTTAAATTCCAAAATTTTTTTTCCAGGATTCCATGACCTGCAGTAACCCTGATATAACTTAATCTACTGCGATAAGTTCAGTCTCCGTCATATTCTGGAACAATTTCGTATGTTTAGCGTTACTTTTAGTCACAGTCACTTGAATATTAATGTTCCAGATTTTCTTAATTTTCACTGTAGTATTGGACAATGTCGTAGTTTTAGTATTAATTTTAGTCTAAATCAATGTAAATTAATGTTCAGGGACATGTTTAGTCTCGGTTAAGTTCTGGGACAATTTCGTCATTTTAGCGTTACTTTTAGTCACATCCATTTTGGTGTTAGTCTTTTCCTTGATTAAAACTATTTATAGCATCATTATAAATATGCAAATTTATGACCACCATCAACAGATTTCAAGTCTATGTAATGCTTTATGTATAACTCTAGGTTTTATAGTAATATATGTCGGTCTCTATGTCTCTACTTTATAGGTCCCTCCCTAGAGTCGTAGTGCTAGCTGCGCGTATTTAGTACAACTAGGTCAGCTCCTTGCTACACTGTTACCAAGTGTTCAGTACCGTAATGTCATGCTACCTGGGACAATTTCTCTTGACGCCATACAGTCCCAGGGTGTGCTAATACAAAATTTCCCTTGACGCTATAAAGGCACGGCAGTTCCATTTGACGCCAAAAACCTTGACGCTATAGTATCCCACGCTTGTTTTTAATAACTCCCATTGACGCTATAGTATCCCCATTCACTACTCTATATTTTTATTTCGGCGAAAGTGCACAGTGAGTAATATGGCCTTGATGATGATTCGGAAGTGAAATCTGTGTTCTATTGCATGGTGTTTGGTTTACAATTCAGCCTCTCAAAAAAAAAAAAAAAAAAAAAAAAATGCCGGTCAACCCTGAACAAGAACTTTACCGTAAAGGCATCTTTGAAGGTATTTTAGATTAACATGATTTGTATTGATTGTCACAGTGTAAAGTTCAGTGCTGAGAAACAAATATAGAGATTATATGGTAAAATAAATTATGTTCTATGGCCAAGTAGATAAATCTTGCATGTAGTCCTCAATCCCATAATGCCTAAATTAAAGAGCTTAGTATCGTTGCTTATAATTTTACTATCAGTCATGCACTTACTATATAATATCTTTATATAATAATACAGTACAAGTATGTCGAATGGTTAAATTATAAGCAACTATACGAGCCCTTGTGGCCTAAATAGAAGTGATCGGTTTTGAACAATACCGGATATAAGTTTGTATATTAAGAGTAACAACATAGTTCCAAATATTTGACCCCACTACTTTGTTTATTTTCATGGCTTGCTAAGGTCATTATAAATGGCCATATATGAAGAAATTTCACTAATCTAACAACGCTAACTTGTACGCTAATATTGTTTTTCTTAGAGACACAATGCAAACTTCACTAATAATTCCGGATTGAACTAAAGAAGACGTCAGCATGTGTTCAGGCTTAACTAGCAATTCGGTCGTAAACTTATTTTCATAATTTTTTTTTATTAGTAGACGCAAATAAAGGAAATGGGTAAAGACAACGATATTGTTTATATTATAAATTTCATTTATCAATGTGCCATATCAAATATTCCCTCTCGAATCGACAGCTAGACAAATTTTTACATCAAAATTGATTTGAGCTGATGTGCATTAGCCTTAATTTTGCCAAAGAAAAAATATAACCCTACTTATTACGAGAGTGGTGATTTTAATGGCTGTTTTACAAATATTACACATTTCGGACCGTCATCTAAACAATTCTAGCTGAAATCAATTTTAATATGATATATATATATATATATATATATATATATATATATATATATATATATATATATATATATATATATATATATATATATATATATATATATATATACACACACACGTGACACCTCATATTTTACCAAACATTAGGATCGAAATTACAATTTCTTCCACTAGGCGTGAATTGTACTGCGTCACACTAAAAAAAAAAACAAAAAACTTTGCAATTGATTCCTTTATACATTTTAAGTCGGAATGCAACGAAGAAAGCACATGATACATTTTCAAAGTCTTAAATTTTTGAGTTAAATAAAATTTGGTTGAGCCCGCAATCCCACAATCAAAGAACTCTTTAAGGATGGCTCGGCCATTTCAGTTGGGTCGTGAAATGACCGAGCGATGTTCGTTGCTCTAAATAGGAGTAATCTGTTTAGACCTCCTACCCAGTGTTTCTAACGATTTCAAGGTGTAATGGCAAGTGAATGCACCAGGCGGTGGTTGTTTTTTTTTTGCTTGTTTTTTTTTTATTTTACAAAAAGCAAAAAAAAAAAAAAAGAAAAACTTAACGAAGTTTGCGGACATCATTAGCTTGCAGCATTCTTACTGTGCCTCAGATCGGATTAAATTACAAGTTGTTGATTCGGATGAAATTCAGATTCGGACCTTGTGTATTGTGTAAAAAAAGACAAACAAACACAATACGTGTTTCATTTTAGCAGCTCTCTCTTATGTAATTGTTGCAAACAGAGGTCCACTGATTGACACCACTTCAACAATGATAAAAGTGAAGTTCACGCTGTCAATACCACAAATGTGCCATTATCGTTGCTTTTAATTTAGCGTCATACATGTAACTAGTTATTATATAGTACATGTACGACGGTAAATTGTAAGCAACTATACGAGCCCCTGTGGTCACTACATGATATACAATTATACAAATACATTCACGTTCTGTTTACTATCTAGATCTACTCTCTTTAAAAAAATAAATTCTGACATTACTGGTATCAACAACTCTCTTTAAAAATTAATTCTGATATTACTGGTATCAACAATTAAAAAAAAATCAAAAAAAAAAACAACCGAAATCTACTTGTACTTGTCAATTAGTTAACTAACATACTCCATGTTTTGGTTTTCATCATGTGACAATATTGGGGTCGCTTCTATCTTGTTAAAATCGTATCTCCACTGACCCTCTTATTTATGACGGTAGAGTTCTCGTTAATCAAATTAGGTTTGACTCTCACTCGACCGGGTAACTGAGTTCGTAGCAAGAGAGCACACAAACTGAGAACCAGGCTAACAGTTAATTCAAGCAGTGAACTGTGAGAGATCATGGCAAAGGAAGAAGTTTACGATGGAGAAGATGGTCCGGACGAAGCTGACGAGACTACACGACTTCTGAGCAGCATTCCTCCATACAGGTGACACAATTTTCAGAAATCACGCCTTATATGAAAATACTGGTATTGGAAAGGGAGGGGTATAGTCATCTGTTATGCACCCAGTTGTAGACCTATCTTTATCACCTGATGGCTATCACAACATCAGTTATGTATCTTGTATAGACTAGTGCACAACGTGGGGTTACAAACTGTGTATAAGGTTAGATTATAAGCCCATTTAAATTGAGACTGTAACTGTCTCTGATTTTTAAAAAAATAAGTTTATAACATTCACTTATAACATTCATTAGATCCACAGGTGCTCGACGCGAGCTTGATGTAAAAAAAAAAAACAAAAAAAAAACAAACAAACAACAATAATCTTAAGGAAAAAGTCATAGAGAGTGACAAAATACCTCAGATTACCCCCATGATCAGTTCTGACATTGGACCCTCCCTGTCATACTATATAAGAGTCTCTTATATAGTGTGACAGAGAGGGTCCAATGTCCGACTTCTACCCTGGTCTCTGTTTTTTGGGTCCACAAAGCCATAAATATCAGGGTAGACATTTCACATTGTAGAACTAGGTTTCCACAGTCTTGCAGTATTTACTATTTCTGTAAAAAATTAATCACCATACAGTATGACATTAGTTTATATCATTGATTTTATTTCCATTACTATAAATGCCAAAATTCACTGAAAAATTGAAATACACATGTATTTACATGTTATTGGTGTATATGTCAGCGTACACAGGAATTGTGATTAGGTAATTTACTTAGTAATATAAAGCAAAACAAGATATGATTTATGTGATATTGTATGAATTATTTACTTTTTCAATAGTTTTAGCTGAATTCATGTAATGTACTCGGTTGTATTTGATTCAACAGATATAAACAGAGATTCATAGTAATACATACACATAATGAAAATAAAATAATCAGAAGTATTCATGAACATTATATTCTATATTTACATTAACTTTTAAATAATATGAATTAAACCGACTTACACCAGCAGTTTTGGAGATTACCTCAGTTCCAGAATGATCAGTCTTTCTCATACCACCTCCGTTATGGAATGTAGTGATCAGCTGTTTATGATACCTGTCCAATAAATAATGACAAGTGCTATAGAGAAAAGTAAAGAACTTGTATTAATTGCTTGAATCATATTTAGTTTCTCAATATTATAATTCAAATACCACCAACCACAATTCCTGTATTTACACCAATATATATACAATGATAACATGTAAATACATGTTTATTTCAGTTTTCCAGTGTATTTCGGTGTTTACGGTAACCTGGGGTTTTTTTTAGGAAGCATTTGTGCATCACAAATAACAGAATCTTTCAACAATGGTTCTTGACTAAGGAAATTTATTTCTAGGCACTGACCCCATGGAAAAAGGAGTATTGCAAGTTACTCATATCTTGCATTGTGCTCAGCTCAGTCAGTGTTTAAAGAAAACAATTTTTAGTCACAACACTGTCTGGGACTTAAACTCACTAGTCTTGACTGAAATTCTGCAAGCCTCAACTGTTTCCACATGCCCATAATATCTCCACTACACTGTGTCATTGTTTTCTGAAATGTCACAGGTACCTGACACAAGCTTAAGTGGTTCCCAATCATTGGATATATTATTAATAACTTTTAGTGAAGACATTAGATTTAAGACTCTTATTATGCATGCCCCATTAAGTAAATATGGCAGAGGCTATTCACATGGCTGGTGTGTACTATAACAGGTGAAGACAGTATGCATGGCTGTCATTTTTCTAGTCTGGAAACACTGTCGGTGTGGCCACCTTGTAATAAGTTACACACCTTGTAATAAGTTACATAATTTACAGGATGCATCTACCTGATATGCAAAGGCCCATTCACACATATGTTTAGCAATCACAGGAATGACAAGCTTAACCCAAACATCATTTGCATATATTTTATGATGAAATTATTTTTGCATGTTAGAATTGGAAAATAATGCTTTGGTCTTTTCTTCCACAACAAATAGGTTCATGTTTGTCCCTGGGAACATTTTTGGCAAGTCATTATAATTAAAACTGATATAGTATCATACTCCTTCATTTAACAGGTGCTTGTTACCCATGTAATTAAGAGTATTGGTTGAGTGATTAATTTGTGCTGCTCAGTCTATAACTGTAACATTGTCATTTCAGATTGATATGCCCCCATTTCCATTCCATTATCTATTAACTGATTCTTTCATTTTTTAAAATCCTTGTGTTTACAGACATCTCAAGCAAGATCAATCAGAGTATTTCTGACTGTCCTTAATATATTGAATGGTGACCAGGTGTATAGTCTTTGTTACAGTCCATACATGGCAGTCTTTGTAATGTTCAGTACACATCCATTATACATGTATAGTAGTCTTTGTTACAGTCCATACATGGCAGTCTTTGTAATGTTCAGTACACATCCATCATACATGTATAGTAGTCTTTGTTACAGTCCATACATGGCAGTCTTTGTAATGTTCAGTACACATCCATTATACATGTATAGTAGTCTTTGTTACAGTCCATACATGGCAGTCTTTGTAATGTTCAGTACACATCCATCATACATGTATAGTAGTCTTTGTTACAGTCCATACATGGCAGTCTTTGTAATGTTCAGTACATATCCATCATACATGTATAGTAGTCTTTGTTACAGTCCATACATGGCAGTCTTTGTAATGTTCAGTACACATCCATCATACATTTATAGTAGTCTTTGTTACAGTCCATACATGGCAGTCTTTGTAATGTTCAGAATACATCCATCATACATTTATAGTAGTCTTTGTTACAGTCCATACATGGCAGTCTTTGTAATGTTCAGTACACATCCATTATACATGTATAGTAGTCTTTGTTACAGTCCATACATGGCAGTCTTTGTAATGTTCAGTACACATCCATCATACATGTATAGTAGTCTTTGTTACAGTCCATACATGGCAGTCTTTGTAATGTTCAGTACACATCCATCATACATGTATAGTAGTCTTTGTAACTGTCCATACATGGCAGTCTTTGTAAGGTTCAGTACACATCCATTATACATGTATAGTAGTCTTTGTTACAGTCCATACATGGCAGTCTTTGTAATGTTCAGTACACATCCATTATACATGTATAATAAGAGACAAGGTTGGTAATGCTGGAAATTGCAGTTGTACTCATAGGCCATGGTTATTTAATGGCATTCAAAATGACAGTGAAAACTTCTGGCAAAATCTATTAATCTGTTAATCTTGGTTTCATTTATGTGGAAATTTCATTTTCAGTAAACTTTCAAACGTTATGAGATGAACCTGTGAAAGAGTTGGGGTATTTAAAAAAAAAAGTTTGTGTAGTCCATCATAGTTCCATAATATAAGCTGTTGAGACTGATATTTATGATGGGAGAAAAGGCTCTTGGAAATTTCTACCAGCTTTCTTCCTAAGTTGTCCAGTTTAGTCAGCCTTCATTGCCAGAGAGCTACTTAAGATTACATATATGAAAGAAAAAATTTTTGATAGTCTAAAAAATTTGGAAGATTATTATGTCACGATGATTACAAGAGCTTCTGTGCAACAAAATAATTTTGTATCTCTGCAATGACTGTTTGGCACCTTTCCAAAATTTTTTTAAAATAATAAATATAAATAAGGAATAAAACAAACTGAATGTAAAGGCTCCTTTACACCTGCAACCAGCATGGTCTAGGTGTACATTGGTATACCACAGTATTTTTGAATGTACCGAAAAAGTACCATGAATTACCGCAATAATAATTGGGACCAACAATTCCATCATTCTGAGGCAGGAGCCTGGCACATTTTTTTAAAAACTTTCTGTCTGTTAATAGTTGGAAAAATATCTTGCTCTGATTTATAGCAAACGAACATCATATTCACAATTTTATTTTTACAAGAAATATTACTTATGATAAAAGAAAAAATATATTTCAGCTCCAAAAAAATGACAGCATCTATCCATTGATATGTGTATGCTATTTGCTGCAGAAGAAGAAATCTAAAAGAATCTAATTAAACTGGAATGATTTAAGTGTACAACATAGCTGATACTGTGAAAAACATCAGACTGACATTAGAGAACATTCTGATGGAAGTGTTGATACAACTAGGAACCCACAATTTTCTAGCCACACTTCTGACATAATTAGGCACAAAAACACCAAGGCAAGATATACCTGATACTGTGAAAGACATAGTGTTGACATTAGAAAGCCAATTGAAAAAAAGAAGAGTTGATATCGAAACCTAGGATTTTCTAACTACACTGTTAAATTTTGAAATAAGATTTGGTACCTTTTTATCATAGGTCCAACTTCATGAAATCAAGCAGTGATATCTTGCTATCAAAAGGGTTATGGGTCAGTTAGCTAATTTCTTGGTCACCATAAGCTGATTGGTATCAACACCAGGTAATTACATTTTGCCTTGGGTTATTACAGTCTGAACTTACTGGCTACAATGAGGGGGCATCTCAAAAGTTAGAATCTACAGACATTTTACCTCTACAAAATCAGAGGGTGAAGTCATTTTCACTGTCCTAACAGGAGAAGGCAAAGTTTACATTTCTCTGGTGACTTTTTTTGCCCACTTCGCCTGGTAGTTTGACCCTTATACAATATTTGAAATAATGTCAGGTAATAACTTACATGCATTTATCAAAGAAGCATATAGCTATATATTGAAAAGAAAAAGAAAACAAAATGTGAAGATCTTGGGGGAAGAGGTGTATATAATGGTATTGGTGGAAGGGGGGATGTTGGTTGTTGTTTTTGTAGGGTTTAATGCCATTTTTCAGCACAAGATAGGCTATACATGGTGGCCAGTATAAATGGAGGAGGAAGAACCAAAGAAAAGTCTGGAAAGAACTACTGACCGACAAGAAGCTACTGGTAAGCTTTCTCACATACTGACATTGGCCAAACCCAAGGCTCAAACCCACAAAGACAGAGGTGAGATGGAATTGATCGGTAATAGTGAGCACTTTAGACCATTCAGCCACTCAGGGGCCCAGGAAATAAAGGACTTTTAACTTCAGATTGCATGGTATAGACGTAGTACCAAAGATATAGTGATTAAACAAACCTCCTATATGCAGGTATGCGGCTTTAGATCGCCTTAAATTTCTTGTTATTTCTATTGTAATGTTGCTTAGATTTGCAAAGGGAGACAATTTCATGCCACAACAAACTTCAGTTTAAAAAAATATGGTTCTAGCAAAAGGCATTTGAACTTGTTTATTACATGCTATACATGAGGTCAGTTAAAAGATTGTGTTTTATGCAGGCCACATTACATGATACATTTTTAAAAAATATTATCATTCCATGTTTGTAGTGCCTCGTTTCCATTTTGGCTCCACAAGACATTTTAACATTTGAGTAGTGTAGTCATATTGCTTACAGCCTAAATACCTTCTAAAGTTGAATTAAAAAAATGATTGGGTAAACACACTTCTCTTCAGACTGCTTAACATATGACATGTTGAAAAACGGAACAGCAAAATTTAAGCTCCACTTACAAGACATTTTATGATCAGAAGTTTTCACTGTGCCTTTGTCTCTCTTTTTTTAAAATTGTAAGCAATTAGCTGTTGATATCTTGCATGCTGTGTACTGTATGTATGTACCTATGTTGTTTTCTTTACCTGTGCAAACGTTTGTATCATATCCCTATACCTCAATTACATTATTCAGCCACTCCTAATAAAAATGGCAGTGATTTACCATTGCCTTTTCCACATTTTAATGAACTTAAGACGTTTGCACAGATGGATGACAGTATAGTTTGAAATTCATAAGATTAAGTACTTATAAATACTTAAAAGCTATAGTCTAATTATGCCTGGTAATTCCTTGATGATATTGAAGGAGGGGTATCTAAATGACTTAGACCCCAAGTATATCACCATGGTTACATCATGGTAAGTACGAATAGTTAACAGATATTTTCATAAACTCCCAGTAGAACAGGCAATTTTATTTTAGTTTCTGCACTCCACCAAAAATGTTTAAAGTCCAAAACATTTTAACTCGTTTTATCTACTTAGTTAATTCATCCTTTAAAAATATTTGACAGATTTTGAATCAATTGCAAGTTACCATTTTTGGGTTCTAGTTTCAGTTTATTGTATGATGTTTGTCAATGGTTCATGCCTCCAGCATAAAGGTAGTGGAATGTAATATTTGAATGTGTTAGATAGGCCAACATGTAGAAACCTGTTGTTTAATATGTCTGTATAATTTTTATCATAAGCATTTTTGTATGATGGTTTCAAAAGCATATTGAGTTACAATAAACATCAATGTGTCCAGTTACTTCCCTTTATTCCTATATTTGCCATTATTGTATGTCTCTCCATTATTACCAATATTTATCTTTAAGACCCTAATACTTTTATATATATATTTATATGCGTGTATCTCTCTATATTTTTGGCAAGAGGTTCTCAGAATTCTGTGTTGTTGTAATCAAGTCAACATTTACTGCTGGTAGTTCTGTCCTTTCAGACACTGATTGTGCCCTACAGAAGAAATGGCTAGATCACTATTACAAATTCATTTGACATCTGTATGACTGTAGCTCTGCTAGAAATCAGTCCATGCTCTTTAAGATGACGTTTTCATTTTTACTTGCTGGTAAGTTCAGGAAATCCATTTAATGTCTTATGAATGTGAATGAAAATTATGTACTAAATTGAATAAAAAATATGTAATCCAAATAAAGAATAACGGGGTGGGGATAGTATACATGCTTTTTTGATTACACAAATAGTGAAAGTTCCAGACAAATTATAATGGTAGTAAAGAAAGAAAAGCTGTTTTGCATTTTTGATTGTTGCTGTACCTCTAGGTTTAACTAATAGTTCAGGAAAAAGAGTAAAAGATGTTCCATAAAGTACAGTTGAATCTGAAGAAAAAAACTTTTCTTGTGGATGCAATGTCTAAAGAAAATTAGGCAATAGTTGTGAGTAGACATTATCTAATAACATTTGAATATATTTAAATATGGTATATGAAATTCCAAAATGAAGAACTACAATTTTACTGCCATCTTGTCTGAAGTTCAATCAGTACTCCATTGAGTAGTGCAATGTTTATTGTTATGATGCATACAGTTTGTGTAGATAACCCATGTATTAATGGCAGCTTTTAGGAAAGTGACATTTAATGCTTTTGCTGCCATAAAAAACATCTGTGGTATGCTGCAGACACCAGACAATCACTGGAATATCTTATCTATGGCACAACTGTTGACAAGTGTATACATAAAATGGCTGATGAAGCTGTAAAAGTCTGAGGATTTGCTAGTGTTCAGAATTTTGTACCAAGTAAACTTAATCTAACTTGCAAGGCCAAATGTGTATGTGCCTGTAGTGTTTTTCAGAAGATGGTGGCAACATGTATTATGAGTTCAAAAAGGCCAAAACAGGTTTCAGTTCTGCACAGAGTTAAATCTGCTTGAGACCATAGTAACTTGATAGCAGTTGCATAGTGCCATACACAACAGTATGCATACATTGGTATGCATTTACTACAAGTTTGCTAAATTGGAATTAATTGATAATTGTGCTATAATGTTAGCCTGTTCTGTAATTGATTGATATGCATATGTCACAAGTTTGCTTGATTATGATAGATGGATAAACTTACCTCAATGGCATCATGATTAATAAGGGAATAAAATGTACTGTAGAGATTTAGATTGTGAATGAATATATATGTTTAACAAATATATGAATTTTGGTGTGGATTGTTCAGCCTTTGGTCTTAAATTAACAGTGCATTTGATGATTAATAGTCTGTAGATTATATGCTCAAAGGTATGATTTATACAATAGATAATAGTGCATGTCACAGCTATATGCTAGATAACAGTGCATGTCACAGCTGTATGCTACAATGTGTCACAGCTGTAAGCTACATAGCAGTGTGTGTCACAGCTGTATGCTAAATAATTCATGTCACAGCTGTATGCTACTTATCAGTGCATGTCACATCTGTATGCTAGATAGCAGTGCATATCACACCTGTATGCTTGATAGCAGTGCATGTCACAGCTTTATGCTAGATAGCAGTGCATGTAACAGTTTTATGCTAGATAGCAGTGCATGTCACCACCATATGTTTGATAGCAGTGCATATCACAGTCACATGCTAGATAACAGTGCATGTCACTGCCATATGCTAGACAGCAGTGCATATCAGTCACATGCTAGATAACAGTGCATGTCACTGCCATATGCTAGACAGCAGTGCATATCACAGTCACATGCTAGATAACAGTGCATGTCACTGCCATATGCTAGACAGCAGTGCATATCACAGTCACATGCTAGATAACAGTGCATGTCACTGCCATATGCTAGATCGCATTGCATGTCACAGCTGTATGTGTGCATTCTTGTGATTGCATTCTTTTTGCTATTTAGTTTGTTTATATTGGAGCAAAGTTTTGCACTGAGGGTACATGTGGATTTGGCAACAGCATGCATTGTATAGAGTATATATGAATAATTTCTTTTTGTTTAGGGGGGCCCCAAATGGCAGAGTGGTCTAAATTGCTCTCCGTTACGAATCACTGCCATCTCACCAATATCTGTGTGGGTTCGAGTTTCGGATTCAGTGAATGTAGATATGTGAGAAAGCTTGCCAGTAGCCTCTCGTGGGCAGGTTGTTCTTTCTGGGAGTTTCCTGGTTTCTTCTTCCACCATTAATATTGGCCGCCATGCATAGCCCATAGTGTGCTGAAGAATGGCATTCATTTCTACAACAACAACATCTTTTTGTTTAATGTGTAGCTGTTTTTGCATTATTCATTACTTGAATTTATATGACATAAAAATAGTGTAGTCTTTGAGAATTATTCCTCTAAATAGTTGTACATGTAGAAAACTAAAAGTAACAAAGAAACGAACAGGAAGGTATCTTTTTGATAGTGACTTTGTTTGTTTGCACTAATTACAAGGAGATCATCAGGTGTTTCACTTAATTAGAATTATTATTACCTTTATATAAAATCATCTTGGTGATTAATAACCTGATTTCAACATTTTCTGTTGACAGTAATAAAGCAGCAATATTGTTACAAAATCACTTTCAATCATTTATCTCAAATATGTGAAAAATATTGAAATTTGGCTTGAAACTGAACCATCAGTTATTTAAATTGCAGTTTTAAATCTTGTGTATTATGAAGTTATCTGGAAGCTGATTTTTTTTTGTTAATAAGTATACATTAGCAGTAGTTTTTCATTAATATTGTAACAGAATGTTAATTGTTGCATTATATTTGCTGATAGAAACATGGTCAACTGAATATGTAATGTGTTTCAATATGATTGTGTTTGCAAATTAGTTGATCTTTTAATACAAAAACTCATTTTGATGATGTCACATTGTTTGGTGATTTTAAAGAATAAATACATTTTCAGGTCATTGGTTTGATTTCTGGTGCACAGTCCATACATATGGCAGGTGATACTCATTCTTCTGTAGGGCTTGAAATGAGTGTGGTTTGTTATATGAGCTGATGGTAAGTATTTTTATACTTGCGTCATTGATAAAAGAATGTCTCTTATTCCCCTTTTTATCTGCTAGAAATTCTCCTATATGCTCCTTTAGTTTGGCTATGTTTTCCTATATTTCACTCTATATTTTATCAAAGATGTGTGGCAGACTGAAAACTGCATAAATACTTATGATCAAACTAGTTTTGTTTTCAATATGGCGTATTGGTTTAAAATGCAATTCAGTCTATACTACAAATGCTACAGTAATGGATTCCATTAATGTATAGTTTTTGATTGGATTTTTTTTCTAACATGACATAACTGGCATATGTGATAAGAGCCAACAATTTACATTGTCTTTGCAACCACAGAAATCACAGATTAGGGTTACCCCTATTAGAAGCCAACAAACAAAGCCAGCAGGTAAACAACAGTCTCATCTTCAGCAGTTAACATACACTCCAAGGCCATAGACTTTGAAACAGATATAGCTATTATTTACATTGATGTGGAAATTTGTGAAGCAAAAGTGTTATCTAAACTAATACTGTTTTAATGATGAATAGATCATGTTTTACTACATTTGAACATTCTCAATCAAGGGAGATAATTCATGAGAGACTTGTGTTGAGGTAATGCAGTTAGGATGACCTCCCTATGCTGCTCATTAATGTGTTTGATGAAAAAGGTTTTGGAGAATGTGTGGTGTTATTTGGTTAAGTTAGTTAATCAAATAAGTTCAGTTTGGTTTATTGTTTGTACTGTTGGTGATTATTAAACTAGACAAGGAGAAGAAACAAAAATGGCAGAAATAGTAAGTTAGGAACATCTGTCAGCATGAGAGTAATTGCATTATTCTTTGGAGGCAATATGCAGGCAATAAGGGCAAAACAGCTACGAAGCAAATAAGGGCACTTCCACATCAGACAAGAGGAGTGGAAGTCTGATATATACTTTTCACTCTAACAAGACAAGATGATATTGATAAATATGATAAAGTTTGTAACTTAAAGCAAATGTTCCAATTTAAATACATCAATTTAAGAAAATGACCCAGATTGAAAATGACCATGTTGACCAGTGTATCACAGACTATGACAGAAGGCATTTGATTGTGATTATGGACACAAAACTAAAGGACACACTTGGGATCAAGTTATACACTCCCGTCAAACTTAATCAGGTGCAAATTATCGGAAAAAGGAACTGGGTTGACATTTGAAAAACTGAAACAGATTTTAGAAGCTGTAAAAGTTGTAAGCATACAGTTGGAACATATAAATGAAGGAGAAAAAACAGGTGCTGTTGGGAAATGCAGTGGGAGGTAGCATCATACACCTAAAGTGGCAGCATGTTACTGGTTTGGTAAGATGAGACATTTTGTTAAAGAAAAAACAAGCCCTGCAAAGAGCAAAAAGTGTCATGAATGCAGGAAACATTTGACATTTTCAGAAGTGTTGTCAGACAAAAGAGGCTTGTCAGAAAGGAGAAGTGGAAAGAGTGATCAGAAGGAAAACATGAATTCCAAAGACACTGTTGATGAGGGCATTGCTTTTTCCGCAAGGAAATGGCAGTGAATGTGAAATGATAACATGTTCTAGTCAAACATGATGTTCAAATCTCAAGCAAGTAGCAATATAACAAATATAAATTTGTGAAGCAATCTTAAAGCAAAATACATTAAGCATACATAGAAGGAGAGCAATTAAAATGTTCACTTCTGTGGTGTGACAGTACCAATAAGGTAAACAGTAAGCTTTACAATGACATTTCTGTGGTGTAACAAACCACTCAATGTAAACATTGAGTTTTACAATTATAGCTCAAAGGGTTTTTGCATACTACTGCATTGTCCATTATGGAAAGGTTTACTGCAGTTATGACTGGGTGTTAAATTTGAAAAGGGAAATATGTTTCTGCTGCTTATGGTGATTGCATTGGAGGAATAGGAAAGTTCACAGACTGAAATTCAACTTAATATTAACAAAGCAGTCAAGCCAGTAGCCAGCAACACAATCTCATATTGACAAATAAAAGGTCAAGCCAGTAGCCAGCAACACAATCCCCTATTGACAAATAAAAGGTCAAGCCAGTAGCCAGCAACACAATCCCATATTGACAAATAAAAGGTCAAGCCAGTAGCCAGCAACACAATCCCATATTGACAAATAAAAGGTCAAGCCAGTAGCCAGCAACACATATTGCCATCTTGGCAATACAGGCAAATAGCTCAGCAACACATTGCCATATTGGCAAAACAGTCAAATCAATAGCCAAACAACACATATTGGCATATTAAGAAAATAGTCAAGCCAGTAGCCACAACACATATTGCAGTATTGACAAACAGTCAAGCCAGTAGCCTAGCAACACTTATTGCCATATTGACAAAACAGTTAAGCTGTAGCCAAAAAACATATGTATTGTCACATTGACAAACAGTCAAGGTAGTAACTTAGCAACACATACTGCCATATGGGCAAAATTGTCAATTCAGTAGCCTAGCAACACATGTTGCCATATTGACAAAATGGTCAAGCCAATAGCAGAGCAAGACACAAATTGCCATTTAACTTGCATAATAAAGTTGAAACTCAATAAATTAGAATATCTGGATACTACTGAAAAAGTAAATGATCCAAGCCCTGTGAATTAGCTCAGTTGTATTTGAACAAAGTCTAATGGAGGGATGTGTGTTCAGGTGTATACATGCATCAGGCAACTAGAAAAGGCACAATGTAAGTTATCTCCCCTGATATTAATGTTTCGGTCAACCTAAACATAAATATCAGGGAAGACATATTACATTGTAGGACTACCTTATGCCTTCATGTGTTAGGTGAAATGAATGCTAGTACTGTTTTTTTCCAATTTAAATCTGAAATGGGGATATCACCAAGAAGGAATATAGACAGATCACAAAGTTGTAGTCCACAAAATATTATATCATTACAAAGCTTTGATTTTTGGTATTGTATCAACACCAGAAAATAATCAAGTTCTTCAACAGTTTTTCACAATGTTGACAAGAGGCATGTTACCTTCAGATGGCATTAGTGTACATTGATTAAGTCAGGAGGTGGAGAATGAAAGATTAAAGACAGTTCTGGACAAAATAAGAGAAAGAAATGTGCCTTTGAACAGAGACAAATGTGTGCAGCACACATCAGAACTTAAATTTATGGACCATGTTCTCCCAGCAAGAGGAAAAAGTCAAAGCAGTTGTTGCAGCTAGAATCAAACCAGATGCATCTGAAGTAAGAAGTTTTCTTGGATTTGTTAATTTCTGTGCAGTTTTGGCTGCATAACATCTTAATGGTATGAATGTCATCTGCATTACTGACTTTAAAGGGGGCACAAGTGGCTGAGTGGAATAAAGTTCTCACCATTACAGATAACTGCCATCTCATCTATGTCTGTGTGGGTTCATGTCTCATGTTCAGCCAATGTGGGTATGTGAGAAAGCTTGCCAGTAGCTTCTTGTGAGTTGGTGGTTCTATCCAAGATTTTTCCAGGTTCTTCCTCTACCATTTATAAGGGGGCCCCAAGTGGCCAAGTGGTCTAAAGCGCTCTTCATTACGGATTACTGCCATCTCAACTATGTCTGCGTGAGTTCAAGTCTAAGATTTGGCGAATGTGGATATGTGAGAAATCTTGCCAGTAGCTTCTCATGGGTCGGTGGTTCTTTCCACGGATTTTCCGGCTTCTTCCTCCACCATTATTACTGGCTGCCATGTATAGCCTATCTTGTGCTGAATAATTACATTAAACCATATAACAATAACAACAGCAACAGCAACTGACTTTAAGAAAGTAAATAAAAGGTTAGTGTCAGATTTTAAGCATATTGATAATTCCATGGTTGTGCAGTGACCCCAAAGTTCAAACAAAAGACCAAAACTGAAGAATATTTGGAGCAAATTAAGATGATTGGAATGGGAATGGTAGAATTGTTTGTGGAATTGACTACAGATTCTACCCTAGGCAGAATTAATGTCTGACCAAAGTTTCCAAACCTGTCAATTTTGATAGATTCATAAGTATAGGCATTGTTAACTTGGATATGATGTTTATTCTATATGACATTTTTCATCAAACTGCCACATCTTTACCAGAGTATATTGAACATAAATGGTGTGAGCAGTGACTATTCAGAATTTTGACATTATTACATTGTGAGTCAGAGTTTGTGTTTTAAGTGATTTAGCAGGTTTTAAGTTAGTCCTGTGTCAACTAATTTAGCCTTGATAAGCTTACATTTTGTCTTATTTGTTTCTTTCATCAAATGCTGTATAACTCAATACATAAGCAGACAGATATATGTATACTAATTTTGTAATCAAATATTTTCAAAAGCAATGTTTGAATATTCTCTTTTTGCACAAATCTTAAACTTGGGGCAGTGGACCATAATTTCCTTAAAAGTTATCTCAGTTGAAAAAGGGTCACAGGACAACAAAGAGGTTTTGGAGGCAAACTAGATGTCTTCTGCAATGCATCCAGATAGTTATGAGTGATGGTATAGAGAGGAAGAAAGCCATTCAAGCCTATTTAATTCAGGAACAGCACCATACACATAACCAATGGTAAACATCCATCTTGACCGATGCTTGCTAGAAACATTTTATCAAGTTAGATTTGGAGTAGAAGGTGATGTGATTGGTGGTTATGATCTGAGAAAAAGAGAAAATAAACCAATATGTAGATACAATGAGAAATGCAAAAGTAAGTTTTTGCTCTAGCAGCCAGAACAAAAAAAGCACTAACTTTGAAAACAAGCCTTCAAGTTAGTAGAAATAACTGACAGTTCTTTAATGGTATAAGCATTAGGTGGAGAAGATGTGAAAGAACCACATGTAAAGAAATATATAGAGAGGATATGGTGAAGCTCAATCAGTAGGCCAAACTACAACTCAGTTATCAGGTGGGAAGCATTGAAACAGAAACTGCAGAAGAGATGGATAATAAGATGGTAAATAAAAGCACAGAATTCACTAGTGTGGAACCTTGTCATACTGCTAAGGACACCAGCATGACATGCCACTAGTGTGGAACCTTGTCATACTGCTAAGGACACCAGCATGACATGCCACTAGTGTGGAACCTTGTTATACTGCTAAAGACACCAACATGACATGCCACTGGTGAGGAACCTTGTCATACTGCTAAAGACACCAGCATGACATGCCACTAGTGTGGAACCTTGTCATACTGCTAAAGACACCAACATGACATGTCACTAGTGTGGAACCTTGTCATATTGCTAAAGACACCAGCATGACATGCCACTAGTGTGGAACCTTGTCATACTGCTAAAGACACCAACATGACATGTCACTAGTGTGGAACCTTGTCATACTGCTAAAGACACCAGCATGACATGCCACTAGTGTGAAACTTTGTCATATTGCTAAAGACACCAACATGACATGCCACTAGTGTGGAACCTTGTCATATTGCTAAAGACACCAGCATGACATATCACTAGTGCGGAACCTTGTCATACTGCTAAAGACACCAGCATGACATGCCACTAGTGTGGAACTTTGTCATATTGCTAAAGACACCAACATGACATGTCACTAGTGTGGAACCTTGTCATATTGCTAAAGACACGAACATGACATGCCACTAGTATGGAACCTTTTCATATTGCTAAAGACACCAACATGACATGCCACTAGTGTGGAACCTTGTCATACTGCTAAAGACACCAGCATGACATGCCACTAGTGTGGAACTTTGTCATATTGCTTAAGACACCAACATAACATATCACTAGTGTGGAACCTTGTCATATTGCTAAAGACACCAACATGACATGCCACTAGTGTGGAACCTTGTCATACTGCTAAAGACACCAACATGACATGCCACTAGTGTGGAACCTTGTCATACTGCTAAAGACACCAGCATGACATGCCACTAGTGTGGAACCTTGTCATACTGCTAAAGACACCAGCATGACATGCTACTAGTGTGGAACCTTGTCATACTGCCAAAGACACCAACATGACATACCACTAGTGTGGAACCTTGTCATATTGCTAAGGACACCAACATGGCATGCCACTAGTGTGGAACCTTGTCATATTGCTAAAGACACCAGCATGGCATGCCACTAATGTGGAACTTTGACATAACTTACTTTTTTAATTATTTTTTTGTCTCCATTATAATTTGACCATTGGTGCATAGAACAATCCCAAGATTGCGCTTTCAATTTGACATAATATAGGGACATTAACTGTAGTGTATGTAAAGGCAGTACACACTCATGCAAATGCTCATGCACATTATTCATAAAGTACTCAATCTCTTTTTTAGATAGATAATACAAATATAAAGCATCTAGGTGACATAGACTTTGTGATATTATAGTTTCTTGTTCCTGTTTGTCATCAAATCAGACTCAGTTAAATATATTTTGGTTAGCTATTAACGTGTAATGCAAACATGTTGCATATTGTAACATGATACTGTTAAACATGCATTTGAATTATAACAAATCAGTCTTAGTTACTGATGGGATAATGGTTCCTAGTGTTCCCAAATCATACTTATTTCTTTTCAGATTTGTTTGCAGTATATTATTCCAGATTACAGTTGTCTTTAAGAAAAACTTCTAACCTTTCTAATATATGCATATCCATTATAATTTTACATATATACAAGTAATTATTGCATATATACAAGTAATTATTGGCTGGTAGAAAATAATTAAAAGGTTATTCATACATTCCATTTTTATATATTTTAGATAAAAATAAATTTGAATTGAAATTGTTTACTAATTTAAACTTGTAAGTAATTGCTACTGTTTTGTGAATTAACTTGAAAATGGGAGGGAAGTAGTTTATTTGAATAAGTCATAAGAAAAGAGAGACAACTCTTATGAGACTGGAGTGAAGTAATGCAATTAGAAAAAAATATTTGCAACTCAGTGGGATACAGCATCAAATCATCTAAAGCACGAACATATCCTATCATTGAAACTGGATCAGAAATATTGTCACTAAACAAATAATTACAGCTATCAAAACTTTAGTTTCTACATCCTTATAGTAAAGTGGCAAAAGTGCTCTCAAAAACTAGGCATGTTATGTGTGCTTCTCTTGAGACCTCTAAGCATATTGGAGGTTAACAAGTTTCTGTACTGTGCTAAATCCATCATGGTTTTCTTTCTTTCCATCATGAGATGGAACATACCACGTTATGTTTTGGTCTGTCTGTCCATTAGTATCTTACCAATTTTATTTCAGCAGTTACAGCATCATGACTCAACATCGTTTAGCATCTGCAGTTACCAAAATTTTTGGATGACTTGTAAGTGGGGTATGAAAGAACTCCGTTGATATTGAAATCTCAAAGATAAAGGTCACTGTGACTGAAAGAAGACAAATGGTTTCCAAAAAAGAATTGCATTTTTTCCACTATCTACAGCAGGTGTTGGCAACCTGTTGGAACAGCTGTGAGAGGTCCACTCATTGGTAGAGTGCTTCATGCCAAAACATATTCATCTCTTTAATTTGATAATCATACAATGCAAAGCTATACAATTTGTACCATGTCGCTTTCCAAAGAATCTGGAATGCTGCTGTTGGCATGCATGAAATAGGTTATCCAACAAATTATCTACAGTTTTCAGACTTTGTGGATGGCTTGAAGAAGACAAGTTGTTTCCAAACAGTAATTCCGGTTCTTTACCAGTCACAGTTGTTAGGCATTTTCTGGCTGGGTCCTATTTGGGGTAAGGAAGAAGTCTTTGATTTTAGGGTCAATGTCAAGGTCACTGACTGAAAGATTTAAATTGGTTTCTGCACAATAACATGAGTTCTCCACAGTTTTTCAGTAGCTAGTTCTGACAGATAAGTAAGAATTATAATATTGAGATCAAATGATCATTGGAAAAGATCAGTATGACTAAAAAAAGGATTCTGCACAGTAACTCAATTTCCCCACCATATACAGTTACCTTTGTGGATGACTTGTATTAAGGCAAGGAAAAAAAGGTCAATGTCTCTTTTAATGAAAAATGGAAAATAATTTTTTAAAAATAATTTAAGTTTTCCTCAATCAGCACTTATTAAAATTTGTGGATGACTTTACATCAGATAAGTAATATTTATGTTAATATTGGTGTCTAAAGGTCAAAGTTTGGGGTCATCTGACTGAAGGAATTAATATGGTTTCTGCACAATAGCACATGTTCTCCACATTCTACACTTATGAGCTTTGAGGATGGCTTTAACTTATAGCAAGGAAGAAACCTGTCAATTCTGCAGTCAAAAGGTTGTAGTCAAGATAATTGTTACTAAATGAAGAAAAATGGTCTCAAGAAAATTTTATTTCTCCAACATCTTTAGTTTCCAATCTTTGTGAATGACTTTTCTTTTAGGTTAATAATAGTTTGAATCAGTTTCTGGGGTAAAATTTCAAGGTCACTAACAGACTCAAAATGGTTTCTGCATTTGGGTTATACTCTAAGCCTAATGATTTTGAGGTCAGAATGTCAAATCATGAGGTCATGCACTGAAAGAGGAAAACTGGTGCACAGTAACTTGAGTTCTCTGCTTAACAACTTTGTGGATGGCTTCCACATTATGGCACAGAAGAACTCAATAGATATTAAGGTCAAGGTCACATGTGACTGAAAAAAGAAAGGTATATGTTTAATCATAATAGGTCTCCACAATCAGCAGTGACCAAATTTTATGGATGATTTGCTCTTTAGGTAACAAAGAACCCAGTTAGTTTAAGACTCTGTAGGTCAATGGTCAAGTTTACTATAAATTAAGAAAAATATTTTCTGCCTAACAATATTAGTAGTACATTATATATATATATATATATATATATATATATATATATATATATATATATATATATATATATATATATATATATATATATATATATATATATATATATGTAGTTAAATGATGAGAGTTTGTTGATAGCTTGCACCTGGTTAAAAAGGAATATTGATTTCTAAAGGTAAAACATCAAGGTCACAGTGATTGAATTATTAAAGACAGATAATGATTTCTGCACCATATTACATTAGTTTTCTATCACACACCTGAGCCAAACTTTACCCATTATTTACACTTAGAGTAAGAAAGAAGGCTATTTTTTGGTCAGTGGGTAAGGTGACAGAGTTTGAAAGAAGATAAGTGGCTTCTGTGGACAAATTTCAGTTATCTACCTAAAGAATTTGAAACATAGTGTGGTCATTTAATGTGCTGTGGTATACATTACTTTTGTTTAATTTTTATTATTTTGGACAAATTTCAGTTATCTAGCTGAAGAATTTTGAAACATAGTGTGGTCATTTCATGTGCTGTGGTGGTATACAGTACTTTTGTTTAATTATTATTATTTTGAACAAATTTCAGTTATCTACCTGAATAATTATGAATCATAGTGTGGTCAGTTTATGTGTTGTGGTATACAGTACTTTTGTTTAATTTTTATTATTTTGAATATTCATGTTAATACCAAGTAAAATACATTCAGTGTGAATATCACCCTGCCTATCTTGTCTGCATGTTTTGTTTTATCATGGTTTGCTAACATGCTCTGATATGACCCCCACTGTTACTAATTGATCACCTTGTGTTGACACCATTGCTTATGTCAAATTAACATGCACTGAGTGTAATAGTGCCATGTGTTATATATATATACTTGCCAACAGAAAAATCATTTTAGTAAATTTGTATCTAGAGTTGCAGTTAGTTTAGGATAATAGATATATTTAGTCTTACTAATGATATAATAACATTAATTAATGAGTTGTTTAGTAGTTACCATGGTATCACATGCAAAATTAACATATCACCTTATGAACTTATAAATTAAGCCATCCTGCAGACAGCAGAGATCCTCATCTTCCATAGCATTATGTCCCTGCAGATAAGAATCTGTGTTGTCTGTTTTTCTGATTACTCATAACAAATACCACAGACCCAGATCTGCCAGCACATTTTGCTGAAAACTGATGCTGACAGAATTCTAATTCTGTTTGATAATTAATTATAAAGACATAAATTTTGTGTACTGTTTGATAATTAATTATAAAGAATTAAATTTTGTGTATATCTGTGCTCAGCATGACAATTGTAAGGGTAAACATTGTTATATCCATCCATATATCTATCTGTTAGTCACTGCTATGTTTTGTATTTAGTGAACACATTTTTACATTTATTTAATGTATATGTGTGTACATGTACACGTACATGTATATGTACATTTATGCATGTGTGTATTTGTATGTGCATGTGTGATATGAAAATGCTTAGTTTACCAGCTAATTTTGATATCTCTACTGGTCATAAACTACAAGTGTTTATGGGAAGGCCTGTTTTACATCATCAGACCATTTTCTGTCCATTAGAACAAATTTTGTATTGCTACTCCTCCAAAAATACTTGGAGTATTGCCATGAAATGTTGTACACACATTCATCCCACAATCTTAAGTTGGTCTTTTTAGTCCTAAATAAAAATGGTGCCAATGATACTTCAAATAAGGCTATCACAGCTGTCATCTTAAAAATCTTGTTATTGCTTACCTCCAGAATGGCTGTTAATAACAGCATTGGGTTTTCACTGAAGTTGGTCCTAAATGAAAATGGTGACAATCTGACAACCAGTCTGTCCACCACAGTAGCTAAATTCAAAATTTTGTTAACACTGAAGAATATCAGGGAGGATTTCATCACTAAGCTATTAAAACGAAGAAAAGTCCTACCTCAAAATTCTTGAATTTTTTCAGCCCTTAGAGTGTCCATTATTTTATAGGATTCTTGTTTGCATTTGTGCTACAGTGATCAAAGAAAATATATTTTATTTTGTTCAATCAAAATTGAATTCTCAGTCATTTTGTACAGGATTGTAGGACTAGATTATTTTGTGCTTTTTATCTAGCACTGACCTTTTTGGGACCACAAAATTCACTATTTGTGTCTCAAAAATAATTCTACCACTGTTTGGATGAGTAGCAGGCATGTGTTATCTATGTAGCAGGTTTGAGAGAATCCGCAGTTCCCAACCAGATTTTCATTCATTCCACTCATTTCAGAAAGTCATGAAGATTTCCTGTAAAGATAAGGACTGAGTTTTCACCTTGGCCAGGTGTAGGACCACCATAAGATAACCAGATGTAACAAATGTTTAATATGTACCCCTTTTTCAGTCTGCTTGGAGAGGGATTTGCTTGTAGAGAATTTCTGCTTTTAGAGGTTTTTCCAATAAATTATATTCACTTTGAGACTCTTAGATTAATTCTTATCTGTGCTTTCTCTAAAAGATACTTAATTGAATTCTAGCAATTTCACTCCATATAATAATATTTTGGAGGAATCCAGGGTGTAAAAGGTAATTTGCATCTTCTGCAATGGAATCCTTCTGAAAAATGTTTGTGCACAGTTTTATATTTATAGTTCTTATAATCCACCGTATTTTGTAGAAGCTGTTGAGTAGTACATGCAGAATTCAAAGCTATGAAATCAAACTAGGCAGACCTAGTAGTAGTTCTATGTGGCTGTCAGGGGCATTGTTGGAATTAGTTTTATGCAGTAGATTACATTAAGAGGCACTCTGGGGAGTAAGGGAAAGAAATTTAAATTGGTGAGGCAGTATGGGCTGTAAATAAATTTAAAATGAGGAGGCAGTATGGGGTTTAAGGGAATTTAATATGGGGAGGCAGTATGGGCTATAAATGAATTTAATATGGGGAGGCAGTATGGGATATAAGGGAATTTAATATGGGGAGGCAGTATGGGGTATAAGGGAATTTAATATGGGGAGGCAGTATGGGATATAAGGGAATTGAATATAGGGAGGCAGTATGGGGAATAAGGGAATTTAATATGGGGAGGCAGTATGGGATATAAGGGAATTTAATATGTGGAGGCAGTATGGGCTATAAATGAATTTAATAGGGGGAGGCAGTATGGGATATAAGGGAATTTAATATAGGGAGGCAATATGGGGTATAAGGGAATTTAATATGGGGAGTCGGTATGGGATATAAGGAAATTTAATATAGATTGGCAATATGGGGTATAAGGGAATTTAATATGGGGAGGCAGTATGAGGTATAAGAGAATTTAATATGGGGAGGTAGAATGGGGTATAAGGGAATTTATTATGGGGAGGCAGAATGGGGTATAAGGGAATTGAATGCACAATTTATTTATGCTCCAGACTTCTCTAGAAATGTTTGGTCAGATTAGGCAGTCTGGTGCAAAAAGGTAAAAGCAATGTTAAAATTTTTATCTACAGTCAAACACACCACAGAATACATCAACATAATAAGTGTATTGTGACCAATACCCTGTAATCTACTATGCAAAACCCCACATTATACCATCAACATGCCATGTGTAGTGACCAGTACCCCTTGATCCACTATAAGTACCAAAGTCCGAAACTGGTAAAATGAGACTGAAAAAGGTCTGGAAATTTTTTTTAATTACTGTTGAGACTAAAAGTAATACTGTTTGGGGGAAGTTCATAAGTTATAATACACAACAGGATTACAAGAAGCTGTGTGTGAATTATGAGTCAGCAGATAATAAAATTCCCAGGTTGCAAGAAATCTTTGATGCATTTCATCTCCAGAGAATTTAGCGGAGATAAGAAATGGTCATGCAAATCTGTATACATAAATTGTCATTTCTGAAATGAGAGTACAGGTCTCTTTCAGGAATAGTTCAGACTTTTTTTCAACATCCTGGGGACCACATTGATGATAATGCCTGTTATCAAACATTTTGGCAGCTGTCCTTAGAAAATATGATCTTTGATCATGGATCAACATCTCGAAACACTAGTAACAGTGTTAATTTCCACTCATCATAGACTATATTTAGCTGTCATTTCCACTGCAGCTCAGACTTCGACACACTTCGAGAATAGAATATTTTGTCCTGGATCACCTTTTATGCTAGTATTGACACTGTCAAAAATCCAATTTATTGCCAGGAAGACATAATGGGGATATATAAATTCTGAATGAATGTGAGAACGTGTTTCATCCTTCATCGTAAGCAGCATGGCAGAATTCCAGTTTCATAAAAACAACTCATTGCAGTGGAGCAGCTGTGTTTTCTATGATGTTATACAAGATATCAGAATACAGAATCATGAATTCTAATCATTCATTCAACTTAATAGGGAACTAAAAATTGTTGTGAATGTCTTTTGATTGCAGTGCTACGATTAAGTTTCCACCAAGAATAGGAAACAAATTAGGAAACAGTATTTTACCTGTGAAAAATACATTTGAAGAAGGTGAACAATTTTACCTTACTTGATGTCTATGGTAAGTATTCACCAGTGCATTGTCAAGCATATTGATGAAAATAGCAGAAGTCTTGCTGGGATTCTCATAGAATAGATGTTTAATTAGGAATTGACTGATGATGGTGTTCTGGTTTTCTCCTGTGTTCTTGACCTGAATGTTTAGACATGGAAGGTGGTTTGATCTTTAACTATATTCTTGATTTTGAGTGGGATAAATAATTTCTACCAACATTACATCCCAATGAGCTTTGTGATCCATTTGTATGGTTTGAGGTAATTTGATGTAAAAAAAAAAAAACATAACGTTTACTTGGGAAATTCCAGCTACAGAACTGTCACTTGGTATTGTTAAATGAAAATGATCATTCATTTTGGTTTCTGAAGAGTTGCTCAACTTCAAAGAAGATTGATTTACAAATGTTGTAGAAGAGGGCTGCTAATGTGATTGGCAAAGCGGCTTTTATGACAGGTGTTGGTAAAACTATAATTATTGTTTTATTATCAGTTTATAATATATACTAGACTATTTCAAGACAGGAATCAGAAGAAGATATCCATACCATTGCTGAGTATAAGTCCACAAATGCTTATTTCCTTGTTGTAATCTTGAATTTGTAATGAGCTCTGATAACACCCCAAAGATTTGGCAGAAGAAAATTATTTGTTAATTTTACTTTTGTAGTTTTTGAAACAATGAACTCTAAGATTGTGTGTGTGTTTTAGATTTTTAACATAGCTTTAAAAAATTTTCAATCATATTGCTATGATGTATGCAGTGTGACAGTTTCTTGTGATGTCTAGCACTGGGGCATCATGCTGCAGACATGTTGCATGATGTCCCACCCAGTCACATTACCCTGACACCAGATTTACCAGTCCCAACACTAACCTCTTAATGCTGAGCGCCAAGCGAGGCTGCTATTGGTACCAATTTTTAAAAGTCTTTGGTATGACTGTTAGATGGAGATTTAGTAATGGTCACTTCTAATCGAAACTGAGTGGATATCCTTTCTGTGAACTTTTGCTTCTTGAACAGTTGATGTTTTCCTACTTCACATTTTGATTGTGAATGTGTTTATCTTCTTACTTAGCCTCTCACTGTAAGAAAAGGGCATGCAAACAGTTCCTTTTAACAATTTCTCTGTTCATATCTTCCAATTTTTTTTGTTTTTTAATTTTGCCAATGCAAATCATATTTCCTGTGGTTAATTGTTTTTCCTTGTGACAGATGCTTCAAATGTTCAACAATTGCATTGCATACACACACTGTACATGCAAACATATATGCTGTCATGTGAGAGAGGTAATTATAATGGATGGATTTGGATTTTCTTTCATTTGGTAATCATTTGAGGATTATAACTTTTCCAGTGATCTAATTGGTTCAGTAAAGGGTTGGTTCTGTAAGCCTATGGCTTCCACAGAAACCTTAAACTATTTGTATGTTTGTAGTTATGGCATGTTTAAGCATGATGTGCATTTTTACAGATAGATGGAAAATTATTTTCTTAACAGGCCTGAACATACCATATACAATGTTGTTGTTGTTGGGCTTAAGCCATTTGTCAGCACTGTGACCAGTATTAATGGTGGAGGAAGAAACCGGAAATTACCGGAAAGAACCACCAACCCACAAGAAGCTACTGGCAAGCTTTCTCACATATCCACATTTGACTGAGCCCATGCAGACATAGGTGATATGGCAGTGATCCATAACAGACAGCAATTGCTTTAGACAACTCAGTGGCCAATCGGGTCCCCCATGTACAATGCACAACTTCCTTCATTTTATTTAATGTCTTTAAAGACTGTGTTACTTTAGTTTTACCTATTTCAATTTTAAACAGAATTTTTTTTCTCTTTCTCAATCTTTTCTGACACAATAAAACTTTATATCTAAAGCATCATCACCACCCCAAAATTAAAAAGCAAAATTAAAATTGAAAATGAAAATTAAGAAATAAAAATTAAAAGAAATAAAAAAGGAAATAAATTTTATAAACGATAAACAGTAAATAGAAATTTAAAAACCAAAGATTTGAAAAAGATTTGAAATGAAAATTATATATGATAAATTGAAGTGAAAAAGAAAATAAACCTAAAAATGAAAAAATGAAAATAAAAATTAAAAATGAAAAATTAAAATTAAGAAAAACTTGAAAAGTTAGTTTAAAAACTGATTATGAAGACAATGAAGATGAAAAATGAAAAGCAAACAAATATCTGAAAATGAAAAAAAGGAATGAAAATAAAATAAAAACTTTTAGATGAAAATTAAAAAACTGAATTTGAACAATTTTTTTAAAAATAATTTTCAGATTTTGTTTTACAGTGTTTAGTTTTCTAAGAGGGATTCTTAAATTTGATTTTCAATTATTATTTTTAATTTTTTCTGATATGTATGTATGTTATGTATGTATGTATAGCCATTAGGCAGCAGATCTCTATAAATGGCATGTTGATTTTATAATGTGGGGTGTTGGATAGTAGTTGACTCTGTATTCACTACAAACAGTGTGTTCATGGTATAGTGTGGGGTAATTGATAGTAAATAACATGGTGGTGATCACTACACATTGCATATATAGATATTGGATGACAGGGTATTGGTTACTACTTGTATAATGTGAGGTGTTGGATAGTAGCTGACTGATTATTGGTTACTACACATCATGTATTGATGGGATATTGTAGGTTGTTGTATTGTAGCTGACCTGGTATTGGCCACAATAATTGGTGCATTGATGGTATAATTGAGGTGTTAGCAGATAATGGGGTATTGGTCACTAAACATGACTTATAGATGATATAGTATGTGAGTTTGTATAGTAGGTGATGGGGTATTGGTCACTATACATGGCCTTTTGATGGTATATTGTGTGTTGGATTGTAGATAACGATTTTAACATTTATTCCCCAGTGGCCTTATTTGATGATAATTTTTAGGACAGTCTGGGAATAGCGGGGTTCCCACACCCTCCTGATTTTTAATGAAGTCCTGAAATTCAACTGGAATTTGAATTCATCAGAAATATTCAGGAAACCTTTAAAATTACTTTTTGTTATTAATTGCCATTGGATTTGATTTTTTTAAGCTAAACTAAAAATAATTAGAGAAAATATGTTATTTTTCCACTGCATCTTTGCAGTTAATGATTTTGCAAATTTTGTCATATTACATTGGTAACCATGGTTGATTCTAGTCACTATGAGATTTTTGCACATGTGCTTCAACTGCAGTATTGAATCTTTAATCAGAAAATCAGAGTTTAAAAAAGAATCCTGAAATTTGTTATTTTCTCCTTAAACTCTCCTGGAAAATAAAGTCATTTTTGTGCACAAACCCTTGAATAGATATATCATATGTTAAATTCCCCTTGCATCAGAAGAATGCCCTAACCATGTTAATTTTTCATTGTGCTGCAGAATACCTATTAATTTAAACTTACTTGTACAATGTAATGATAATTCCATTATGTCTCAGAGAGCCTCGAGCAACTACTCAAATTTTTATTGATACAAATGTATGATTTAAAATATATTTTCAATATTAATCGAATAAAATCAATTTTGAATAAGAGCCTAAAGTACTAGCTTAGTTCAAGCCAAGAACTTGCATGCAGATGTACAGAAGACATTTTCATGATGTCAGACAATATTCTTGTTGTTCTTTTGGATTCCTCCGCTATATGGAAGAGAGTATATTTTCCTTGGTTTGTGATTTTGAAAGTCATACTAATTCTAAATAAATCACACCCCAAAAAGTTGTCCTTATTTCTAAAAATAAGATCACATTGAAAAATCAGAATGCACAAAAATAATGCAAAATTATGCATGATATATTCAAGATTTATGTTTACTTTTTATGAAATCCCCTTGTATGCAGAAAATGCACCCTTTTTTATCCACCAGCCATATGGTGGAAAGTTTTATGTTGCTATATTGTCAACTATCTATATATTACCAATGTAATTCAATGTAATTGCTACATGTAACTTGAGTTGCCCACCATCTACAAACTTGGTGGATGGCTAGCATTTGGTGGAAGGAAGAATCCTCAGATTTTAGTTAAGAAGTTCAAAGGTTTAGGTCACTGACTGAAAGTTGTTGTTATAGGGTGTAACGATATTTTCAGCACAAGATAGGCTATATATGATGGTCGGTATAAATGGTGGAGGAAGAACCAGTGTAAACCTTGGAAATAATCACTGACCCACGAGTAGCTGCTGGCAAGCTTTCTCATGTACCAACGTTGGTCAAATCCAATACTTGAAGAAGAATGGTTGCTGAAGGAATAATTTTAGTTTTCCATCATCTATAGTTATAAAATGTTGCAGATAACATACATTTGTGGTGAGAAAGAACCCTGTTGATTTGATAATCAAAAGGTTAAAGGCATTGTGAAAGAAATTATAAAAATGATTTCTCAATAGTAACATTAGTTTCCAGATATCTGGATCAAACATTGTGAATGGCTACTTTTATAACAATTGTGAAACCTATCAAGTTTGGGTCAAAGGTCAAAGTTAGTGACTGAAAGAGGTAAATGGTTTCTGAACAGAAATTTCATTTATCTTCATTGAGGACTGTTAAACAAAGAGGAGTGATATAACATGCTTTTCAGGATACTCTTTGTTTGAAATAAAGCTAGATATGATTTTTCAGTTAATGTTTTAAAATAGAGCCTATATAGCATAGTGTTTATAGTCAGTACACATTACATAGGCTGTGCTTGCTTTTCCTATGCTTTGCACCTTTGGTGTTGGATATTTTGGTAAAGGCGTTGATTAGTTAGTATCAAATATAAACCTTTCTTTGCTCTAATTTTGAATAGCTTTCACTTTTGAATGCTGGTGCTTAAATTTAGCCTCATGAGACACCAGGTCAGTATAGGCCTTATACACAGAGGTGAGTATACATGGGGAAGAGGAGAAAATAGTTGGCTGTGAAAATGAACCTTGCCATCTCTCTCTCTCTCTCTCTCTCTCTCTCTCTCTCTCTCTCTCTCTCTCACACACACACACACACACACACACACACACACATTCATAATTATTTCCACAATTTTCTCAGTCTTAGTATTTGTGCAGCAGCATGAAAGTCTGCATTTTTCATTTACCTGACCTAAAGGTCATGTGATCTTATGACATGGACCTGTTCATTAGTTGTACATTTGTCAAGCATTGCCATTTGAGACTTATTAATATCCTTTGTGCCAATTTGAAAAGGAGTAAGAGCAGCAACATGTCACATTGTCCTGACACCATGAGTTCTAAATCTGATATCTTAATGCTGAGCACCTATCAAGGTATGACTTGGCCAGGATTTTAACCTACGACCTACCATATCTGAGTCAGAGACTCTCACCACTTAGGCCACTAAAGCAATCCACAGAATAGAAAAACCTTTAAACCACTTCACTCAAAACACTGACTAGAAGTTTACCAAACTTAACTGAAATGATCCTTCATGAAGACCTTTCAAATTTACCCAAATTATGCTGATAGTCATCTGAAATACCACCACTACAGAACATAGAAATACACTTAAACTATTTCTACTCAGAAAGACACTGATTAACATTTTGTCAAACTTGACATCCTGGCATGAAGAACATTTAAATGATGCCAGTCCTACATCAAAGAAAACCACTAAAATTAGTAAAATATATTAAGTGACCTTCTCAAAAAACTCTATAGAACACTATCCTAACATGAACTTCTTTCAGACGTTGTTCAAAACTAATTCTGATCCACCTCCAGATATGGCCGCTGCTTCAAAAGTAATAAAACATATAAATGAATTCTAAAAAATTGCTGGACAAAATTTGACTAATTTTGACAGAAAGCATCCTGGCATAAAAGGGTTCAAATTTATACAAATGATTCCTTGAGCCCTCCCAATATGGCTGCCATTACCAAAAAGGACACAAAACATGAAATAATATCTTGTGAGAAACTGTTTAGCAGAAATTTGACAGAAAGCTTTGAAATATTTACATAAACTAGTCAACAGAATTTGACCAAATTTTACAAGAAAGCTTTCTGGACTTTTTTAATTTTATACAAATAATGCCAACCTTTCTTCAAATATGGCTGCTGTTGCTATATATGGAAAAAAATTGCCAATATATTCTAAAAAACCAGTTAGCAGACTTTGATCAAATTTTACAGAAAGTGTTATGACTAGAATGATTGAAGATTTATATAATTAGTGTTCTGTCATCAAATATTGTTGCCTTTATTAAAAGTAGAAAAACTGCCAAACATAATTGTACCAAATTTGACACATATTGTCTTGGCATATGAGTCTGTCAATGTTGGAATTTTGATACTGATGTGTCATTAAATATGAATGCAAATACAAAACACTTGAGAAACTTTAAATAGCTGATATTATAGATTATGCAAGAAACAACATGCTTTTGACAGAAATTATTCTATCACTGATGCCTTGCTTGAGAAAAGCAGCCTGTTTTATTTAGAATCATAGATTTGGTATTTACATAGTTCTTACCCTTGCAGAAATGTGTCTAAATCTTGGATAGAAAATAATTTTAGCATACAATATGCATAAACTTCAAAAACTCGATATTAATGATGGTAAAATCATTTTAATTAGGGGATTATAAAGAATGATTTAAAATTTAAACTGAATAAAATTATAAAATAGTAACATAAAACATAACACTTATAAGTTAATAGTAATTTGATAATATAGTTATATTTGTGACTGGTTTGTAAAATATCTAATAATTATCACAATATTATGGCTGAAAAGTGGGGTTTTTATTAAAGTAAATATTGCTACTTATCAAATCATGCACTATATTCTCAAGGTGGAAGAACTAAAAACATATCAGATGCTCACAAATGAACATGTCTAAATATCATAATTTTATTGCATTATATAGTTATTATCTCTGGAAGCTTTTCATTCCCCTTAACTATTTCAGTATTTGAACATAGCAGATGATATACGTCATCTACCTTGCACAAACAAGTATCAGTGGGTTTTACATGGGTCAGATCTGGTTCATGGTGTAATCAGTAGATTAACCTGGAATAAATGTGCAGGTTTAGTGGTCATATTGAAACTTTACCTTTTCAACTATAATGTTTAGTGACTTCATCATTTAAAACAAATATGATTATTGACTTAAGTCAATCACCGAGGGTTATCTTGAGAGATAATCTGATAAAATTCAAGTGCACCGATCTATCAGTGATCAGATTCAAGGTCAAACAAAGACCTTGACGAAAATTTGTGTACTTATCCTGAAAACATGTCAGCTCAGACATATAAGAATTTTGTTTTTTTTAAGAAGCTAATTTGTTGTGTTGGAGTTTCTCAAGAAAATCTAGATGACTTGCATTGAAGCAATGAAAATGGCTGTTGATTTTGGGGTCTTAATATAAAAGATCTGATTGAAAGAATAAACATTTGCACAGTAATTCAAGTCCACTATATACTGTTTCAAAAATTTGTGAAAGAAACCTATCTGTCAAAGGTCAAGGTTACTGGTTGAATGAAGAAAACTGCTTTTCTACATAATAACTGGAGTTGTTCACCTTATGATCTCCAGTTACCAATCTACTGGACTTTAACTTGCCCACTGGTTAAGAAGGAAGCCTGTTAATGTTGGGGTTAAAAGGTGAAAGGTTATTGCCACTTTAACAAAGAAAAAGTGGATTCCACACACTTTGCAGAAGCCAATCATCATTGGAGTAAAAATGTTAGAGGTGAAGGTCACTAACTGAAATATGAAAAATGTTTTCTCTCCCCTAACATTGTTTTGACTCACAGATCTGGATTAAACATTCACTGAAGGCTTGGTACTTCATATAAATAAGAGGCAAGTTGATTTGGGGGGTAAAAATGTCAAGGTTACTGGTTTATAGAGGCAAATCGGTTTTTGCACAGAATGTTCTTTTACTGGTCAATTTCTTTCATGACTTTACAGTTGGGTAAGAAAGAAGTTTGAATTTGTAGTTGAAGGTCATTGTCAGTGTGACTGGAAAGGAAAAATGTTTAATTACATAAAAGCTTCAATTCTACATGGTTCGCCTGTACCAAACATAGTAAGTTAAGATATAAGCTTATTGATTTTGGGGTGTAAAGGTCATAGTTAAGGATGCTAACAACATGAAGGCCCATAGTTTCTTCACAGTAGCCAGATTGCATGCCTTGACCAAGTTTTGTGGTCAGAGTCTATGTTGCTCAAAGAAAAATGGATTTTTCAGAACAATATTTATTCTAAATTCTTTGATCAGACTTGGTACTTGTGGATGATTTATACTTAGAATAATAAAGAATCCTATGAATTATCAGGTCTGAAAGTCAGATGTCATTATTTGTGGCAAGTCTATAAAAAATAATATAATCTTTTAAGTTCAGTGTGTTAATTGCCTGCATAGACAACTACCAGACACAGGGCAGGCATATAAAGCAATATTCACTGTACTCTTATTCAGTTTGGTATGGGTCAATATTATAGACATTTGATTGAAATGCAGCTGCAAAGGAAAATAAGAGCATGTGACCTAGAGCCTGCAGGAGGCCCTGTTATATTGATCTCAGTGTGGGATGTTATTCCATAACGTGATGGTTCAAGGATAGAAACTGTCTATATATTTTGGTCATTTGGATCTGGAAGTATTGATTGTGATGTTTTTTAGATCCTGACTTTTCTGTGTAAAAGTCATGATTGTTTAAGATATTGTGAATTTTTACAAGTTGATTAGTACCTGTGTTTTTCGTATAAAAGTAATGAAAGGATATTAACAGTTTTGTAGTTAGCATAGGAGTCGAATTTTAAAGAAAAAGAATTTCCCTGGGTTTCCTCACTAGTTACACTGGCTACATGTATTTAAAAAGACTTTGTATATCTTAGGTTTTGTTCAAAGAACCTTTAATTCTCTTTATTTTGGTGTATGATTGATGGGTGTAATACGAGTTATAGAGTATACAGCTTGGCCTTCCTCCAAATGTGCACCTTTAAAAAAAAGTGCTAGCTCCACTTGCCCTTTTTCACTTTCCACATTTCAGAGGTAAATTGTAAAAAAAAGAGCCTATAACTTTTTTTTACATTTTATATATTTGGTAATTCATTCATTGCAATTTCAGAAGCTGATATTTTCTATCTGACAAAATTCATTTTCCCTAATTTAATAGCTGCCAATGATAATGTACTTTAGCAAATTCAGATTGATTTTTGGAGCACCAGGAAGTAGTCATTTTAGTTAGCAGTGTGCTAAGATGATTTACAATTTCCAAAAGTACAGTATCCAAAGAAATGTCAGCCACATTATGTGAAAGTAGCATAGAGGTATGCCAACAGTCTTTCCACTGCATGCTTTAAAAGCAAACAACTTTTCCTTACATATGTCACTTTCTCAAAAGTACATCATAACTGGTGACATTAATATTGATAAAAATTAAAAAGTAAAGATCCTTCAGTTGACCCTTGTGGAGTCGTTTTTGGATTTCTAACCTGCTAATTGAGATGCCTTGCATCTTAAAGTGCTTCCTGTATGACAGTTCAGTGAGGCCCACTGAGCAATCTGACATACCATAATTTAGTTTGCAAATGAGAATATCATGAGGGAAATGGCAAAACTATTTGATAAATCCATCAGAACTGCAATTTCATGTTTATTTTCATTATAAAGCAATCCTTTTAGTTTTCCAGTAAATGCAAAAGAGTGGTCTCTAATTTCATTTTGCATCATTCATAATTTTGATTGTTGTAATATGCAATCCATTAATATTGTAGCTGATGAATTAAACTGTAAATTTCTTCTTTTATAGCCAGCACCATCATTTTTCGAAGAAAATATATAAAAATACTTAGCTATAAAGGTATTTTAGTAATACTGTAGGAATACATTGCTTATGTAACAATGTATCTTACCTATGGTGGGATGAGAGTCCCCTCATCCAGGCTCACAATTCCAGCTTCCCGCTTCCCATTAGATGGAACATTCTAGAGTCTAGAACAGAGAGAACCCAGCACCAGTCTGACTATCACATATAATTTTTGGATTATTTGGGATACACTTAATCTTTTCGTTGAATGCTTGTAACATAATAGTGACAAGTATGTAATTCACATGCAGAAATTTGCCATTGTTTTCATGTTTAAAGATGTTTTTGGGAAATTATTCTAAATATTTCATTTAACTGAGTTGGATTATCAAAACGGTCCTTGCATTATTTGATTGTGGTTATCACTTTCTTGATAATTTATGAGACAATGGTCCCTCAGTGGCCACAAAGAGTTCATTGATTAAAGAGTTGGTAGACCAGCCCAGGAAGTTACCTTAAAAGAGGTACCGCTTGATGAGGCAAAGGGTCTCCGCCTTAACAGCCCACAGATTCTCAACCTTAAAGTTTACACTTTTTTAAGATGTCTTATTATAGCAAATGAAAAAAAAATAAATATGTTTTTGTGATTAGTGTAAAGAGAAGTTAGTTACATAATTTTATTCTTGTTTTGTAGAGAAGTTGCATTTTGTCTCAGTTGTCTTCTTTAAAATAAAAAATCACTAATTTTTTTAGAATCAGTCATTAGTATGAAAATGAAGGTCATGCTGCCAAGAAATATGCATTTTTTCATTATAACATTACACATATAAATGTTGGTTTCATTAAAAATCAGAATTTATTCATGTACATGTCAGATCAAACTGTAAAGTACTGCACAGACCAAAATCTGCCATTTCACAGTATGCCAGTAGATCTGGGTTTATACTGTTTGTTGGGACTAATCAGTAGAACAATCAACATAGACCCTGATTTGCTGGTGCATTTTGTAAGGACAAATCAGGGCCCACAATGTTTGTTATTGGACTTCATGTGCAAGTATTATGGTGTTTCTGTTTATTACTAAGAGGTGTTATTGAAATAAAAGTGTGTAGTAATCATAATGGCGCTTTTAGATTCACATAGAGCTGGAAGTTAATTGTTCTCTTCTAAAGATAGGGATCTTTTGCGCATATCTACTAAGCATATACAGTCATTAATATAAAATATTGAACACTATTAAAATCTAAATTCCCCTGTCAATAAGAGGCATGAAACAGAATGTCATAAAACACAATTTAATTCAGTGGAAATAATCAGTCATTTGGAATCACATGCTAGATCATGTGACTCCACGCATACCTCTGGAGATTTATCTTGAGTCCTTTATCAAATTTAAGAAATTCAAAAGACAAAATGTGTATATTGGTCATTAACAGTATGTAGATATCAATTATCAACAAAGCTAGTCAAACAGTAACTATTCTGATTATTGTTGTTGTTGTTGGGCTTATTGCCATTTTTCAGCACATGATAGGCTATTCATGGTGGCCAGTATTAATGGTGGAGGAAGAAACGGAAAGATCACCGGAAAGATCACCGGAAAGAACCACAAGAAGCTACTGGCTACTGGCAAGCTTTGTCACATATCCACATTCGAGGAATCCTAGACTGGAACACAGCAGACAGAGGTGAGATGGCAGTGATTCGTGGACAGCTGATTTAGACCACTCAGGGCCCCTTATTCTGATTATAGAAGGAATGCATTACCATTACTTTTAATATGTCAGAGTTGTCTGCATATTTGTTCACTCTTATTGATTCACATACATTTTAGTATCCCAGTAGTAATTTATAATGCTTAACTCTATTTAAAAGCAATGCCAAATTTTTGCATGATCTGGAATACTTCAAGTAAGGAAAAAAAGATAGTTTTAATTCAATAATACATGTACATGTATATGTTACAAGGAACAAATTCCTGGCATGCAAGCAGATTTTTAGATCAAAATAATATTGCAGAATCATTCATGTACTAATTTACAACCACTTGTAGTAAAGTGTTAAGGGCATAGGGGGACTCACCTGTAAGTCAGCTGATTGCACTTTGTCCAGGTGTTTTGATCTTGATAGAGGACAATGTTTAGCTTACTGGGAAATGCCTGTGTTGTCACTGATTGTATATATACCCTTTATAATTTTCTTTGATAATGGTAGCCAAACCTAGAAGAGTATATGCTTGTGAAGATAAGTGAAAAATATTAGCATATTGTACTTCCACACACTAAGGTCTTTCATTATAACACAGTTCCTGTTATAAGGAGGATGTAGTCATGAATTCCATTTTATTAAGTGGCAGTAAAATATATACACTATCATTTGCTTTATAAGCCAGTCTCAGTACAGGGCATTATACACTGTCTTCATGGTGGATTACTGGATTATATTAATTTAAATTTTTAAACTAACAGTCAGCAATTATTTACAAAAGCAATTAGATCTAAGGCCATTCTAATATGTCTCTGGTTACTTTAGGCAAATATATAGGAGAGAAACGATTGATGTATCCATGCATCATTAATTTTGCCTTTTCAATACAGATACCAGTAGTAGAAGTAGATAATCAATTTAAAATGAAACTTAGCTTTTACAAGTTATATTTCAATCTAAAGGATACATAAATAACTATTAGTTGTTTATACATAATTTACATGTATCATAGGTGGTGTACATGTATTGTAGGTGGTTTACATATATCTTGATATATGTCCATATGTGGCACAGGCATATCATTTTACCCTTACACAGATGTAATAATAATCAATATGTGGTACATGCATCAGATTCTTCACCTAGTGTTTGACAGTCTTCAGTGTTTGACAGTCATCACATTTTAAATTTGCAGAGATGTACATCAATATGTCCCATTGACATCACAATCCACCCAGACATATACATCAATACATGGCAATGACATCATGTTTTACACTTAGAGATTTACATCAATATGTGCCACAGGCATCAAGTTCAACACCTAAAGTGATATAAATTAGTGTCACAAGTATCACAGTTTGCACAGGAGTGGGTAAAATGCGGCCTGCCACAGAGTTTTTTGTGGCTCGACAGGACATTCGAAAACCAGAAAACCAGAAAACCAGAAAACGCTTTGAACTGAGATTAGTTGACTTTTATAAGTCTTTGTCTGCTGAAAAATTCCTATGTGTGAAAAAATTTGCTGGGAAAATGTTCTCTATATTTTGATCTACATATATTTGTGAGCAAAGTTTTTCTTGCATGAAGATCAACAAGAGTAAATACAGATGCACTTAAACAGACATAAACTTGTAGGCAGTGATGAGAATCTCAACAAGCAACTTCACTTTTGATTTCAAAAAAATTGTAACAAAATGTGATAGGGTGCACTTGTCTCATTAAACTGATTCTATAATTAAATGTGCTATCAGTTAGAAATCACAATAATATGACATTAGCACAATAAATAAATTTAATAAAACTACCTCTGTTGTTTAAGTTTTATTTATTGATTTTTATGATACCATTTATACTTTTTCTGAAATGAAATGTAATGTTAACTAACCAGTACAATCATTTTAATCGGTGCAGCCCTCAGCTAAAATCCAATACCACAAAGTGGCCCCGAGCCAAAACAATTGCCCACCCCTGCCAGGACAGATTGGTTATTATGTTGTGTCCTTAATATGCAGTCATAACCAAACAGAAGAGAGTGATAATGATTAGGCAAAGCCCCTGGAAATGGGCTGAGCCCAGCCAAACCAGAAATGTGACTCTTTTGCAGGCATTTTCAAACTGTGGTCCGAGGACCCCTTGGGGTCTGTTGCATGTTGCCAAGGGGTCTACAAGACTATCCCAAACAAGAATACATATAGTACATTTGCAGTTTTCTTTATCATAGGGGTCCCCATCTGACGATGACATACCACAAGGGTCCACAGCTTCAAAACGTTTGGTAAATACTGCTCTAATGTACACACCAGTAGCTATTAGCTACTTTATGTAAAGAAAATAGCAGCCTTTTCAGAGGACACAGTGAGGGAGTCAACCAGGAAGTAATGAACCAATGACTTTTGGATTACAGATTTGGTACTCTACCTTAGTTTGCTGTACTGTAGTTTTTCATAAATTGAGTCACCCATTTTATGCAATGTATACACATATTTGCTTTTGCATACAATGAGGTCATATGAGCATCTGTTTGGGTCATTTTGATCTAGAGCTAAAATTGTCATCTTTTGTCAAAACCTTTACTGCTTAATTTGAAAAGATGTGATTATCACATTGGCATCAGTGATATGATAACACTTTTTATCTAGATGTATCATATCTCTTGGAACTGAGAGGTATTTTGATGCAAAAAAAGCTATACCTTATTAAATAAAATGAAAAAGAAAAATTCTTATAATTTATATGGTTTTAATATTTGTAATTAAAGTCCTATTAAAAAATGATGAATCAACAAAAAGTATCTGTGACTTTGGGATATGTTTGATGATTTATGACTTGCAGTAAGTCAGTCATGCATGTTGTTCGTAGAAAATGATGTTATCTTGGTAATTGTCATACAGTGATACTGAAAATATTTACTCACCTAGATATCCATTTGCTGGTGTATTACAATTTGATTTCAAACCTTTAATCTTCAACCTGTGCAAATTTGATGGACTTGTAAAAATCCTCCTTAATCTGTTTTGTCATGGGCAATGACAGAATATTTGTGTCCATCCTTTTATATGTTATGATTCTTGTTTGGAATGTACCATATGTATTTACTTATAAGTCATGTCAGACTGCCAACAACAAAGATCTTGATTTGCCGAAGCATAATGTGCCTGCAGATTTGGGTCTATGTTGTTTGTTCTACTGATTACTCCTAACCAAGTGCACAGAACTAGATATGTGATGGCAGATCTGTGTAGTTTGCATTTGGAGTCAACTTATAAGAAAGTACATACAGTATATTGAATGAAGTGAAATGTTCCAAGCTTATGAAGCATTATCTTGAACAGAATAGATCCTGATCTGTCATAACTTTATGTCAAGTTAAGTCAGGAATAGCATGCTGTTCATATGTTGAGAACAGTTTGCCTTGTTAAATGTAGTTTCTAATAATCCATTTTTATTATTTATCCTTTTTGTTATATTGTATTTATTACATTCCATTTTATTATGTATTACATTACCTAACTTAATGATGAGAATTTGCTATTTAGAAAGATGCATTTGTTAAACAGCAATGAAGTTGCAGCAATTTGTAACTATATGGTGACTTCACACATATATAATAAAATGATAATAATGTGGGGCACTGTAATTCTCTGTATATAGCATTAGACTTGTAATGTAAGGGTCACATATTTGTTATCCATCCATTCCCATCTGGGTCCACTGTCTTAGTATGCATTGGAAAAGTGTTTAACTTCTAATTCCTTGGCATGACATTGCTAATTATGTCTCAAAATTGTCATTACAACTAACAGAAACAAAACCTAAATATAGTAAAATGTTATATATGTATATAAAACAAATGACACTTAATTTTGATAATAAATGTTATTTGGTATCTTTAACGGAAACCATGTTAAATTAAAGCATATTTTTGTTTCCATCATAATGCACCACTTTGAGAAGTTGATTTGTTCTTTTTCCCAAGTTTAACTGTCATCTGAACATGACTACTGAACTCAAAGTTTGCTGTTAGCTGACAGTCTTATCAGCACACAGATTGGACATTAGCAAACATGAGGATTTGTTATGAGTATGGTATTTACAGATATCCAGGATTGATGTATAAGGGTCTTGTAACTTTGTTGAGAGAATGGATAGGTTGTATATTCATGGATGGATTGTAAATACATGATGCCCAAATGCAAGATATATACAATGTAAGCTGGTAATTTCTTTTTATTTGTTGTGTTCAGATAAAATACAGATTAACAGTTTGATGAAGTTGATTTAGAAACATATTCAGTTTGATTCACATGCAGTAGTTTGATCATAAAAGGATTTATGGTTGGGCTGAGAATGGGTTGCTGTAATGAGAAACCGTAGAAATTAGGTGTGATAATACAATCTTTCATGACACATCACAAGTAAAATTGATTTAATATTGTTCCTGGTTTGAAAGATTATTTTGAAGCACTGGCTATTTAATCTAAGAAATTTTTGACATTATACACAAACATTTTCTTGAATAGGAGAAACAAAGTTAATTTTCTTGAAGATATAAGTTCTGTCTTATAAGCTGAGAATATTTTGAAAGTCCCAGTTTTATATACCTGCAGAGCATATCAAGCTTTTATGTGTCGATTTGTCTCTTTCCTAAATCATTTCAACTTAGTAATGAGTTCTCCACTTTCTAATCATACTAAACTAGGGGCAGGGAAGAAATGTACTGATTTCGGGCTTAAAAATATGTCAGTTGTGACAGTCTTAAAGTTGCAGAGAGATGGGAAAAGTTTCCATACAGTAATTTCACTTGCATACCAGATACCTTTACCAAATTATTTTAAATCACATACATTTGAGATACTTAATAGTATTGATGGGCAATATCACTTGGTATGAGAATACATAAGTTGAATGATACTACATGTGTATCCAACCAATGAAAGATTATTACATAAAAGAAGTATAATAATACTATTTGCTACATTGCAGGCATATAATAAATTAACTATTTACAGTACTCCTGTTATGTGTAGTAATTGCACTAATAGACAACTACAGAAAATAAACAAGAAATTTTAAGCAGACAATATTTATGAACTGATGTAAGGTTTATAAACTCCTTTTCTTAATTTGTCCAACATTATTAACTTCTTTAAAGTGAACACTGGTCTAGAAAAGATAAAAAAAAATTGGTTTTCAGAATTTTCTTTCTAGACGTGTTTCATTGTGATCTCTTATTTTATCTGTCTGCCAGTTTGGTAGCGTGTATTGTGCAGAAACACTCCCAGTCTCTCCATTAATGTTTTGTTTTCCACCTCGTAACTTTGAGTTCTACAACTTGAATCTTAACCAGATTTTGTGGATCATGACTGCACTCACAGTAAAGAAGTCTATTGACTTTAGGAGCCATAGATCAGCATCATGTGACTTTAAATGGAGAAACCAGTGTTTTATTTGCAACAATAACTTTATTCTATACAATGTATCTTGACTGATAAATAGTGGAAGGCTTGGGAAGTGTTATGGAAGAGATCTGCTTGTTATGGAAGAGATCTGCTTAGTTTAGGATCAAAAGCTGAAAGTCTTGGTTGTTGTCATGTCTCAAAGGAAAAAGGTTTAGCAGAATAATTATTAAGAGTCAGACCAGAATTTAGAGTATAATAAAGGGTAATGTAAAGCAACCTATAGATTCTAGCATGGTTTATTCACAAAACCATTTATACGATGCTTAAGAATGGCAGAGTTAGGTATAAGTCAAGTCCAACTGCAAACAACATAGACCCTGATCTGTTATCACAATTTGCATGCATATCAGGGTCATGTACCTTGTTCTGCTGATTACTCCTTGCAAACTGCATGGAATCATATTTGCTGATGCATTATGTGACAACATATGTAGACCTGTACAGTTTGCCAATGGATTAAATTTATACACAAGTATATATGGTAAATTTAATTCACACTATCTTGACCAAAGGTCTTAGGTCATTGAGACTATTGTCAGTCAACCATGCTTTACTAGTTCCAGAATATAGGAATATGAAACATGAAGTGGTCTCTCACATAGTTTGCTTTTCACTGTACTCCTTTACCAACACAATAAATACTTTTGAAGGCCAGGAATAGTGAAAATATGCAACATTTAAGTCATAAATTTGTATTAGCTGTAACTCTTTATACTTTAGGTAAATTCACAGAAAGACCTTTCTTAGCAGAAATGTATACAAAAAATAATGTCATGAATAAATATAACGTATAAATGTAGGTGAAGCAAATTGTATTATTTTACTAAGTCTGCTGGAAACTTGTAATGTCCATATTAACTAGTAAAAGTCCATATTAACTAGTAAAGTCCATATTGATTAGCAAAGTCCATATTACCTGGTAAAACCTTGGATTTTTAGTAGTCTCTAAATTAGAATCATATAAAATTAAAATTCTTATCTTTGAGCCATTATTTGGACAGTTATCAAAACTTAACCGCATTTCAGTTAAAAATTAGGTGATACACTCTTATCAGCAGACAGCAGGGAAGTTAGTAACTGTTTGGATTTGTTTTGTATACAGTATTAACAGTACAGTGATCAGTCTGTTGAAATAGTTAAGAGACAAGAGATAGATTGTGAATTCATGGACGGAATGTAAACACAACCAAATGTTTGGCCAATTGTTACAGTTCACTTTGATGCCCAGATCCAAGATATATGTGGTGTAAGTTCATTATTTTGCTTTGACTAGAAGTTTATCATTTTTTGTGTTATAACGTTTTTTTTTACATGATGAAATTTGTAGTTGGATTATCAAAAGCGTTGGTGTTTGGGGTGAAGAGAAACTGCTGTAATGAAAACTCCAGGAAATTTGGTGAGGGTCAAGCAATGCTTTCATTTTCATTTCAGTGCCAATAGTGATGACTTAACACAGTTCCTGGTTTGACAAACTAACTTCAAGCACCAGCAGTGGATTCATATACATATACACACAATTTTCCTTAAATATGAAAAACAAGGTTACTTTTCATGAAGGATTATGTTCTGCCCGTTTAGAAAAGAATCAGTGACTCATTTTCATATACCCTAAATGTCCACTAGTTTTTTACACACCATAACTTGAGTCCTCCATCATTTACCATTACCTTACTTAGTGATGTCAAATATGTCCTTACAGTCACTTTTACTGCTCAGTTACCTGTTGACAACAGCCTTTCTAATTAAATGTCCTGTATCTAATGGTCACCTGCTTTCCATGGTCAAGGGTCAGGTGTTTGCCCCTGACTTAATGGTTTCTGGCTGTATCTAGAGTAGATAATGGTTAACCATAATAAAAGGCATTGTTTTGATAAATGTATAGCATGTTAATCTATGTACAAACATTTCTTATCTTAGTAATAACTATTTGGTGATACTACTACTACTACTTCTACTACTACTACTACTAATAATAATAATAATAATAATAAAAATAATATAGCATTTATTTGTTATAATGCTGCTCATGGGACCAATGGATTTTAATTGTAATATAAGTGAGATCACCTTATTATGAAGCACATGATATAACATTCCCTCATCATAATGCTGTCCATGAGACCAGTGAAATATATTGCCTTATAGTGAAATTGCTTTGTATTGAAGGTCACTATTCAGCACTCCCTCATTATAACACTCCTAGGGTGACCAAGTGTGCAACCTTTTAGTTGGATGGCTTCTAATTAAGTATATTTTATGCATATATGTATACATTTATCTTAAAAATGTCATGGCTTTTAAAGTGTTGATGTCAAGAAATTTGATATACCAATACTATTGTTGTGTCAAATTATGATCAATCCTTAGTAAATTCATGGTAGTCTCTCAGGGGCTGAGGAAGACGTGCAGTCTCGTCAATGATGAACTTGCATGTGTCTTTAGAGTTCAAATTTCAATGCACACAGGCAGTTGCAGGTGGTGCATGGGACACAGCTCTGTGACATCTCTCATGAGCTGCAGCAAGATGCTGGCAGCGGTCAGCCTCAAAGGTGGAACTGGCTTTTCTGGTCATGGCTTACCAGTGACTTCTGTCTGAGGCAGTGAGCTCAAGCTGGTGGGGTCGAAGGTTTACCCATTTGATGTGTGTCTTGAGGTTGTCATCATACCTTTTGCGAGGGCAGCCTTGGTTTTGGTTGCCATGGGCTAGCTCGTCAAACAACAGCTGCTTTAGGATTCTGTTTTGATCCATGCAGATGATATGGCCAGTCCAATGAAGCTGGGCCTGCATTAGTTTCACTTTGATGCTTGTTGTGTTGGCTCTATCACAGACTTCCTGGTTGGGGATTCAGTCCTGCAACTAGATCTGCATGATGGATCGCAGGGAGCACTAGTGGAATTGTTCCAATTGACTGATGTGCCTTCCATAGACAGTTTACATTTAACAACCATACAAGAGAGACATGAGGACAACTGCATTGTACACTTTTATCTTTGTTGACTTGTATATGTCCCTGTGATGCAAGACTTTGGTCTGGAGTCATCCGAGTACTTGGCTGGTTGTTTGGATCCTCACAATAATCTCATTGTCTAGGGAGCCATCACTGGATATTGTGCTGCCTAGGTATTTGAAACTGTCCACATTTTTCAGCTGCGTATTGCTGATGGTGATGCAGGATTGTGAAGGGACAGTGTTTGGGGCAAGCTTGAAGAGGACTTCTGTCTTTCCTAGGCTGATTATGAATCAAATCAGATAGGAGGCTTCAGAGAGCTTGTTCACAATTGCCTGTAGGTGAGTCTCTTCATGGACCATGAGGGCACAGTCATCTGCAATGAGTACTTCAGTGATGAGTCTTTCTATCACTTTGGTTTTTACAGCTAGGCAATGGAGATCAAACACTGATCCATCCAGATAATATCTAATGTAGATACCAAGGCCAAGGTCACATATGGAGTAGAGCAATACCTGCATGAAGAAGAGGTTGAAGAATATCAGAAAAAATACACAGCCCTATTTAACGCTGTTAAATATGGAGAATTTCTCAGAGGGTTCACTGTCTGAGAGAATCTCTAGTCATGTCATCATGGAAGAACCAGGTGAGGTAGGTAAACTTCTGAGGACAACCAAGCATCTTGAGTAATACCCACAGCAGCCTCTCAGTTGACTGTATTACATGTCTTTGTCAGGTCCACAAAGATAGCATACAGATTCATGTACTGCTCAAGGCACTTCTCTTGGACTTGTCTTACTGTGAAGATTATGACAACGGTGTTGCAGTCAGGGTGAAAACCACACTGAGACTCAGTAAGGTTATCTTCTGACAGTACTGCAATAAGTCTGTTGAGAATGATGCAAGCAAGTATATTACCAGCTATTTGTAGAGCAAGTAGATACCTCTGTAGTTACTGCAGTCTGCTTGAGTGCCTTTATTTCTATTAGAGGTCACAGTTAATGTGTGGTGAAGGTCATCTGGCATCTCCTCCTTCATCCAGATGCTAATTTGCCTCCAGGGTCTCTTCACCAAAAGCCTTGTATACTTCCACTGTGATGCTATCCTTTCCCAGTAGTGCAGCAATACACTATTGACAAGATACGGAAAATTTCTCGGTTACAAAGCCTACACACTGTAATGCATTTAATGATTTGTTATTACTGTTTCCAAAGTTATTGTAATATTCTAACCAATTCATTTTAATTAAATATGAAAATTCCTAATGCCACCAATCTCTCTGTCTGGACCATGATAGCAAGATACAGACATAAATCAATGTAAAGACAAGCATACAGGATTCTTGCCTGGATTTTTGTTTGTATCATTTGATATGTCTCTGTACCTGTGACTGATGAAAAAAGTTAAGGAAAACTGGTGGGGAGAGAGGTGAGTTTTATGGAGTTTTATGTTCGGTAGCAATGTTTAATGAAAGCAAAATAATGACTAAGATCAACTGCAAATATATTAAACATTTTAATTACCTCTTGTTGGTTCGTCATTTTGGCTTATTTCTTATTTCTTATTTTCCTTGCACCAGTGTGTGAGTGACTGAGCTTCAAGTTTAAATCATAGGTGTGTCCTGATTTAATAAGTGTGGAAAAAAATTGAAACACAAAAAAGAAAACAACTTGTCAATATGTTACGGTGACGGTGAATAGCCGAAAAAGGCATGGAACTACATTTTGTAGCAGACACACTTAAGGCAGGAATGTGAATTCATTCATTCACTCAGTAAATACACAGTTGCCTGTAGTTAGTTTGAATTCCTTTCAAAGGGCAAATATGTGTATTTTGTGATAAAAATAAAATATATGTATAGCATGTAGACTGTATCAATGATATACCACTCATAAATTTTTCAGTAAAAGGAAACTGCAAGCCTTGTTTCCTTTTAATGAAAGCTGTATACATCTCGTGATAATATTATTATTGAAACAGAGTACATAATACACAAAACGCACACACACACACACACAAACACACACACACACACACACATTGTTGTGGTTTGGTGTTACTTATCTTACAGAATGAAGTTATTGTTCATGTTTTGATCCAAGAAAATAAATCAGGCAGCCTTAATTAAGGACACAGTTTGTAAATTCTTAAAGTGCACAACCTGTACAGGTGCATCTATATAGTGCATATAAACTGGCATTTGATATGACTCTAGTGATAAAGCCAGCATGTAAACATAAGCCATATATGAATGACTGTACTACATCATTAATTCCATGAGAGGTCCAGGGGCCAGGCACACATGTAAGCAACATGTATCAAGGCCTGTAGATACTGTTACAATGTTGTAGAAAAACTAATTGTTTGTACAGTAATGACAGTTGTAATGATGATCATTATGAACATAGTTTTAATACTTTTAATGTCTCTTTCAGTGTCTCTAATAGCCTTGATGTTAATCTCAAGAACTTATAAGTTTCTAGTAAGGGTATACACATAGGTCATTTAAATATTCAGGGTTTTCATGGAAAGATTGATCAAGTGAAGTTACTGCTAACCTCTCAAAAAAATATAATATCCATTTATTTGGACTTTCAGAAACAATGTTAACAGATAATCAGGGTGAAAATTTCCTGTATATCTATGGCTATGACAAACCTTATTGAAGGGATAGATAAGCAGTTGTGGTCACCAGGGCTCCTTCACTTGAATGTTATAACTTGTACTATTTCTAAAAGATCATGGGAAGACCTAAGAAATACAACAAATAGAATCCATTTGGCTTCAGATCACTCCAGAAAAAGCTAAGCCTTACTTAGTAGGTTAGTGGACAGTCAAGTAGATAAAAATTTCAGGGGCCCCAGTGGCCAGTGGTCTAAAGCAATGACGGTTATGGATCACTGCCATCTCACCTCTGTCTGCATGAGATCCAGTCCAGACTCCAGACTCGGCTAACATGGGTAAGTGAGAAAGCCTGCCAGTAGCTTCTCGTGGGTCAGTGGTTCTTCCCTGGGTTTTCCAGGGTTCTTCCTCCACCATTAATACTGGCCACCATGTATAGCCTATCTTGTGCTGAAAAATGGCATTAAACCCGACAAAAAAAAAACAAAAAAAAAAATTTGAAATGAAGAGAAAGAATTTCACATTCTAGGCAATATAAATAGAGACCCTCTCAATGATCAAAATAAAAGTGAATTGTATGAATTTTATTGCTTTCTTAGTTAAGGTGCAACTAGTAAATGAACCCACCAATGTAACATCTACCTCTAAAATGCTTATAGATCATATTTATACCGATACAAAAGAAAAAGTTTTGGTAGTGATGGTTTCAAAGGTTGTTCTAAGTTACCACTTTGCAATTTTTCTAACACATAAAGTCAATGGCAGATCAAAATAAAATAATATCCATAAATCCGTTACTTATAGATCTTTTCAAAACTTTGATGCTGTTAAATTCATGGAAGATCTGAAACAGATTCCATGGAATACAATCCAAATCTCTGAAGATGTTGATGATATTTTAGATATTTTGACAGATCTTTTTGTAAGTATTTAGTGAACAAACATGCTCCTTTAAAAACACACAGGATAAAGAAAGACCACCAGCTAGGCTGGATCTCCCCAGTAATTTTAGAAGCAATAAGGCAAAAGGCCAACTAAAATCAGTAGGAAATCAAACTGAGCATAGATTTTGAAGGAATAAGGTAAATAAAATGATACATCATGCCAAACACATGCACTAAAAAAGGTGCTGGATGAAAACTAAAATAACCCAAAAGCTATCTGGAAAGTGTTTGCAGTTTGGTGCAGGCAAATGTAAGAGTAAAACTGAAATTTTATCCCTCAATCATGAGGGCATTTAAACCAATAATCCAACTGACATCTCAAATATTTTTAACAACTTCTTCGTTCAAATTGCTGAAAAACTTAAAGAACTCAGAACTTCATCTGATCAACTGGAACATTTTATGTGCTAAAAAACTACCAAACAATATAAAATTTGAAATTCCTGAAATGAGTCCAGAATTTGTATTGAAATATTTTTTAAAAAATGAATGATTGTAAAGCTACAGGACTTGATATGATTGGACCAAAGCTACTAAAGGTAACTGCACCTGCAGCTGTAGAGAGTATTGCTTTCATTTGCAATGAAAGTACATGTATTAGGTCTAATAAATTAACACAAACATGGAAAACTGCCAAGGTTACACCATTACATGAAGCAAGAACAAAAGATGATGCAAATAACTACAGATCCATCTTTTTCCTTCCTTGTCTCTCAGAATTACTAGAAAAACATGGACATGATTCTTTTCCCAACTATTTGAACACTTATGATCTTATTCATGATAATCAGTCTGGCTTTTGACAGAATCACTCCTGTGAAACTGCACTTGTGTATTTGATTGATAAATGGCTGAAAGCAATATATCAAGAAGAAATGGTTGATTATGATTGATTTCCATAAAGCTTTTGATCATGTAGACCATGAAGTTTTGCTTGAAAAACTAAAAATCTATTGATGCAATGAAAACTCCCTAAACTGGTTTACTTCTTATTGAGCCGATAGAGTGCAAAAAGTATCTTTAAATGTTCAACTTTCTTAAAGTAAAAATAATAATTGTGGAGTACCACAGGGCTCTATCCTTGGACCTCTCTTATTCATTCTTTTTATCAATGACTTACCTCATAAGTTTGGAACTTCATTTTATTCCACTGACCTCTATGCAGATAATACTACTCTGTCTGAAATGGGTAAAACCAAAATGGTACTTGAAAATAACTTACAAGATGCTCTCAACAGGCTTCAAGTATGGTGCAAGGAAAACAGTATGATCATAAATACAGAAAAAACAAAAGCCCTACTAGTTACAAAATAACATAAATGAACTGGTTAGATAGCAACAAACTCTAGGTTCTGTTTGACAATTTTAGCCTTAATATGACCTCTCAGGATAAAATTCTTGGTGTATTTGTAGATAGCAATCTTACTTGGTCTATTCACATTAAACAGGTTTCAGAAAAGGTTATTTCTTATCTTTGGCTATTGAGGAAAATCAAAACATACATTCCTCTTCAGTATAGGGTCATGGTCATCTTTTATAAAAGTTATATTCAGCCATATCTGGACTATTGTAATGTAATTTGGGGTAATACCGCTAATTTAAACATAACACTTTTAAGCTCCAAAGAGGACTTGCCAGATCAATGTATAGATAATTTCCAGGATGCAAAGAATAATATAAAGTATCTAATAATACATGAAAGAATATTTCTTAGAAAGGCTAAATTAAGGTATAAAATATCCAGTAAAGCCATTCCTATCTATCTAAGCAATATCTTTCACTGAAAAGATGATGATATTTCAAATTTAAGATCTATAAGAAGTAAAAATTACACTATACCAAAAAGGGAATTGTTTCAAAAAATGTTTAGTGGACCACTGATATGAAATAACATTCTCAGTGACATAAGGCAGGCTGACCTATTATTTCTTATTTTCATAATCAGTGTTCCCACATGGATGAAATCTTTAGAAAATTGAACAGTTCTAGTACAATAAGTACATCAGCAGCTATTCTGTAATTTTGCATCATTTTCACAGTTGAATTTTTCAAAGCAGGATGATATTTCATATATATATTTATATATTCACAGATACCCGTGCATGTGTTCTAGGCTAAGATACTTTGACTTTTAAAATTACTTAATTATTTTGTATCAAGCTTGATTCTTCACATCATGTTATAGATTCTGTATATATTTTACATAACAGATAAAAGGCTGCAAGGTAGATTAGTTCTATAACTAATTGAGTTACCTTCTCTAAATAAAGTCTTTTATTATTATTATTATTATTATTATTATTATTATTATTATTATTATTATTATTATTATTATTATTATTATTTTTTTTTTTTTTCCTAATTGATAAGATTAATGGACCAGTCTAATAAACTTATCAACAAGGTAAGTACTGGATTTACAAGACCTTATCTTTTGTAAAATATTTGTGAAACTTGCATTAGAATTGGGCTTGTTATCAGGCATTGGCTTATCATCAGAAGGTAATGCTGCCATTGCCTAATTTGCATATTACCCATTTCACAGTTACAAACATGCCCTCCATACTTCTTGCTTTAAAATGTTATGTGGCTGTTCCGTAAGTAATATTATGACCCCAAAATGCTGCACTGTAGTGAGATAGAGCTGTATAAAGCATGATGTAGAGCTGTATAAAGCATGATGTAGCATGTTCCAGTGAAAGTAAATCTTATTGTTAACACATCTCGTCATTCTTATTACACACACACACACACACACATACACACACACAGTCATACACACACACACATGATGAATACATACTATAACAAATTACAGTTCTAGGCTTGCAGGTAATATTCAGCGACTGAGATTAAGCATTATGTATAATTCTCAGATCTGATATTCATTGGGAGTTCATTTCAAGAGTAGTCTAATTATTTTTTGAGTTTTGGGGTATTATACAATAAGTGCTTAATGACATTTTGGGTCTTTTATGATACAATGTCCTTCTGTTTTCAACCAGTTATGGCAGACCTGCAAATACTGGGGAATCTAGTCATTTCTTATCTTGCACAATTAATATTGAACTGTGACACACTGATTGATACTCCAAAAGTCAACTTCAAAGTTAAAAAGTTCATTTAAATGTGGTAAATGGAGTATATACTATATATATGCAGTTGGAATGACTTGTACATGAATGTATATGTAACATTCTTTTGTTGTTCAATGTTTTGCAGTTCATGTAACCTATCATTGTTGTAATTATAAGTATCATACTGAAATCAAACCGCTCTGGTGGCCTAGTGGTTAAAGCATCTGCCTCAGATGTGTGAGGTCATGGGTTCGAACCCCGGTCGAGTCATACCAAAGACTTACAAAAATGGTACTAACAGCTGCCTCGCTTGGCGCTCAGCTTTAAGAGGTTAGTGTTAGGACTGGTTGCCTGGGTAGGACATCATGCTACATGTCTGCGGCATGATACCCCAGTGCTAGACATCACTATAAACTTCAACATTATAGACATCATCTCTACATGACTGAAAAATTGTTAAAGCTATGTTAAAAATCATAATCACTCACTCACTCACTTATATTCAAATCGCTGCAACTTACTGCTTGTGTCTTTTTGTGTAATTGTACATACTAGTTTCATTATATATGAATACTTATTTAAGAACCTTAATATATTTCCAGATCTGTGGGTGACCTGTTGAAGCTGCCTGAACAGCCTGAACAGTACAAGAGCCGATGGCGGTCCATACGTGTCATGTATCTGACAATGTTCCTCAGCAGTGTCTCCTTCTCCATCTGCATGTCTTCCATCTGGCCTTACCTTCAAATTGTAAGCTTCCCGTGCACAGACATAATTGAAATAGTACAAATTTAACTAGGAATTGTCTTTATTATTAATGCCCCAGTTAACTAAGGTGTTGTTAAGAGTGTATTTCTTCAGTGGATTACTATGCTTTAGCAAAATATCTGAAAGGTTGGAGTAAGTCATGTCCAATTAAAAACTTCTCCCTGACCCAAATTTAACAAAATAAATTGACATGGCTCCAGGCCCTTTGGCCATTTCAGCAGAGAAATACAATACTGTGATTTAAGAATCATTATGTAGAAGGCACTTCAGCCTTATATTTGGAAGAAAAAAGTTTAAGTTTTGAAAGTCCGTACAACTGCTACAGTAATGAAAATAGAGCTATTAGAATGACAGTGATAAGGTTGGTCTGTTTCTATGGTTCAAGGTTGAATAGTTTTTGTTATATACTCACTACAAGATTGAGTGTCTCATGTTTTGTTGTCTGTCCATCTGTCTGTTCCTTTAATTTCTGCACAATAGATGTCCATCATACTCAGCATTTTAAGCATATTCCATCTGGGGCAAGAAAGAAACTTATTGATTTCAGGGTCTAAAGGTCAGAGGTGACATTCACAGGAACTTAAAGGAAAGCTTTTCCCACACTCAACATTTGTACCAGACATGATGACAAATTTTGTAAATGGCTTGCATTTGAGATAAGACACCTATTGATTTTTAGATTAACACTTTGTGAATAACTTGCATTTAAAACAAGAAAAGTGCCAATTTACTTTGGGGTAAAAAGGTCAGAAGTCAAGGTCGTGATTGAAAGTAAATGCTATATCTACATAACTACTTAAGTTGTGGCCTAGTGGTAAGACATCTGCCTCAGATGTGGGAGGTGATGGGTTCAAAACCAGCCGAATCCTTCCAAAGACTTTAAAAAATGGTACTAACAGCTGCCTCACTTGGTGCTCAGCACCAAGAGGTTAGTGTTAGGACTGGTTGACCTGGTGTCAGGATAATGTGACTGGGTGGGACATCATGCCACATGTCTGCGGCATGATGCCCCAGTGCTAGACATAACTATAAACTGTCACACTGCAGACATCATAGCGATATGACTGAAAAATTGTTAAAACTACATTAATCTAAATCACACACACTCACACACACACACACACACACACACGTTCAGTGCCACACATATGATCCAAAGGCGGAAGACAAAATGTCCTCTATCCTCTAGTTTGGGAGAAACAATATTTTAGGAGGAGAAATAAAAATAGAAGCACATAATTTACTAACAGTGTTAACAAATTGAAATATTCTTATTTTCTTAGACAGTTTTGCTACCCTTGTGGTCTGTACTATACAATTATATTTTCCTTGGACACTAACATTTTTGCAGTAGAAATTTCATCAAGTGCTGAAAACACTAATATGTCAGAGTATCTTCTTATCATGAAATGAGTTGCACCATGAAATTTTCCATTCTGGATCTAGCTTTCACTTAACTTTAGTGTTCACTCATTATCTAGCAGTATTTATTATAATAATTACTCATCGAAAATAATCCTAAAAGGTTCTACACAAGTCCAAAAAATCAAGTGTTCCAAATGAATTCCAGATCCTCAAATGTGCTGATGTGCCAACAACCTTATCACAAAGGCACTGTCAAAAACTCCTTTGAATAAATTCATTATAATCCCAGAATAATATTTTAGTCCAATGAGCACAAGGTAATTATAACGAATAATCAGAACAAATGTTTCCTCTCAAATTATATCTAAACAAACATTAAACACATAACAAACTTTTTGTTAAGAACCTATGAAATAGGAATGAATTAATTAATCAATTCTGGATCCATTTATGCACCAATATTTCTATACATCACATGTTTTTTACTTGATACATTTACAAAATTTTCTTCATGACTTCTGTCACATTACTCTACATTGCAACATAACCCACCTAACTGAGCTATCCAATGGGACTTTTCTCCAAAGTCATAAACAGGTTTATTATTAAAAACTTGTTACCACCTATTTATAGCTGCATGTCTCAATATAATACACAATGGATAATTAACTTATAATACACCATAACGCTGGATGTATACACAACTGATGACATGAACGTATATGTATAATGATTCATTATAATGGATGTACTCATTGTTATACATAAAGGATGTCAAGGACATATAATGATTCACTCTAATGGATGTTCTTAGTGTACACAAAGGATATCAAGGAAATATAATAATTCATCATGTTGGCTGTACTCATTATAGTACATAAAGGATAATAATGACATAATTCATATTGATGGATGTATTCAGTATAATACACATAGGATAACTAATAATTCATCATGGTGGATGTATTCAATTTAATATACAAAGGATAACAAGGATATATAATAATTCATCATGGTGGATGTATTTAGTATAAAACACATATGATAACAAGGGAATGCAATAATTCATCACGGTGTATGTATTCAGCATAATACACATATGATAAAGAGGGCATGCAATAATTCATCATGGTGTATGTATTCAGGATAATACACATAGGATAAAGAGGGCATGCAATAATTCATCATGGTGTATGTATTCAGCATAATACACATAGGATAAAGAGGGCATGCAATAATTCATCATGGTGTATGTATTCAGCATCATACACATAGGATAAAGAGGGCATGCAATAATTCATCATGGTGTATGTATTCAGCATAATACACATAGGATAAAGAGGGCATGCAATAATTCATCATGGTGTATGTATTCAGCATAATACACATGGATAAAGAGGGCATGCAATAATTCATCATGGTGTATGTATTCAGCATAATACACATGGATAAAGAGGGCATGCAATAATTCATCATGATGGATGTATTCAACATAATACACATAGGATAACAAGGGCATGCACTAATTCATCATGATGGATATATTCAACATAATACACAGCATAACAAGGGCATATAATAATTCATCATGATGGATGTATTCAGTATAATATGCATAGGAATAAAAAGACATAAAATAATTCAGTATAATACACATAGAATAACAGGGATATATCAATTATTCATCAAAGTGGACGTATTCACTATTTAGTGTAATACACATAGGAAAATCAAGGATATAATAATAATATAATAATTCATTATGATGGATGTATTCAGTATAATGCACATAGGATAACTAGGACATATAATAATTCATCACATTGGATGTGTTTGTTATAATACACAAGGATAACATGGACTTGTAATGATTTATCCTGATGAATGTACTCAATACAATACAGATAATAAATAGCAGGAATGGATATACACATTTTAATTATAATGTTAGAGCCTTATTCTTTCATATTGGCTAATTTGTCTGCTCAAGTACTTAAAAATGTGGTATTCAATTGGTTATATTAGCACACCATTATCCCATTATGTTTTTCATGATTTCTTTATGAAATCCATATATTTTTCCTATGTTATGAAAACGAACATTATGTTGAATGAATTATTATATGTTGTTGTTGTTGTTGTTGTTGTTGGGCTTAATGCCATTTTTCAGCACACGATAGGCTATTCATGGCGGCCAGTATTAATGGTGGAGGAAGAAACCAGGAAATCACCGGAAAGAACCACTGACCCACAAGAAGCTACTGACAAGCTTTCTCACATATCCACATTCGCAATTATTATATGTCCTAGTTATCCTATGTGTATTATACTGAATATATTCATCGTAATGAATTATTATAATTATTATTATATCCTTGATTTTCCTATGTGACTTACTCTGTATAGTGATTATAAAAGCCCAATAATTGTTTCATAAAATATGGCATAGAATATTTTATTGTTAAAAGAATTGAATACCTGCTAAGAAAAAGGATATCTATTCACAGGGGGTGGTGACTAATGACAGATTGTGCTCTACTTGTATATTGCAATAGTTGTAGAATGTAGTAGTTGCAAAATAAGATTGGAAATATTAGTAACCATGAATAAAAGAAGGTTCATACATTCAAAATTCCCTAAATTTTTACCATCTGTAACATTCCTTTGCAGACTGAGATAAATACTTTGGTTTCAATAAAGTTTCCTAACCTGTAACCTGCCTCAGTGTGCATAGTGGCCAAACACATTGGTCCCAATAAAGTTTTTTAAATACAGAGCTCATTATAACACTGTCCATGGAAGTCATAGATTCTAGCATCTTGTATTGAAGCTGCATTTTAATGTAGTATAATACTCCTTCATTTTAATGCTGTCCAAGGAAGCCATAGACTATACCATCTTGTTGTGACTACATTTTAATGAAGTATGTTTTACATATAATTTTACCCCTAATATCCATGACAATACCTGCCTTATGAAACAAACTGTTTTAATGCATGTTCCTTATTATTATGGAAATTTTTGTATACTGGCTACCTCTATAAAATAGCCAATTTTGTTTTGTTACTAACAGTATCTGATATAGAGAAGTTTCCTATATTTTTTAATTTTTTTTTTCTCTCTATTCTAGCTTGACCCTGATGCTGATACAAACCTTTTGGGATGGGTTGTTGCTATCTATAGCCTGGGTCAGCTGATTGCCTCTCCAATCTTTGGCTTTTGGGCTAATTTCCGGGCCAGGAGTCGAGAGCCTTTAGTTGTGTCCATGATAATAAATATCTTGGCAAATGTATTGTATGTTTACTTGGAATCCATTCCTCCAAAGAGACTGGGTTACCTGATGCTTGCAAGGGCTCTGATAGGATTTGGAGCAGGTAAATCTCATTTTACAATATCCTCAGTAAAGTTGTTTTTGTTTTTATGTAGCATTCAGTTGAATAAAAAATCTTCAATTTGTTGTTCATTTCCCATTTTTTGATACAAAAATGGATTGAATATCAGTTCTGCAGGATTTTATTTGTGATAAGTTGTTATGACATTCCTTTTTTACATCATTTAATTAGTTATAGCATCTGATGTAGGTAAGCCATTTTAAATCCAGTGATGCCAGAAGCAAATTGTACAGAAAAAGTACTAATCCAAATAAAATAATCACTGTTTATTTAACATGTATTCCTGTCTTTTATACTGTAATTCACTTGTCAATCCATATTAAATTTCACTGTCAGCTAATAAAGAAACAGAGTTTCTAAATTCACTGTTAAGTAAACTGATTTCACAGTAAAGTGACATGTAATTTTTAATGAACTTTATTTAGCATGTACATTATGTAAATGAGCATCACTCTGTTACCACCACTTTCTGTCTAATGATTGAATAATGTACTCTGGATTGCATTGTAGCACAGGAGTCTCTTGTTTTGTGTGATAACAGACATGCTTATTGTTGACAATTGTGTAATTACATGGACAGCAGACCACTGTCTTTGATGTCCCAGCATTATTGGCACAGCATACCTGCTGAGTTGAAATGACTGATCTACTGGAAGTGGCTTTAGTGCTAATGCACTGAACTCTGGTATCAGATGTGCTGTTACAAAATACAGTAACTGACAGATCTATTACAGTGACTGACAGAGATCAAATACTGTAACTAACAGAGATATATTACAGTGGCTAACAGAGATCAAATACAGTAACTGACAGATCTATTACAGTGGCTGACAGATCAAATACAGTAACTGACAGATATCTGTTATAGTGGCTGACAGATCAAATACAGTAACAGGGATCTATTACAGTGGCTGACAGAGATCAAATACAGTAACAGCTTATTAGACATGTAGGTGATTTGGGGTGTGCCTTCTACAGCACTTCTGTATCATGTCAACATCAATTCACACATGTAAGAAAATATCTTAGTTACTAAATTTGGAATGTTGGACAAATTCTAAAGAATATCAGAAATGATATCAGTAGTCAGTAAATATAAGAAGAAGAAGAGATGGTCTTATCTTGGATTACTGAAAATTCTTTTTGGTAATAGAAATAGAACTGTAATACATGTATGTTTTCTGTCTGTATGCTTAACTATTGCTGCATAGAATTTGCAACAGTAAACAATAGTGTGATAACTGGCATAGGGTGGCAGACCCTGTAATGGTACTATGACACAAACAATTTAAGTTGAAGGTTATGGACATGAAACAATTTTTCTGACAGGGAAATACTTCTTTCAGATTGTTGTAACCTTGAAAGCAGATGACATTAAAAAGTTAAACAGTGAGCCAAAATTAACCTAAGTAACAAATGTAGCAACAGTTATGAAAGTAACAAAAATTAATATACTGTAGATCAGAAAAAGTTTAGCAAGTGTAAATTTGAGTGACCTTAGCAAGGAAACTAACTTTAGCTAACATTCTATGCTCACTAAAAACTGTGTAATGAAAAGTACCTGTATATTATAAATGCCACTGTCTACCCTGATGGACATTTATGAAGTTTTGACATTTAGTAACTACCATTTCATGTGTGTCATATTGTTCTTAGAACAAGTGAACATATGGATTTGTGCTTGTGACTTTAAATAAACATTATTATCAGATTGTTGATTTCTCATGTATTAGGTTATTTTAGCATTTATATTTGTTTGCGACTGTTGTGTGGTTTAATAAAACCTTGTGTTTGAATGAAGCGACATATTTCATCAGTGATGTCATTGTGTTGCATGTGATCAGATATCAGTAATAAAGGAGAGTGATAAAGCTGCCACCAAAAATATATTGTCAAAACATCAATAATGTTCACTTAATGTTGCTACAAAGCCAAGACTAAGTTATCATATAAACTTAAAGCCTGATGTTAAAATGTGATTTACATTGATTATACCAATAAAGTTACCATAAACAGTTATACACAACAGTAGTTCAACTTTGTTGGTGCAGACTTTTACGTAGGATGGTACTTGAGTTAGGTGTCAAATATTGCTGTGTTTAAGCTATTCTTAAGCAATCGCATAAGCAATAGTATATGTTGGGGGGTACTTTTGTTAAGTTTTGGTTGTATCAAAATATTCACTTATATTGCACATGGTCACATCAAGTGTTGAGTAAATTTTTTTCTCAAAGATGTATTTTTCTTTTTAAAGATAAGAAAATTTGAAAATAAGTCTTTCTTTTTTTTGCTTAAAGGTAATGTTGCAGTGGTGAGGTCATATGTGTCTGGAGCAACAACAATCAAGGAGCGAACTGGTTCTATGGCAATAATGAGTGCATTTCAGGCAACTGGATTTATCATAGGTCCATGTAAGATTAATAAATTTCCAGTCTAATATTCTGTTGTCCCCATCAAGTCAAAGGATAATTAAAATGAACAGTACAATTTTTAATGGTCATTTATGGTAGATATTACAAAAGTTTAGAGGTCAAATATGGAAGACATTATAAAGTTTAAAGTTCAGTTATAGAACACAATATGAAAATAAAGGTAAACTTTTGAGGACAGTACCAGATATAAAGGTCAGATATTGTCTTTTCTATTTAAACCATTTTTAGATACCTGAAATTGGTTTATTTTTTTACAGGATTGTTTACAAATAATTGATATTAAAATTTGACTCTCAAAAACGTTAGTGCAAGTATAGTGTACTCATTATATGCGAATTTAGAACAAATAAATCACAAAGACAGAGTATATAGTGCAGGGAATTTGTGATAGCTTATTTAAAGATGGGTTCATGTGGAAATTTCAGAAATTGAAATGACTAATAGTACAACATTGGTCAGTATGGTCAGTGAAAGATCAAGAAAAAAATGAAAACAAAATTATGAGATTTATTAGAGAATGAAGGAAATACTGTGCATTCAACTGTACAAACAAAATCTTGTGATATATACCGACTTGCATAAGCCACAAGAAATAAATACATCAGATCTCTACTAGAGTGATGTAAAAACACCTTTCTGTTTATAAGATAGACAAAGAGATGCAACTCTTACAGGTTAAATCTCCTTTCTATCTACCCACTCTGTGGCCACCATTATATATGGTTTAAACCAGTTTTACTTTTCCTGCTTATCTTGTTTTTCTGCTTGTAAAGAGCAGTTTAGATTGTACAAAAAGCTGCACAGAAAGGGTTTCTACTCCAGAAACATTTCTGGTTATGAAGTCCAATGGCAGTTGAGAACTGCAATAGAGATGTGACTAGTATTTGATCATTCTCAACATGTATGATGTATACTTAAATATACCAATTCATGCAAGACCATTCTAAGTCCTTGGGCTTCACTATGAGTTCAGCTTGTCTGCTGCAGAGACATTAATCTTCCTGCATGGCACACCACAAAAACATGATTGGTTTTTGGCTCATGACATGAATAACCTCACTTCCTTCATTGTGGTGTATAATCAGTGTAGATAAATCAAACCTTGTCCATTGTCAACATCATGGTCCATCAGGTATGGAACCCTTAATACTTGGCATCATTCTCCCAAACACATCAACATCATGGTCCATCTGGTACGGAACCCGGAACCCTTAATACTTGGCATCATTCTCCCAAACACATCAACATTATGGTCCATCTGGTACAGAACCCTTAATACTTGGCATCATTCTCCCAAACACATCAACATTATGGTCCATCTGGTATGGAATCGTTAATACTTGGCATCATTCTCCCAAACACATCAACATTATGGTCCATCTGGTATGGAACCCTTAATACTTGGCATCATTCTCCCAAACACATCAACATTATGGTCCATCTGGTATGGAACCCTTAATACTTGGCATCATTCTCCCAAACTCATCAACATTATGGTCCATCTGGTACGGAACCCTTAATACTTGGCATCGTTCTCTCAAACACATCAACATCATGGTCCATCTGGTATGGAACCCTTAATACTTGGCATCATTCTCCCAAACACATCAACATTATGGTCCATCAGGTATGGAATCCTTAATACCAGGCATCATTCTCCCAAACACATCAACAGAATTGTTTATCATTAAAAGTTGACATCAACCAAGATAATGAAGTTGGACCTTCAGAATAAGACATTAGACTAAGTCGTATCCCAGTTCAAGACATTCTCCATAGAGAAGGCAGCATTCCTGGATGAGACACTACAGAACCATTCAATAAGTATTGTTTTTGGTTCATAAATGGCCTTACTTCCCTCATTCTAAATTTGTTTTGAATAATCATTGTAGAGAAGTTGGACTTTATCCCTTTTCAACATTTTATCTATATTGATATGGATCTATTTTCCCATTGAAAGTGTAACTGTGTGCTGGAGAAAGCAGTAAACAAGATATTGTTTAGCTTTGGAAGTCACACCACTCTCAGCACCCATTTTCCAATGGAAAAAATTCATTCTTTTTCTCTATGAAGACAAAAGGCTAGACACTATCATATTAAAGGGGGATTGTTCCATGATGTCAGACATATTCAGACTTTATGAAAGAGATGAAGTTGGTGACAACAAGGTATTCTCCAACATGTGATCAAATTTTGACTATTCCATGCTCTCATTCTAGCATCTATCATGTACGAATTGCAGTTTATGATATTACTAACTTCATTATGTTCACTGAGTGAGTTACGTATGAAATCTGTAGATTTACATTACATGCAGTTCTGTTCTGATGGTTCAGTTATTCTAATGACACAAGCCAGATGCTTCTTCAGAACAGTTTGCTTGCTAGTCAGTCAACAATAACTATTCGTTCCCTTTCTTTGATTGAGCTGTCAAGAGGAGCAAAGATGCATGTCACCATGCTAAACCTAACAGGTTACCCCAGATGGCATGATTGTGTTGCTAAAGGGAGTTATCAAATCAGTGTACTCTGAACTCTCAAGGATCAAGTATACGATGAAGAATTCAGCATAAAAAATACAAGCAACCTCCAGCCTGGCTTTAAAAAGGTAATGTCTTAATTTAGCATACAGCTGACTAAGCTGACTTGCATGCCAAGATTTCCTTCTCTTATTTTCCATTTGCATGACATGGATTTGCTATGGAGAGGACTGAAGCTCCCTCGTGTTAGCTGTTCAGACACTACTCACTTGCCATTCACGAAAATAGAACTTTTGACCCAGACATAATTTTGCTGCTTTTACTTGAATCACCTAGGAAAGTTTTGATGGTGAGGGAGTAATCAAGTGCAGAATTCCATGGATCTCCCACACGTGTATAAACAAATTGTCTTTTGTTGTGCTAAACTAACATTAGGAGAAGTTCATCCATTTACTAGTCTTAAAGCAATCATGCTTTTTACATGGTGACACAGGCAGGATGCTCAGCATTTCATCTTCCTTTTACCTATTCTCCTAATGTAATGTAACTGAATGTATTTGACAGAGAAATAAAATTATTTAGTAAACTCTATTTCTCCAATAATACTTACCTGATCATAGATATGGAATCCACTGTATATACATGTGTGTTTTACATGTTAACTTACAGAAGTAAATAAACTCAGCTCTGTTGATAGAATAATCTGGACATAAATGGGTCTCCTAACTGACAGAACTTTATCCAACCACAGCATCTTTACACAGTATATATGGGATGCAAATCCCACTCAAAAAGAAATTTGTTTACGTCTTCTGTACAGTCTATTGTTCCAAATCAAATACTGCAAATATTTGGTTCCAAATGCATTGCAGTAAATGTGGGAATTTTTGCAACCAGTAATCCTATTTCACATGAAAATTGCAACAATGTAATGTTTAGTTCTGAAAGTGACATTTTAGGGTAAATATATACTCTAGGCCTACTGTGTACCTTATCAAACAATGTGGCATCACATTGCATTGATCATTCTGTTTTGAAAAATGATTTTGTCATGAGAAAATGTTATGTTTATTCAGATGGAAGTTTTTCCTTTGATTTATTGTTTGTAAAGAGTACAATCTACTTTTGCTAGTTCAACTTTGTTTGGGACAATATTCTATGCACAACAAAAGAAATGTGCATCATCTGTCAGAATGAATGAAATTATTTGTTCTTCTTTTTCTCTAAATAATTTCCACTGAAATAAAAACTATGTGATAAAAGAATCTCAAATGGGTAATGATTTAATATGAAATTTCTGAAACTCATTCATTAATGTCTGATTTTGCTCACCAAGGCTCGCAAAAGCTGGATATTATTCAACTCGTTTCATAAATTTCATACGAAATCATTACCCATTTGAGATCATATATGTATGTGTGTGTGTGTGTGTGTTTCACCCACTCTCTTTCTTGCACTCATTTTTGCCTGATGATTGCCAGTGGTATGTTGAAATCCTCTCTTCAGTGTTTAGAAGGATTTGTGAAGATTTGATCACTTGTGATGCATGGGCGAGGACTTAAATGAGTTATTGGTATTCTCATAGATCTTTCATAAAGAGCAAAATTCATGAGTGATCTTGCATCTGTTATGACTCTGGGCCTTAAAATATGTAACAGAAAAAATGTGAAACCAACAATTTAAGTAAAATCAATAAGCAATTCTCTTATAGTATTGTGAATTACATTCCAAACAGTCCTCAGTCACAGTTCCAATAGTCTTGATTGTGTCAATATAACATGATGATGCAATCCAAAATGTCTTTGAATGAGTTTGCAATAATACAAAGTAGTATATTAGTCCCAATGTGAATGAGCAATTTAGTAATTCCAAGGAATATTTTAAATAATCACTCTTGAATTATATCTGAGCACAACTTTAAATCTGATAACAGACTGATGCAAAACAGGAGTGAATTATTGTTTTTAAAGTCCATATTTATAAATATTTTCACTTACATCATTAAAGTCCCAGATGAGTTTTGATAATGTGTGTGATTCATTCAGATTAATTAGGTAATTATGCACTGGATTGGCCAAACTTATCCTTCAGTAAACTGTATTTATGACCCAAATTTAATCAGACTTGAAATATGGACTTATAGCATAAAAATCTTTAAAGATTTTGATTATGAGATCAGCACATATTAATTATATAATGTTACATTTGATCGATTCCACAGTAGATGCCAAAATTGCAGTTTGTATATTAAAGCAAAAAAAGTAACATTCAAACAAATCTGTTGAGAATCATAGAATTTGGGTTGGGGTTCTCCCCCTTGAAAGACAATTTTCATGACTTTTAATAGAAAAGCTATAAAAATTAGCCGAATTATATGATTAAGGGATTAAATTTATTAATCAGCAATTTAAGGCTGAAAATTATTGTAATTGGATTATGGCATACACATATAAACACACACTTACAACACACACACACACTCACACACATATATAAACAAACAAAAACAAATTTTAAAGTATTTCTGTTAAATATATCAAATATTTTTTATGTATTCACACTGATTTTTTTTTATTGTGCTTAAAACGCAGATAATTTATTATTTCTGTTAAATGTATAATAACAAGGACTTCATATAAAGCCTAATCTTTAGAAGCTCTAAGCGCTTTACAACATTTAACAATGCTTAAAAAGAAAAAAAAACATATATAATGAAATGATTACAAAAATAAAAACAAACACCACAAAATTAGAAACAGAAAAACATTCTGTAAATTTTTAAGGTAAGGATACATTAAAAGGATACATTATTAGGTCATTGTGACTGTTCTTGCAGTTGAAATAGATGGGTTTTAAGGGTGCTATTGAATGAGATCTCTGTCTTTCTAAGTGCAGTGGACAATCCGTTCCATGTTGCTGGGCCCTGGTATGCAAAAGAACGTTGTCCATATGACTTCAACTTCATATTGGGAATATTGAGAATGCCCATGTCAGAAGAGAAGCATAAGCATCTTGCAGGTGTATACACATGGGTGATGTCAGATAGGTATGTTGGACTGGAGTCCATCAGTGAATCATAGCACAGAGAACAAATTTTATGTTTAATTCTGGACCATATGGATAGCTAGTGTAGGGTACAGAGCATGGGAGAGGCGTGCTCTGATCATGGTACTCTAAGGATGATCCGAACAGCAGTGTTTTTAACTTTTTGAAGTTTCTGATGTAGATATTGAGATGAACCAGACAGAATTGAATTGCAATAGTCCAGTCTTGAAAGTACTCAGGAACACACAAGTCTTCTAGTGGTTTTAACTGAAAGTTACTTGCGAATGGAGCTGATGCGTCTCAGCTCAAGATATGCAGCCCGGCAAATGTTCATGACATGTTGATGCATTGAGAGAGTACTGTCAAGAGTGACACCGAGGTTTCACACTGACTGCTTGAATTTTTTCTTGGTGTTGCTGATATTTATTGTCTGAGGTAAATGATGTGAATGAGAAAGTCTGTGTGTTGTAATCAGGATGGCTACAGTTTTATCATCATTTATCTGCAGCTTGTTACATGTCATCCATGATTTCACGTCAGAATTGCACCTCTCTATGTCTTAGATGGTAGCTTCAACTTCAGATGGATGGCTAGATTTGTATATTTGGGTGTCATCAGCATACAATTGGTGAGACACGGGATGATAATCTATGACACTTGAGAGTGGCTGAGTGTACAGAATGAAGAGAACTGGTCCAAGAATAGACCCCAGTGGAACACCACAGCATAGATCAACTGGGATGGAGTGTTTTCCATTTGTGGACACAATTTGTGTCCTGTTGACCGTGTAGGACTTGAACCAGATTCAGGCCTTATCACGAATGCCAAATACATGCTGGAGACGGTGAAGTGATATATCATGGTCTATAGTGCCAAATGCTGCAGATAAGTCAAGGAGAGTGAGGACTGTAGTCTTTCCGCCATCCAAAGCAGTGAGAAGGTCGTTGACTACTTTCAGAAGAGCAGTTTCAGTTCTGTGGCAAGGGCTATATGCAGACTGTACATTGCTAAAGAGACTTTGAATTCAGATGAGATACAAGTTGGGATAGAACAATTTTTTCTAAGATTTTTTGACATGAATGGGAGATTAGAAACTGGGAGGTATTTCTTTAAATCATTATGGTCAAGTGTTGGTTTCTTCAGCAGAGGTTTTACAATGGCAGTTTTGTAAAGTGATGGGAATTCCCCAGATAAGAGAGACATATTAATAACATCAGTTAGTGAAGGCAATATTGGATCCAACCACTCTAGCAGCAGTGATGTAGAAAAAATATCCAGTTCAGATGACTTTGGTGCACTCTTCATATGCATAGTCACAGTTGGGAAGGAAGGTCATACTTACTGTATTACTTTTTCCTGATTGGTCACAATCATAAGAAAGGTTTATCCAGACAGGACTTTTGTAGCCTTCATTTACCATGTACATCCCATGCCATGAAGAAGGTTTATTGTGACTGAGCTTTTTTAGCCTTCATTGAGCATGGACATCCTATGCCAAGAAGAATGTTTATTCAGACTGGGATTTTGGTATCAGGATATCTCCCCCCTGGACATTCCCCCCACCCCACCCCCAAACTTTTCCACCTTGACATTCACCCCCCTAAACTCCCCCCATCAGATAGGACTTCCCCCCAGTCATTCCCCCCCCCAGTCATTTCCCCCTATTATATTTATACAACTTTATTTATATATATATATAGTAACATTTAACTTTGATGAATACTCGCATCCCGCATCACCGTTAGTGCACAGATATGACTGTTGTCACCTGAAAACAATGCATTATTAAATGTAAAATATCTACTCTCTCTCTCTCTCTCTCTCTCTCTCTCTCTCTCTCTCTCTCTCTCTCTCTCTCTCTCTCTCTCTCTCTCTCTCTCTCTCTCTCTCTCTCTCTCTCTCTCTCTCTCTCTCTCACACACACATACACACAATCGGTAGCTTAAGGGTAGCTTGACACCACATTTGAACTGTGAACATAATTCACACCCATTTTTTTAATTATGTTGAAGAGGCTTGAGTGTAACCTTTATTTATTGTGCATATTTAAGATAAATAATAGAAGGATTAGCCATCATTCAATTAAGTTTTGTTTTGAATAGAGCTTAAATGTCAGCCTAAATCAAATAAGATCTTCAGTGGACATTTACCTCAACAACCAAAGAAGTTGTACAAAGACTGTTCTTCGAGAATTGCATAGTCACCGACTTCAGCAATCGTGACATCATAGAATTCTTAAAAGCAATTGCTTACAACATTAACTTTTAAACAATACATATTTTTTAATATGTGAAAATGTTAACCTTGTTTAACACTTGTTACGGAAATTTATTTCAAATAACCTTTTTCTTTTAGCATAACTTAATATAAGTTTTTATATTTTATTGGCAAAATGTCATATTTAATTTAAATGAATTAAGTTTAAAGATCATGGGGGGGGAATTGACTTGACTGGGGGGGGGTCCAGGGGGGAACTGTCTGGGGGATGTCCTAGACTCTGGATTTTATAGCTACAGTGGACTTCCTATGCCATGAAGGTTAATCTAGACTGTGCTATTGTAATCTTTATATACTATGAACATTGCATGCCATGAAGAAGGTTAGACATAGTAGTTTGATTTCACAGTTTCCTGGCAGTAACTAATTTGACAATCTTTGAATCATTTCATGTTTCTTAAAACAGAATTCCAATGTAATAGTGTTTTATCTTTTAATGACGATATTTTGGTCTCCATTATCAACATGTTAGTAAAAATGCAGCATTGACTTCAGATGACCTTATCCAACATAAATGTTTATACCTGCTACTTGAGCAGACTGGCACATCACTTAAATGCCATAATCTAGTTTCAAAACTTGTTCCTTGTTATTTTTCCCAGTTTGAATGGTTTGTAAACCATTCTGACCTGTTTGCATGAGATTATGCATGGTTGGAGTAATTCAGCATATGGTAGACAAGTTTTGCTAGGTGAAGAAAAAGTGTTGTGCTACAATAACTGGTATTGCTAAATTATAAGAAGTCAAACTTTAAAACCACTGTTGTGGACAGAATTGGAAAATGTTGTATCCCTAAAATAATCTGATATATGGTATATTTGCAAAAGGCAATGAGATGCTGTGTGTTCATTCTTTTTCCATGGCAAAGGCATAAAACAATAATATACATGTAAATGTCTTTTTTTCAGTGATTCAGACAGCCATGGTGCCAGTAGGCTTCCCAGGCCTTGTGCATTCAACCTTTTTGCATATGGACATGTACACCTCCCCAGCCATCCTCAGTGCTATTGTTGGTATTATTAATGTAATTCTGATCATCACCATCTTTAGAGAACACAGAGTCAGCGACGAGGAAAAGGTTGTCAACATTCAAGATTCAGTGCCATGTAGGTAATCGTTTTCTACTCCCCTGAAGGGAAAATCCCTAAATTAAAAAATTCCCGATTCTAAAGAACAAATAAGTATTCTGAAACTTAAAGTAAAATACCCAAAACAGCAAGATGTATTCAACATCTAAGATATCTTTGATATATATTTCTTCTTTAAATACACTACCCAATCATAATACCTTAGTAGAACTACTATTACCTTGCAAATCCAGCCCTCCCAGATAATACTATTAGCTGAAAAGAGCTCAAAGTTATCTGCCCACCCAGGTGATGGTCGGGCAGAGTGATCTCCCCATGGTACAAGGTTTGCCACCAAATCTCGTGAAAATACCTACTTCTGCGCATGCCAAACAGCACGCTTTCACAATGAGAGTCCTAGCAAAAATCCTCTACCAAGTTTCTGGAAATACTTCACTCAGAAGTTAGAGGAATGATTACTTCATAATGAAGTATAGTCATTCTGTATTTCCAAACTTTCTTTCTTCCTATGATGACAAAGTTCTGCCTTTGCATCAAAGCACTTTGCCATCTACATACTTGCACCTGTATCCAATCTGACTTAATAGTTCAGGACTGTCATTTTAATTTATATGTGCATGCAAGTATACAGTGGGCTATAGAAAACTCTTAATGTGTATAATTTCCACAATGACTGGATACAGACAGGTTTTATATACCAATGCATTTAACATTTGAGCACCAAACTTCACTGATTGGCCTGTACAGGCCATCTTTAAGAGCCTTCCTCGAGGTAGTATTATGAACTGATATTGAGAATGAGAAATAACACCAGCTCAATGAATTTGTTACGCTCATGATTGTTCGAGCAGTTGCCTCAAGCCTTTGACCTGAATTGTTTCTCCATCTAATGTTATCAATGCTGTTGGATGAAGATTAGAATCCACATTTGTTCTGTTTTTACTCCAAGACCTATTGCCCCCAAAAACGGCTTAATTCACTCTTGGTGGGACATATAGCCATGGCATGAGAGGTCACCTTTCCAGGCTATTTGACAGCTTCATAAGACCTGGCTTCACAACTTAACACTGGATTTGCAGGAAGGAAAATTTTCCTTTTTTGAAGTTGCTCCCAGATAAGGAGTCTTCTCTAGTTGGATTTCCAAGAAGCTGTCTCTCATACCTTTGGGGACCAGAGATGTCATCTCTGGGAATAAAGGGATGTACATCCCTCCACCTATTCAAAAGTATTATGACTGGGTATTGTTGTTGTTGTTGTTATTGTTGTTGTAGGCTTTAATGCCATTTTTCAGCTCAGGATATACAGCTATACATGGCAGCCAGAATAACTGGTGGAGGAAGAACCTTGAAAAACCCCAAGATGAACCACCAACTTACAAGAAGCTACTGGCAGGCTTTCTCACATACCCATGTTAGCCGAGCGTGACACTTGAACCCACGAAGACAGAGGTGAGATGGCAGTGATCTTGAACAGTGAGCACTTTAGAACACTCTGCCACTTTGGGCCTATGATTGGGTATAACATTTAAAGAAGAAACTCATTTTTAATTATTTTTTTGTTTTAATTATTAATTAAATTTAAATTATTAATTAATAATTGTTTTAATTATTTTTTTTACATTGTTTTTTTCTGATTACCAATCATAATACCCATACAGCATCCACCCAGTTAATCTTTACAGAGAATGTTTCATGTTTCTTCTGCTCCAGTATTAACTGATATATTCATGTGATTTGGTGCCAATCCTTGTACCAAGGGGAAATCTGACTGCCATCTAGGTGGACAGATAACTTTTAGCCCCTTTTAGCTAAAAGTGTTCTCCCCTTTTAGCTAAAAGTGTTTTTTAAAGGACATGATTTGTGAGGTAGTTGTAGTTTTCCCAAGGTATTATTATTGAGTAAACATTTTCTAAGAAACATATTTTGCTATAAAATGAGTGTGTGAGTGTGTGTATGTGTGTGTGTGTGTTTAGATTTTTAACATAGCTTTAACAATTGTTCAGTCATATTGCTATGATGTCTGCAGTGTGGTAGTTTATAGTGATGTATAGCACTTGGGCATCATACTATAGACATTTAGCATGATGTCCCACCCGGTCACATTATCCTGACACCAGGCTGACCAGTTTAAGACATTCATCCAAGACTGCATTTAAGTCTTTTTAGCTCTACAGTTGATGATAGATTCATGACATAAATGATTATCTGACCCAAAGTTCACCAAGTCATGCATTAAATGAGTGCCATTGTTGGTCTGTGATTTACACTGGTACTTAAGCACTAGAGTATACATAGATGCAACATTTATCTGACATCTGAAACAATCACCATGATGGGAGTGAAGAAAGAATGTAAAGTAGTTGGCATATGATATGAGTACAAGTTGTAATGAACTTACAAAATCTGAAATATTTTGCAAAAGAAAACATGTTTTGAAGTTCTGGCAGAATGTAGAAAAGTGTAATAATATGACTGTGAGGAATGGAAGGCAAACAATGACTACTGTTTTTTTTGGTGACAACATTGTTCATGGGTATGTGTCACATGAGCATGTTTTAATTATTTTTTTTTGAAGACAAAAAGACCATGTTGGCCATAACAGTAGTATTGTTACATATTTGCTTGGCCTTAAATCTTACAACCCAGAGTAATAGATCTTAATTAGACAAGTCGCATGTGCTTGGTGTTGCACTGAAATGGCCTGGTTCTGTTTGGGAATGATTTTTATTTCCAGTGACATAATTGCAGTTTATAATATAAAAGTTTGATAAATGACCATATATGTTTTATTGAAGGAATTGGAGTTGATAACATTTGTACGTTTTTCTAACCAGTTGAATTTTGGCAAAAGATACAATTTATGAGGCCATCCTTGATTAATGAGTCACTCTGTCAAAATTGTCTCATCAGCAGTTTTTGCCAAATTTCACAAATGGATTGATGAAAATTAATGTATTTAATCTTTGTCGCAGGATATTAGTAAGTGCTTTTTGTTTGGAGAATGGACATGGCCAATGGTGTTGTTTGAATTAAATGGTATGCATAGAGAGGTATTTGTACAACCAGATCTACTGACATAATAACAAAATGCAACCAACCAAGGAATATTTTAAATTTCCATGACTGTTTAACTTTTTAGCTGAAATAACTGAATCTGTCACTTCTGTTTATTGCAAATTAATTGATTCTAAGAGATGTTTGGAAACATTGCTGGTATTATAATTTTCAAGGCTCAGATGAAAATGAAAATGATCCTATATGCTGTATGGTAGCCTAAGTAGCCATCTTGAAAATTTTCTTTTTGCTGCAGTAACTATTATTATTCTTTTGATTACAGCAATACAGGAGGAAATAGAGGAAGCCACAAAGGAGTACAGTCCAGATTACTTTGCCATCCTGTCCTGCATATTTCTGTTCTTTGTTGTCCTCTTTGTTTTTGCCGTTTTTGAAACGTAAGTGTATGTACTAACTTTCCCATGCAATATCCTACATTTACAACACAAATGGTCTAGATACCATCCCTACAGAATACACATATGGTTCTGATAATAAATTATTCTACCAGCCAAAAATATAGCTTGGAGATTTCTGCAGATCTTATAAAAATAGTACAAGTGTTTATTTAGTGCTTTAAATGTGAGTGTGATTGAGTCCTTGAAATAACTTCATGCCCATTGCAAGCTATATAGACAGGATAAAACTTTGAATTGGCTGGTTTTACTAATTCCAATAATAAGGTAACTTCTTTTTTACAGCAGAGCTTAATTGTGGATACAAATTTTATAAGTGTAGAGGTATTATTTTCCGAGTTTTTAATAGAGCACGTACTACTCCTAGCAATAGAAGACTATGGTGGTGCTTTGTTCAAACGAATGTTTCCTTACTCCAAAATTGCCAAAAATATGCATACATCAGAAGAAAATCATCTAATATTGTTAGGTATTTAGAAAAAGATACTAAATCACTCGAAATTGCAGAGGACATGAAAATTTTGTTGTCTGGTATTGCCACAGAAAGCAGTAGTTATTATGATGACAAAAAGTTTTACTTAGTCTGTTTAAGAGACTCTGACAACAAAAATGGCAAAGTCAGAGTGTTCATTTTTACACTGGAGAAAACATTTTGATTTGCTTGACAATGCTTTAAATAAACACAAGTTTGCAGAACTGTATGGGGTTTTCAGCTGATAAAGCATCAGTGATGAACGGAATTCATATAGGAGTTGCATTCTCTATTTTGAAAAAATGTCTCCAGTGTACATATCATATTGTCCCTGTCTTATGATGCACCTTGCTGCAGGAAGGGATACCAGAAAAATTAGAAGGAGAACTTCTGAAGTATCAAGTTGGCATTCTACCTGACAATGTACTTTCTGTGGACAGATTCCCAACTAAAAGACCAAATAACTGGAAAGTATAAATTTTCTCTTCTTTGTCAAGCTATGAAAGGAATACTGGTTCTTTACCGTTCTAATGCTGACTGAGAGAGATTGTTCAGTATTGTTAACAAAAAAAAAACTGAATTCAGATTCAGTAACAGAAACCCAGCATGTAGTGCTCTACTTTGTGCAAAACATTCATAGTTTAAGATGGTACAAAGTGTTTTGAAATGCATTATGTTGCTTTTTAAAGCTAAAAGTGCTACACATGAAAACTTGAAGCAGTTATTGATATTAAAAGACTAAAGGGGTAAATAAATCATTTTGTACATATACTCATTAAATTTTATCATGCTATATGTGGATTACTCTCTTTCTGCTCAGATTACTTTTTTGTCCACTTGGATTACACTTTGTCCTTGCCAGGAGTTGGCATGTATGTGTGAAGAACACTTGCACCCACTATATTAGAAAGATTTAATTGTAACCTTTATATTGAGAATGCATTTGCATGATTGGCATTTAGTTTTCAACTGAATCATTAACACTTGTATATGTAGAGCACAATACATCATAAAAAAAATGACTTTTCAGAGGTTACATTTTCAAAAGTACATTTTAGTAACTCACCTGTGCTTCTGTAAATACTGTTGTTTGCTTTACTGCAATACACCACTCCCTCGATAACTCGCGGACATCGGGGTCCAAAAACATCGACCGCGCTATAAGCGAGGGCGCGAGTTATCGAGGGACCTATAACAAACAACAAAACTTACAAAGGATCGACATATAGGCAAAAGGGGGTGGGGTTGTCTTGGCATGTTACAGTGTTGAATACTCAATTAATAAACATGCTAAGATTAACAGTGAATAAATATCTCTTCATATCGGTATATATTATTTTTTTCCTCTGAGTAATATTAATTTCAGGATAACTTCCAGTATATTGATCATCAAAACATTCCACATGGTTTCCATTTGCTTAGCACATGTATGACTTCACGTTGTGTACTACGTCACTAATTTTTTCAGTGAATGGTATACATTGTAGTTTTATTGTTTGATCCAGACGTTTTTTAAATACAAAAGATCAACACATTTTGAAAATACAATGTCGATCAAACCATGTGTAGATTTTAAGTAAAATGGAAGAAAAAAATAAATTCACATGGGTTAACGATTACCAACATGAATTTAATGGGTCTAAAAATTTAAAACGACATAAATTAGAACACGATAACACTTGCGGCTTGTGACACGTTGCTGCGTGAATCATGCATACATAGCATCATCTAATTCGTTATTGCTTGCAGTCCGTTCTCGTTTTCGTTTCATCTCTTCATCTGAATCGACATCATGTGAGTAATTTCGAAGTTTTGGCTATTCCTTAAGCCAACCTCTAAATGTCGACTCAGCAATTTTTAGTTTAATGCAAATTTTTTATCTCACTTCGTCATTATGATGCACAGCTTTTCAGTCACTGAGTACGCATTTCGCTTAATTCCTTTGCTCTCCATGGTCACATTTACAAATAATTAAGATACATTCAGGGCTGTCAAAAATCAGGAAAAAAACCAACCCGGTACCCGTTGCAAATTTTTAAAGTATAAGTCCTTGTTATAACAGACCACGTTTATTCATCTGCTTTTGACCGCAGATTTGAATCACCCACGCATGTGTGCCTCAGTTATACCATGTGACCACGCAGTCGCATAGATGTTATTATTTTGGAATTATTATTCTTAAGATAGTTATGGTAAAAACATAGTAGTATCGCAAATAGAAATATCGGTACGATGGCTAACTTTCGAAATTCGCAGAGCTAGTCGACTAGAAAAACGAGCAAAGATTACTTTGAGGCATTATGAAGATTTCAAAGGGTCATGGGGATGATTGTTCATAATATACATTGTGGGATTTCTTTGACTTGTTTGTTCGGAAATCAAAGGTATCCCTCTGGATTTCATTAAAAGAGCACGCAATATATTGATTATTTAGCACCCACAGTCAATAGTTATCGTCTACAAAGAGGTTTATTACCTGTCGAACAAATGTTTTAACCTTGGTATATAATGCCTCGGGGATAACGGTTGGTCCGGTTGCACAATATTAATGAATTTTATTAATCAAAACAGACGGTCTGACGTATTGTTTATTTATATTAAGCAGAAATCTGGTTTGTAATTATAGCCATAGCTGTCACACCTGTTTGAAGTGGTTGGCGAGTGTGGCGATTTTTTTTTTTTTTTTTTTGATTTTTTTTACGGGTACCAGTGTTTACGGTTCAATATCCGAGTTTTTCTATACCGGCTTACCCGACGACAGCCCTAGATACATTACTGATATTATATACTTTAATGATGTTAATACATAAAATGTGAAAACATTTTCGATTGGTGAAGTAAAATTAAATTTGATAACGGTAATGAATAAGAGAACATATGCTCCTATTGGCATGCCTTTGAACTTTCTTTTATTGTACTTACCTTGTTTGATTTGATGCAAAATACATATTCAAAGTGATAAAACAACACTGGTCTCTTTTAATTGATTCTTTTATTGTAACAAACTCTTCCCCAAGCTGTTGATCAAAACAAAGCCGGCATGTAATTAGGTTCTCAGGGAAGTACTCTTGGGTTTCCATGTGATGGTTGACTGACTCTTTTCATGTTTTCAAATAAGAAAATCAGTACGTTGGGATTATAGGGCTGATGCAAAATTAAAGGATTATAATGTGAATTTCCCTTCGCCAGACATTTAATTAATGTCTATTTCATTCTCTGTTAGCATTTACCAGAATTTTTCATTGAGCACTGTTTATTTACAATTTACAGTGTATTAACAACTATTTCTCTATTTAAAAAAAAACAATACGTGATTAGAAATTGCAAATTTCACTATGGATTCTATCTTTACCGGCAATAATCACCATTTTCGATGATAAAAACGAGTTATATATCAAGGTTTAATTTACCAATTTACCATTTCTTATTACGACATTTTTCACGTTCAACACATTTTAAAATATATTATCTTTGAAAAAAAATCAGGAGCCATGCCGGACACCACGTTATAAGCGGGTTCGCGAGTTATCCGGGCGCGAGTTATCGAGGGAGTGGTGTACCATTCTCAGATGCTAACTACCATCTTTACTGCATGTTTTCGGACATTGTTTTTGGACACCTTTTTTTGTGCAAATATAATATTTAAATGCCTTGTAATTTTTCGGATGTTTAACTATTATTTTTTCGACAATATATGTTTTTGGACACAATCTAAGAAGATTTGCTTCATTTTAAAGTAAAATTTATTTCGGAACACACTTGTCAAAGAAATCCCACAAATTATTGTAAGAACAATTATCACCTAGACACCCTGAAATCTCCAACATGCATCAGAATAATATTTGAGCAGTCTATTGTTTCAAGTTGGTAGGTTCTACTTATTTTGAACTACCCTCAGCTAGGTGGAAAACAAAAAGAAGAGAGACAAACAACAAATAGATCACCTTTATCTTTAAAAAAAAATACCAACGTATTAATGACTCTTATATTGCAACTTGCTTGTTATTTTTACCCTTCCTAGGTGTGTGTACAAAATTCACCTGATATGGATCCTCTCATCCTTGGTAATCTAATATTAGCAATCATACATGTACCAGTATTTCTACCCTCGATACTAACATGTTTTTGTGATAAATGAAGAATTTAATATTGTTGTTTAAAAGTAACATTAATTTTTAAAAGGCTTTTCCTGTCTTAAGAACAGACTTATTTCAACTGAATATACATTACAGTTCTTGTTCTTGACGTAAGCGTGATATTGGAGCAGGTTTTGTTGTCATGCACATCGTAAAACCATTCAAGATTGTCATTTAAATCTTGGTATATACATAATTCTCTTCCTTTGCTCAATTTTCTCAATGCTGCTGAATAATCTCCTTATGGGTTATGAGATTGTTTATTCGAGTCTTTTCAGCATAAAATTATTTTATTTGAGTCTTTTATACATAAAATTATTCTACAAGTCCCCCCTCCCCCCCTGATATCATGAGGTAGAATAACTGTTTTCTGAAGTAATACCTCTCTGTTTATGTGATGACATGTTTTTGTTTGGAAATGATTTATTCTTATGTTGCAAATTGTTAATTATGCAGACAAAACTTTTGTCACATGGACAAAATGCCTTTTTCTTAAAGGAAGTATTAGATGTATTGTCACATGATTTTTAGTCTTTGTCTGGTACCCTATTTTGTTGAAGGTTATTTTTTCTGTGTGTTCGTGTTAATCCACAAAATCTATGTTATGATCTTGACAGTTACATCTGGTTGTAATCATCAAGAGAAGACTTTATCACAACATTGTGTTCAGTGTTCTCCAACTACTTTGCAGGTAGCACAACCTGAAAACAGTGCTATTGGCATTCAATTCCTACTTGGATGAGTGAACCATGCCTTATAGATTTAAACTGAAGTCTCTCACCCAGTCTGATCAGAATTATGCCCTCATTTCTCTAAATTATCTGCCAGGTCTAGAGTTCTGACATCAGGTGAAAATTATCTATGGATGATTCTTCTTTCAAAATCTTTATTGGTGACTACCACAGGATGCCTCAGGATTTTTTTACCCTGTTTCTAGTGCTGAACAGCATGGGCAAAGCAAACAACCAAAGGTATTCTTCCTCACAGGAGATGCAGAGACTGGTTCCTTGGATCAAACATCCATTCACCTGTCCCAACATAATGAATTTGATGACATTCTACCCACACAGATGGCCAACTACTGTTTCAACCAGACTAGGCCATATACAAGGGATCATAGGGGCCACAAGCACAACTTATACATGATAAGTTTCCAGTAGACAGTTTGTCTTCCAGTAAGTCAAACCCAGTTTATACAGGCAATTATGAAGACCATTCTAACCCACATACTGCTTCTAGATGTTTTTTATTAACAATGCCAAGTTTATGCCTCAATTCCAACAGATGTTGCTTCACAAATTTCTCAACTCTTTTCTATCAGAAGGGACCCCTTAATCAGTGAGTGCTTGGAAGTCACTGTATCAATTCAGGGCACTCCATGAATTTATTCAAGGTATTAGCATATTCCTAGGATGGTCCACTTCATAACAGAGGCACTACATACTATAGCCATAATAGCAGCTATGAACTTACAACAAGTGGGGACAAAAATGTAGTGCTTTCTGCCTCTACTTTACAGACCAGTCATCGCCCAAGATTTACCCACAACCTTCATCATCTGTTCTCTTTAAACATCAGATTAATGTAATTCGTATCGTGCTACCATCGCACTCCATCTAAGCAACAGTGGAGTGATTGCAGGGCAAAAAAACAAGAATGTCCCTGGAGAACAGGCCACAATAAAACAATCCTACAAAGAAGTGGAAGGGTCGGAAGGAGGTTGATCATTTTTACCAGCATTCCATGGGACTATCCCTATTTGAATGGTGTGCATACAGGTCCTCACTTCCCTCCCTACCACTGATCCCAAGAGGTAGAAGCTTCCAATCTTTCATGGCTGAATAGGGAAGATTTATCATGATGTTATGGGAACCCAACACATTTCTGGGACTTGGTATCACATTCAGCACCTACTAAACCTTTGGCCAGAGTTCTTCACCTATAATAAAGTACTTATCAATTGGTCCTCAACTATGTGCATTCAATCAACTGTTACATCCTTGAGTTTGCAATTGAATGCAACAATGGGACCCAAAGCTGTCTATTGTGGATACTACACAGTGTGGACTTGCTAGAGACATGATTTCATGCCCCCACTCATATGACTTCCCAACATTCTATGATTTGTCTATCACAGGTTAAAAGCAGCAGTCATATTATACTTTGGAGAATAACATGATTTCATGTTACACTCCTTTCTTCTCATTCTTCATTTGAACAAGAACATCTCTGTCCTCACAACCTTTTTAGATCTCAGTTGACTAGGTCTGGAATCAGTATTCAAGTAAAATCAAACGTGTCCCCTAGGAACAATATTTGAATACAGTGGTAGGTTTCATGCCCATTTGGATTAATCTATCTATGAGAGAAATTCTTTGTTGGCCAAGTTTTGCCCAATGCTATATCAGACATCTTAATCCTTGGTCACATTATTGTGCTGCCATAACAATCATTATGTGGTCCAATCAGAGACCCAACCTGTGCTAACTCTCAGTCTACATAAGTATTATGTTGCATCTCAAAGGCAGGGTATAACTTTGGTCTCGCATCAGCAATACCTCTGCAAGCACAACCTTGGGCAATTATAACCACACCAGATGCAAACACTGATTCTGGGGAAGGGAGCAAGTCTCCAGCCATTTCCGACTATCAATCATAGGAGCATAACCCCCTCAAGATCATTATTTACATGTCATGGAAACTGTTGAGACTGAAAAATCTATGCGGAAATGGAGTTTTCATTCTGTCCGATAACTTCACTTTGGTGACTCATCTCAAACAGCAAAGTGGAACAAATATACCGACCTTTATATTCATGTTTGGGATTTTATAAAGTGGTGTCCTCATCAATAAACTGTGCTTAAGTTCAACATTTACAAAGCTGGCTAATGTATTGGCAGACTCATGGTTCTGCAAAAGAAAATAATGCAAATGCAATGGTTTCATCATGCCTCAGTTTTCAGTCAGTATGCATTCGATGGGATCGACCTATTATGGACCTATTGGTGACAAGGTGGAATGCCAGAACCTCAACCTTTGTATCACAGTCCTGGACACAAAAGGGCTGAATAATTGATGCTCTTTCTGTAGATGGAATGGCCAAAATTATACTCTTCTTCATACCTCTGCTCCAGAAAAGGATAAAGGAATAAGCAGATCTGAATGTCTTCTCATCCAGATTACAATACTCAAATGGAAACTGTTCGAGCAAACCCATCAATTTGCCATAATTGAGATATTCCCATCAATTTGCCATAATTGAGATATTCCCATCAATTTGCCATAATTGAGATATTCCCTGATCAAAATTAAGAAACCACCATGATACTTCTTTAAAGTTAAAGAACCTACAGGTCAGGATTTAATAAATTATGCCTTGAAGAACAAGGTTTTCACATCAAGTGGTTGAGTATCCTCAAATGAGAATTCTATCAACAGAGGCAGGTCAGGATTTAATAAATTATGCCTTGAAGAACAAGGTTTTCACATCAAGTGGTTGAGTATCCTCAAATGAGAATTCTATCAACAGAGGCAGGTCAGGATTTAATAAATTATGCCTTGAAGAACAAGGTTTTCACATCAAGTGGTTGAGTATCCTCAAATGAGAATTCTATCAACAGAGGCGTGCAAAGATAATGGAATATCATCTCTGTGGAGCAGACAAGGCACTTTGTACCAACGTAGACGCCCATACCTCTATAGCTAACTTCCTCTAACTTTTCAATAAAAAAAACGGCACCAATCACAGTTAAACATACCTTTCCACAATCACTGTCATAATTGGCTGTCATGGAATAGAGGATATCAAACAGACCAAAGACCTATCTGATCTTCTGTTCACATGGATTCCATCTGACCAATGGAAGTTATCATTGGTATGAACCACGACACCATTTGACATGCTCTTAAGAGCTTACTTGAACCATCTTGCAAGTCATGCTTCCTTGCTACTTTGGCGGTTGGCAGGCAAAATCAGCAATACATTCATTTTTATTGCATTTTACTATTATTTACTCAGCATATTTAGTATCTTGACAATATCTGGTATGAATTCAGATATCCTAGTCATTATGTCAGTTCAATGTCAGTGAAGGTCATAACAGACATACAAGAGTATATTTCAGTTGCTAATTTTGGTATGTTGGAGTTTTCTTAATATCAGATAAGATTTAACACTTTAAATGATAAAATGAGGGAATTAATATGTTCTTGTGAATTCTGACAATTCTTTTCAGCCAGTAGAGTGACAGTCCCTTTAAGACATTTTTTGGTTACTTTCTAGACTTGAGATCTATTTTTGGAAACCTTGTTAACACACATATGTAGAAGGTACTTGACATGGACAGATAAAATGAAATATACATATTTATATACACATGTAGAGGATCAGTAAAGACCTTTTGCTTTTCTTTGGCTGCAGACATGCATGTTACACAAACACATATCTGAGTTTGACAAATTGTATTTAGCATTAATATATATACTACCACTTGATTACTTTTTTTCCTCTCATCCTTGTTAATAATTTGCAGGATTACGACTCCATTATCAATGCATATGTTCGCATGGACCAAAGAAAAGGCTACCTTGTACAATGGCATTATCTTGGGAGTCGCTGGCATCATAAGTATTGCTGTCTTTGGAGTCATCAGGTTAATTTCCCAAAGGTAAGTCTTGGCAGGAATACAGTTGATGCAGTGTAATTTCAAGCACTTATGATTTTTTAAGTCTTGGCATGATCTCATTGATCCCAGTAATTTCAGTCATTTATGACTATTAAGATCTTGGCAAATCTCATTGATAGCAGTGTAATTGCCGACATTTATTAATGTCTTGGCAGGAATCACATTTATTTTTTAATGTCTTTCAGAAATCACATTGATAGAAGTGCAATTGTAGCCAATTATGATTATTAACGTCATGACAGAAATTCCATTGATGTCAGTCTAATTTCAAACAATTATGATTATTAATGTCTTGGCAGCAATTCAATTGATAACAGTGTAATTTCACGCATTTATGATTATTAAACTCTTGGCAGAATGTCATAGACATCAGTGTAATTTCAGGCACAAAAGATTATTAAAGTCTTGGTGGAAAGCACAAATGACCAAGTCCTCACAATCACAAGATTAAATTGTTCTCTACTAGACCTCAAGTCACAATTAGCATTTCCTATTTTTAAAAATAAACCTTATCTAATGAAAAATGACCTTCCAGAATGATCCTGTAGATTTACATCGACTGTACAATTCATGTATTCGGGTTTTCCCATTGAAAGCTCTTTGCACTTGTTGCATAAGATGAACCAAACTCACTGTTTTGAAGTAATGGAGCAGCAGGCAGGGTAAACCCTACAAAATTTTGCTCGAGTCATAACAAAAAATAAAAGTTCCTGCAGACGCTGAAAAAAATATGTTAACGCTAAACTAAAGTCTCTAACTTTTCTATTTCCATACGCCTGACAAAGTCATGAGGTTAGCTCATTTTTGTTATATTATTGTTGACTTATTTTTTCAGGAGTTTGTCAGTTATTTTGTTTACTCGTAAAGTGACGCAATTGCTGTCCTTCATTCTTCCCACTGCTATTGATAGTCAAGGGGAGTTTAACCACAGATTTTATCTAGACCTACACGATATCTTGATCTTGGATCATGTAGATTTATTGTTATAAATCCAAACGGAACAGCTTTTGCTTTAGAAAAGAAATTTTTAAATTTATTCATATCCATGTTTCCTGAACACCATGAATGTTTTTATGTGCGATCAGTTACCAAAATAACCTAACAATACTGAAACCAGTATTATTAATCTCGATAAAAACTCTGGACCTGGCACGCATTGGGTAGCGTATGCAATTGATCCATGTGGAATTATCTATTTTTGGGTCGCTTTACAAGTAAACAAAATCACCTGAGCAGTGATGCTTATCTTAGATGACACAGGTAGATGAATGATGCTCAGAATTACCTCCTCTTACCTAATCAACTTAATGTAATTGTAAAATATTTGATGGAAAAAGCATATTTTCTTTAATTTTGTTTCTCCTACAATTCTTACCTGATCACATTACAAAAAATACCTCCATCCTTTTTCTGCAATGCAAGCATCCTTTAAAATGTTTATCCAGTAAACATTTGGTTTAGACTGGTATAATGGTAGCCACCTATGAGGAAGAAAGGGGAGTTAACCTGTAAGAGTTGTTTTTTCCTTTTCGAGGAGGACTGGATTGGGAGACAGCAAAGAAAGTTATCCTAATGTAAAATGATCACTTAAAAAAGTGCTTTCTCCATCAATAGTGTCAGTGGATGCATTATGCATGCCTATAATGTTGCCCACATTTTCTAAGAGCATCCATCAAGTGTAAAAATTTCACACCATTATGTTTTAAACATAGTCTGCTCACCTTCATGCAAATGTAAAAATATTCATTGACTGTGTAGCAGTTTTAAGAATTACCATCATTTAAATAACTAATATGCCAATTTATTGCTTCAAGTTACCAAAAAGCAGCAATAAGATGTAAATATACAAATATTTAATCTATTTTTCTTTTCAGAGTGAATGAGCGGTATCTTTTACTTGGAGGATTCTGCTTCTGTCTGTGTGGCTTCCTTGTCTACCTCCCTTGGGGTAATGAGTTTCCTAATGTCCAGTATGCAGGTAAGAATTAAATCAAATTAACCCAAGTACCGTGGAAACCATTTTTAATGAATCCATACTGGTAATACTGATTGCTGTCAACAAAAGTCACAGTTGTTCCTTGCAGGATAACTAAACGTAATATTTAATGACTTAAAAAGCAGAGAGATTAATCTCAGTTATATAAAGGATTGCTTCATTTTTTAATAATTGTATATTTGTAGTGATTATTCAAATGTCTAGATTGATCTGCATTGTGTAAGTGATGCTTTGTTGATGAATAGTTGTATATTTACAGTGATTATCTAGAACTGTTGTAATTGATATCCATTATTTGCATTGATGAATATTTCCACATTTAGTTATAGGGATTGTCTAAAATTGAACAATAAATGAACTATATCGTGATCAGTATTACCAGTTTGGATCCTTAAAGAGTCATTTGGATTTAAATGATTATTTTATTTTATTATGATTTTTTTATTATGACTTTTTGATCAACAGTGAAAAGGAAATGAATAAACTTAATTCTTGCAAAGTTGGCCATACATTTAAAGACTTCCTTGATTAGTTTATAGTTTGGTCAGTTTTCAAATTAATTCTGAATCTGTTGCCTTCATATCAAATTTGTTTATATCAAGAAATGTGAGCTTTACTAGTGCCAGGATGATTTAGTGTAGTGCTGGGTAAGGTGAAGAATGTAAATGTGACCTACATTGAATGTATGCATGGTGACTTCCTTCAGCTTGCTTTGAAAGTTTAATTTTTAAAATATGGACAGTTACTGTTTGCATGACATTTGAAAATGTTAAGATAGGCAGTTAAATAATAATTTAATGTGTCAGAACAGTTTCTTGTGTTTTGAGTTTTTCAATACTACTATTTTTGAAGATCTCTTTATTGAGTATTTCAGTATTACCAATCTGTGTATTGAGTTTTTAAATGTTACTAGTATACAATATCTTGTGCATTGAGTTTTTTATATTACCAGTATGGAAGATTTTGTGTATTTAATTTTAAATATTATCAGTATAGAAGATCTTGTGCATTGAATTTTATATATTACCAGTATATTTTATTTTTTTTTATTATTATGACTTTATTTAAAGAAGGTAAGTCAATTAGCTAAGAACTAATCTACCTTGAGGCCCACATTCAAAGAAATTTACTTATTTTTGCTGCATCTCTGAAGCCACTGTATATACTGGGTTCGGAAAAAGGAAATAGAAAGGGCATTTCTAATCTCAACTGGAATACTATTCCATAGGAAAGTTCCAGAGTATTGGAAACTTTTTTTAAAATAATTCCTATTTGGGAATTTTGTAATGTTTGGTAGACATTGATCACAGGTGGAGTATTTCCAGGTAGGCTATACTTGAATAGTGATTGTAAATATTCAGGGGCACTATTATTGGCTATCCTGTATATTAATTTGGCTTTTCTCAAACAGATTCTGTGATAGTACAAAAACTTAAAAGCTCTGAAATTTGCACACTATGTTCATAGTTATAAGATGTCCCAATTAGATTTACAGACCATTAGATTTACAGACCAATAGTTTTACAGACCAATAGTTTTACAGACCAATAGTTTTACAGACCATTAGATTTAGAGACCAATAGTTTTACAGACCAATAGTTTTACAGACCATTAGATTTACAGACCAATAGTTTTACAGACCATTAGATTTACAGACCATTAATTTACAGACCAATAGTTTTACAGTCCAATAGATTTACAGACCATTAGATTTACAGACCATTAGATTTACAGACCAATAGTTTTACAGACCAATAGTTTTACAGACCATTAGATTTACAGACCAAGAGTTTTACAGACCATTAGATTTACAAACCAATAGTTTTACAGACCATTAGATTTACAGGCCATTAGATTTACAGACCATTAATTTACAGACCAATAGATTTTACAGACCATTAGATTTACAGACCAATAGTTTCACAGACGAATAGTTTTACAGACCAATTGATTTACAGACCATTAGATTTACAGACCAATAGTTTTACAGACCAATAGTTTTACAGACCATTAGATTTACAGACCGTTAGATTTACAGACCATTAATTTACAAACCAATAGTTTTACAGACCAATAGATTTACAGACCATTAGATTTACAGACCAATACTTTTACAGACCAATAGTTTTACAGACCAACAGTTTTACAGACCATTAGATTTACAGACCAATAGTTTTACAGACCAATAGTTTTACAGACCATTAGATTTACAGACCATTAATTTACAGACCAATAGTTTTACAGACCAATAGATTTACAGACCATTAGATTTACAAACCAATAGTTTTACCAATAGTTTTACAGACCAATAGTTTTACAGACCGAGATTTTTACAGACCGTTAGATTTACAGACCAATAGTTTTACAGAGCAATAGTTTTACAGACCATTAGATTTACAGACCATTAATTTCCAGACCAATAGTTTTACAGACCATTAGATTTACAGACCAATAGTTTTACAGACCATTAGATTTACAGACCAAGAGTTTTACAGACCATTAGATTTACAGACCAATAGTTTTGCAGATCAATAGTTTTACTGACCATTAGATTTACAGACAGACCATGAGATTTACAGACCAATAGTTTTACAGACCAATAATTTTACAGACCATTAGATTTACAGACCAATAGTTTTACAGACTATTAGATTTACAGACCATTAATTTACAGACCAAGAGTTTTACAGTCCAATAGATTTACAGACCATTAGATTTACAGACCATTAGATTCAGAGACCAATAGTTTTACAGACCAATAGTTTTACAGACCATTAGATTTACAGACTAAGAGTTTTGGACCATTAGATTTACAGACCAATAGTTTTACAAACCATTAGATTTACAGACCATTAATTTACAGACCAATAGTTTTACAGACTATTAGCTTTACAGACCATTAGATTTACAGACCATTAGATTTACAGACCATAAATGTACAGACCAATAGATTTACAGACCATTAGATTTACAGACCATTAGATTTACAGACCATTAATTTACAGACCAATAGTTTTACAGACCATTAGATTTTACAGACAAACCATTAGATTTACAGACCAATAATTTTACAGACCAACAGTTTTACAGACTGACCATTAGATTTACAGACAGACCAATAGTTTTACAGACCAACAGTTTTACAGACCATTAGATTTACAGACCAACAGTTTTACAAACCATTAAATTTACAGACCAACAGTTTTACAGACCATTAGATTTACAGACCAATAGTTTTACAGACCATTAGATTTACAGACCAATAGTTTTACAGACCATTAAATTTACAGACCAACAGTTTTACAAACCATTAGATTTACAGACCATTAATTTACAGACCAATAGTTTTACAGACCAATAGATTTACAGACCATTAGATTTACAGACCATTAATTTACAGACCAATAGTTTTAAAAACCAATAGATTTACAGACCATTAGATTTACAGACCATTAATTTACAGATGAATAGTTTTACAGACCATTAGAATTACATAGCAATAGATTTACAGACCATTAGATTTACAGACCATTAGATTTACAGATCAATAATTTACAGATGAATAGTTTTACAGACCATTAGAATTACATACCAATAGTTTTACAGACCATTAGATTTACAGACCAATAGTTTTACAGACCATTAGATTTACAGACAGACCATTAGATTTACAGACCAATAATTTTACAGAGCAATAGTTTTACAGACCATTAGATTTACAGACTAATAGTTTTACAGACCAACAGTTTTACAGACTGACCATTAGATTTACAGACAGACCATTAGATTTACAGACCAATAGTTTTACAGACCATCAGATTTACAGACAGACCATTAGATTTACAGACCAATAGTTTTACAGACCATTAGATTTACAGATAGACCATTGGATTTACAGACCAATAGTTTTACAGACCAACAGTTTTACAGAACGACCATTAGATTTACAGACAGACCATTAGATTTACAGATCATTAGATTTACAGACGAATAGTTTTGCAGACCAATAGTTTTACAGACAATTAGATTTAGACCATTAGATTTACATACCATTAGATTTACAGACCAATAGTTTTACAGACCATTTGATTTACAGACAGACCATTAGATTTACAGACCAATAGTTTTACAGACCAACAGTTTTACAGACTGACCATTAGATTTACAGACAGACCAATAGTTTTACAGACCATTAGATTTACAGACCATTAGATTTACAGACCATTAGATTTACAGACCATTAATTTACAGACCAATAGATTTACAGACCATTAGATTTACAGACCATTAGATTTACAGACAGACCATTAGATTTACAGACCAATAGTTTTCCAGACCATTAGATTTACAGACAGACCATTAGATTTACAGACCAATAGTTTTACAGACCAACAGTTTTACAGACTGACCATTAGATTTACAGACAGGCCAATAGTTTTCCAGACCAACAGTTTTACAGACCATTAGATTTACAGACCACTAGTTTTACAGACCATTAGATTTACAGACCATTAATTTACAGACCAATAGTTTTACAGACCAATAGATTTACAGACCATTAGACTTACAGACCATTAGATTTACAGAGCATTAATTTACAGACCAATAGTTTTAAAGACCAATAGATTTACAGACCATTAGATTTACAGACCATTAATTTACAGATGAATAGTTTTACAGACCATTAGAATTACATACCAATAGTTTTACAGACCATTAGATTTACAGACCATTAGATTTACAGACCATGAGTTTTACAGACCAATAGTTTTACAGACCATTAGATTTACAGACAGACCATTAGATTTACAGACCAATAGTTTTACAGACCATTAGATTTACAGACAGACCATTAGATTTACAGACTAATAGTTTTACAGAGCAACAGTTTTACAGACCGACCATTAGATTTACAGACAGACCATTAGATTTACAGACCAATAGTTTTACAGACCATTAGATTTACAGACAGACCATTAGATTTACAGACCATTAGATTTACAGACCAATAGTTGTAAAGACCATTAGATTTACAGATAGACCATTAGATTTACAGACCAATAGTTTTACAGACCAACAGTTTTACAGACCGACCATTAGATTTACAGACAGACCATTAGATTTACAGATCATTAGATTTACAGGCAAATAGTTTTGCAGACCAATAGTTTTACAGACAATTAAATTTACAGACAGACCATTAGATTTACAGACCATTAGATTTACAGACCAATAGTTTTACAGACCATTAGATTTACAGACAGACCATTAGATTTACAGACCAATAGTTTTACAGACCAACAGTTTTACAGACTGACCATAAGATTTACAGACAGACCAATAGTTTTACAGACCATTCGATTTACAGACCAATACAGAATTTAATTTATGTTTTGTAATTATGTTTTTGAAAATTTTCCACCTGGATTTTATTAACTAAGCGAATTCCAGCACTTTAGGTAGATAAACAAAGTTTTTAAAGACATGTTTGTATTCATGTATAGATGACCTGATTAGATTCTCAGGCCATTATAGCAGTTTTAATTCACTGGACTGGAGGGCAAGTGAGCATATGGTTTTGGCCCTTTAGTGTATGGAATCCAGTGTCTTTCATCAAATTCTGCTTATCCTCAAACCAGTTTTAATCAAACTTGAAACAATCCATCCTGGCAAAATATCTTTAAAATTTGTACAAGTGAGGCCAATTTGCAATCCTATAAAACTACCATTGTTAATAAATAGAGAAAAAACCTTTGAAACAACTTTTCTAAAACAGCTAGATAGAATTTGATATTTTTGACAGCATCCTTGCATGAAGACCTTCCTCATTCTCATTGGACCATACTTGGTATTAATTGTGTAAAGGTATTTAAAGTGTTATATTAATTTAATTGGGACTTTTTCGTTAGTTTTAAAATTTGTTAAATGCTGTTGTAATGTAGCATTTTGATCTTTACTTGTGCTAGTCTGGGATTGGGTTCATTTCTGCTTGATCTGATTGACGGGTTGGGGGTGGTTCATTTTATGTAGGAAGCTAGTAATAGCTTCATTATTGTCTATGTGTATGAACTTAATATCAGGATTATTATTCAGGTAAACAAGAAGGAGTGAATATGTTGATTTGGGTTAGGGTTTTGGAGTTTCCTAAGTGAATTCTACAGGTTATTGGGTTGTAAACAGGGCTCATTAGATCATTCTCGAATTTATTTTCCATTAGGTGATGGGGTTTTCTTTAATAAAATAATAATTGTGACCTGATGTGAAGTAGAGAACTATATAATCTTTTGAATTTGACGATTTAGTAAGTCATGCTTTAACATCTAGCACCTTTAAATTTTATTATATTGTGACCAGTTTAGGCTGAATTTTATTTTCTTCAAATTATTGAATTCAAGTGATTATTTTCTCTGGAAATTCAGAAGTACTCTGATAAAATTTTAGGAAAAAGACATTAACTGGAATTTATAATATATTCAACCTGGAATTATATTACTGTGTTTCAACAAATGACTGATGACACATCAACACTCCATAAACTATAACAGACACGTCATTGTCTTCAGTCTTGGATCTCATGGGGACTTGTACTGAGGACTTTAAATGACTTTAAAACACTTCAGGACTTTAAATGACCAGGACTTTGATATAATTCTTGGAGTATTTTGGGATTTAATTTGCAATACTCTTAAATTCTTTTTTCTCATTTTCATTTTCTATTCTCAGAAAATAACTTATATGTTAAATTTTACAAAACTTGTTGTTGTTCACTCTTCTGTTACTTATTTTAAGAGCATAGACACATAACAAAATATTCATGCAAATAGACAGTTATGATAACATATGTTTGCTACTTTTAACAAAAATGTTGTCCATTCCAGAGAGGCTGCCTAGAATCCCCAAACTTGACACTTGGATTTGTAATAAACATGCTCATGGGTTGGCATCTCTGACAGTGTCATAATAGTGACTCTGACAGTGTTACAATTGTGTCTCTGATGGTGTTACAATGGTGTCTCTGACAGTGTTACAATGGTGTCTCTGACAGTGTTACAAGGGTGTCTCTGACAGTGTTACAATGGTGTCTCTGACAGTGTCACAATGGTGTCTCTGACAGTGTTACAATAGTGTCTGACAGTGTTACAATGGTGTCTGACAGTGTTACAATGGTGTCTCTGACAGTGTCACATCTAATGACAGTGTTTTGATGATCATGACAATGACATGAAGGGGGTCACATGATGCAAGGTGTACAGAAGCATCATGAGAGCCTGAATTCAGTTTAAAGCATGTTTAATTCTACTTCCAGTTATAGCTACATGAATTCACTGTTATTTAGTAACCCTATGCAGAAACATTTTCATTAGAAAATGAATGGGGTTAAACTTAAATAAAATATAAGCAGCTGTGAAACCTTTTACATGAAGATGCACCTGTGTATTACACCATTAACATAGGTTCCAAGTACAATATGCTTAAAATGTTGTGTGAAGGAGTTACCAGATTTATTTTCTGAATAATGTGATATTAAGGTAGTAAATAACTTGTGAATTAGTTTCAAGACTTCCTACATCAGTGTTATACAGAGCTCTGAGCATAAATGTGCTTTAACATAATACTACTGCCAATAGGACAAAAAAATTACTGTTTTAATGTCAGTAGTAACTTATCTGTCACTGTTGTTAAACTTTACCTTTCTGCAGTGGAAATACCTTATCCATACTAGATGCACCAACCTCCTATTTTAGATATTTCTTAGAACATGTGAACAGAATCTGTCTGACCTACTTCATCGGCCAATGTACTATAAGCGCATCCTTTAGTCAATACAAGGAAAGAAACACTATTAAGAGAAAGCATACACAAGATGGTTTTCTAAATATCATTGCTTGAGGTTCACAGTTCTTTGTTGTGAAATTATACTGTGTTTACATTTATTATTATTGTTTGATAATATAAAAGTGGTATGTTGCCACAAGACAAGCTATATATATGTTCCTCCTCCTACATAATGGTGTGGAACATTTTGATGATCATTATTAGAGGTCCTCACCTCAAACATTATCCATTTATAGTTTACACAACAGTGTTTACAGTTGACTGTGGTTCTGATGTTATTCTGATTATTATTAATACAATGACATAGTCAATGAAGTCTACAGCCTTCTTACAGACATGTACTCATAACCCAAGTGTTTAAGTAACACTTAGATTCTTCCTTGCTTAATAAAATATTCACTGGCAATGCCCAGACTCAACCTGCAGCTCACTTTCCAATGGTCAGAAAAGTTGTGCAATGGCTGAATAAAGGTCAAGAATTGGCAAGACAAAATAAAGGGTAGTCAGACCACCTTGCTATGCAGTGAACCTTATTACCAGTCTAAAGCTGTAGGATTCATTCATCTGCCATTACAAATCAAGACTTCATTGTCAGCTCATCTGTACCTCACTTTTGGGAACCTTGAATTCCAAAGCAGACCTGATATCCCTAAGGAAACTTCATTTGCCTCCTCTTCAATTTCTTCTGTTGGCACAAGAATGCACTTGTAAGATTAAATTTCTTCTGAGTCAGCTTTTCATTACCAACTCAAGTGGTAGTACAATCAAGACAAGTTTCCAAAGGGAGTGGAGCTTCATCTATATATAAATGCATCAGATTTGGGTTGAAGGGCTGATTTAGGGCTGACAGGAGTACTTCTTCACTGCCATTGGTCACAGGATGACAATTTTCTTTGTATCAAAAATTTATAAATGAAACCCATGTTCTTTGCCCCAAAAGGGTAGAATATGTCATAGGTTATTGTGTCATGAACTTCTCAGACAACAACAACACATTGGTTGCATGCTCCAGATGACAAGGATGAATTTATGCTCATCTGTCTGTATTCCTTCTTTTTTATGCTGACAGAGTCATAAGGGATTACACTCAGAGTTCATAAAATTTCAGAGAAGAGAAACATTCTTGCAAACAGTCTGTCCAGAACAGGTAATCCTAACAGAATGGTCTCTATATCAAAAGTTACAAACTCTGTTCTTTCATGGGAGGCATCTCTAGTGGACTTGTTTGCAACAAAACTTGGCCATCTCCCATTTTTTTTTTGTCTTCACCATCCAAGACCAGGTGGCCTAGGCAGTGGACACCTTGAGCCTAACTGGGATCAATTGATCACTTATGCATTGCCATCCTTCTGGTTGATACCAAAAATACTGCACAGGATCAGGATATCCATAGCAAGGATCAGTCTGATTGCACCTCTGGGGCCTCATCTGGGGCCTCAAAGTTCATTGACCTGTTCAACTTATTTATAGACAAACCACAGGGGTTCACTGCTGTACACCTATCCTCAGATTCTCTGCCTTCATCTCAAGTGTTCTGTCTTCAAGGCAGACTTTTTTAGCAAAGTTACTTACTGTCATCCAAGCACAGTGACATTCTACAAGCTAAGTTCTGTGATGCAATATGTAAAATGTTCTGTGATTGGTGTAGTAGGAAACACATTAAACCTAGCCAACCTTCTTTAAGCATATTAGCCTATTTTCTTTCATTCATCTTTTAGGAGAGATCTTGTTCACCCCCTACATTTTAAGGTTATTGGGCTACTCTTTTGAACATACATAAATTTTCCAAAGGTCAGTATATTGGTTCAGGTTCTTCACTTAGTGGTACAGTGACCGGTGTCTTGCTCATTGATACCATGATGGGTGTGATGTGATTATGATTTTTAACGTAGCTTTAAAAAAAAATTCAGTCATAGCGCTACAATGTCTGTAGTGTGGCAGTTTATAGTGATGTCTAGCACTGGGGCATCATGCTGCAGACAGTTAGCCTGATGTCCCACCCAGTTACATTATCTTATCCTAACACCAAACCAACCAGTCTTAACACTGACCTCTTAAGATACCATGATGGAACCTTTTATGTATCTTAAGGGCTCATGAGAAAAACATGTTATATCTCTGAGTGATGTTGCTATTGAAAATCTTTATGTCTAAAACCATTTTGTGGATGTTGCTTCAAAATGGGGAAGAAGCAAACTATATGCCTTATCAATTGCTTCAGTGGGAATTAGGATTCAGTTTCCTTGTTATGGCAGCCAGATTTTCCAAAAAACAACTTCCATCAGTGTTTCTATCCCAAATAGAAATCACAGTCACATCTGTGCTGGATGATCAAGATAGACTTCATTGCCCTGCTAAATGGAGAGGAAGGGTAAAAAAAAGCTTTTTCTCCCTTTAAGAGGCTCATTTGATAATTCAGCATCTCTCTCCGGATGAATTTTTCTCAACATTAAAACAGATTATATGTTCCCCTCAGAAATAGACTTCCCTTTCATGACGATAGAAGCCCATATTTTAATTGCTCATCTTAGATGATATTATGAAGGCTACATTGTGACAGTTATACACAACCTTCACTTTTTACTTTCATTCATTATTAAACCAGAAAAAGGTATATTCTCCCAGGGTCTACTAGTTGCTGCACAATCAGTGGCCCAGACTACTGCTGCATAAATGGCAGTTGACTGTTCAGACTTGAATGTGAGTTATTTTCCACATTTATCTCTTTTCCAGTCTATCAGTCACCTCTGTACTGACATATTCATCTTAATAATAGTGACAGGTGTTATGTATAGTTAATCTGTATTGTTTGTTGGCTTTTTTTTCTCTATGATTATATGTTATGTTTAATTGTAATTGACTTTAGTCCAAAATCAAGAGTACCTGACTAGGTATATTGATTTTGTAAACAACATACATACACATATCAAAAACTTCTATGTGAGTATAGATTAAAAATTTGGATAATTATCAGTTGAGGTAAACCTGTTTATATTAAACTGAGTCTCGGACATTGGTATTCCCCAATGAAAAAACCTGGTGTACCTGATGTTTGCCATATTCCTTATTATAATTTTAATATTAGGCCTTATTTTGTTGACAGCTTGGAATATTCTAGAAGTGAACTTCTCAACCCTTATCCTAGTTCTATTATTGTGTCTTGGTTGTTAATACAAGGTTGTTTTCTTGAAGTATTACTCATTCTTGCTTAATATCGTGAAGCAGAACCAGTCTTATTGTTGTGTTCAGTTTTTCATTTGGGTGGAAATGTTTTTTCAAATTATTTTTTTCTGGAAATGCAAAGTGTTTAGCAGTAGTATTCTTGGACGTAAATAATTATTTGGAAAAAAATTGAATTCAGAGAAGAACTTATGGATTGTATTGTGATATCATCACAATTCAGGTCATGGGCACATTATATTCAAGACTACATGTACATCAACTTATTCATTAATGGAACAAACTTGGAATACCACTGGAATTTAGTTGTAACTTTGTACATTTGGACTTGGGTAAGACTTTTTGGGATTTAAATTACAATACTGTAAATTCATTTTAAATTTTCACTTTGTATTTAGGGAAATAAATTATTTGTTGAATTTTACAAAACTTGTTTTGCTCTTCTCTGTTACTTAGTTTAAGACTGTAGAGTTGTAACACAGGTAAGGTATTACTGTCATTAAAATGTATTGTGGGGGAGTAAAACTAATTTTAATTATGTAATGCTTACATATCTCTATTGGATGCCCCACTCTGATGTCCTTCATTAGCCAAAGGTCTTAATAAAGAATGAGGATGTGCTTTAGCATTTGGGCAGATGACATGTCAGACTGCATCAGTGCACTCTAATGCACCTAGCACAGACTAGGTATTTCAGTTGTGGGAAGGTAAAGGTTAATGTGATGGGTAAGTATTAGGTAAGTAAATTCAGATTTTCTCACACACACACTACATTTTAAGGCCATCTACAGAGCATACTGTTTTATTTTGGAAAACTAATGCATTTGAAAATTAAAAGAATAAAAGTTTTTTAAAAAGTAAAATGGTACTTTTCTATGTACTATTAACAGAAACAAAATAAAAACTAGTTGTCCAGGGACTGGAACTCTTCCACCAGAGCAACAGCCAGTAGATTGATCCATGCAGAGTTATTACTAATCTAATTAAAAAATTTACACAATGTTTAATGTGTACAACAGGTTGTAAATTCATTACGTTAATTTTGTAATTATAAGTTTAAAACCAAAGGCAAAATATTTATTGAAGTGTTTTAAGTAGTAAGTGGTCCAAAGATGGTCCAACATTGCTTTTGAGTATTTAATTAAAAAATTTTTCGACCTTTGACCTTGGTGAGATAAAGCATATTCATTTTGATCGTTTTTGTCGTCTTTAAATATTTTTGTATGTTTCGAACTATTTTAAGAGGAATATTTAAGGGAATGTTAGGTCTTGTTTTGGTGAATTAATATCAAAATTCTGAATCATGTATGACCTTCTCACAGTGTTAAAAGGTTACAAATATTAAAAATTCTACAAAGCTCAGAAATCAGAGTTTATGTCAGTGCAGCTGAATTGTAAAGATCATGAGCTGGGATCATACTTTTCATGCAAAGTGGATAATAAAATAGTATGGGGGGATGAAATGATATCACCAGACCTATGCAGACATCATAACATTATGGCAAATCTGGACCAGAAAGCTATAGACAGTTTCTTAAGTGTGAATGAATGTCATCAGTAGATACCGGCAGTAAATATGTGACAAAAACTTAAATTTCATTTGGATTTAATTTTTTTTAAAAAATAGCAATGAATTATGTGATATACAACTCCTCCATTTTCATTTACTTATCCAAAAAAATATTAATTTTTATTGTAACATTGTTTCAAAATCGGGTTCATTTTAAAACCTTGTTGTTTATTGTTTATTGTTTAAAGCCTTGTTGTTTATTATAATAACCATCTGGTTCCAGCCTGTTCTGGCCAGTTCAAACCGGTTCTAACCAGTTTAGGACATGTAAAAAAAATTTTATTTTCATTGCCTTAAAACATGTCAACTTTAATTTAATAAGAATTCCTACAGATTTAGAAACCAATCTACTGATCAAAATTGTGAAATTTGCTTGCACTGATGTCCAGGTTTAGTGACATGTATACAACATATATTGAAACCCGTATTAAGAGATCGTCCCAACCCTGCTGCAAACAAAATGTGCTTTTTCAGGTTTTGAGAGTTTTTTCTTCTAATATAAAAATATTTGTTAAATGGTCATTGGTACATTTTGTCCAGGAAATATAATGGCATCACTTGGATTTGTCAGATTTCTTTTCTTGATTGAAGTCTTATATTGCTTGTATTCTTATACATGTTGGTTGCAGGTGTAGAAAGCTTGTCCATGTATTAAACACATTCAAATATTTCAGGCTGAACTGTAATCTGAGGAAGGCATGGCAAGGTTTGTTTTTTTTTTGGTACACCAGCAGCAAATTATTTTCTATTGGTCTTTTTTTTCAGCCATCACTGACTCCAATACTTCATCTCATATCAACTATATATATGCAGCCACCCTAGATGTGAACACAACAACTCAGTTACCCACTACTACAATGGAAGCCACAGGCTGCCCTTTTAACTATTTGTGGTGCAGATATACCCCTGCCATAAATCTTGCCCAGCTGTTAGGAGGGACTTTGCTCATATCTATTGGTTACCCCACATGTAATGTGATTTCATATACTATATATTCCAAGATTCTTGGACCAAAACCTCAGGTAAATAAATATAAAAGTACTTTTTTACTTACTTAGTCTTATTAACAATTTTAATATATTTGTAAATTATCAATTCATCACATCCAGTAAAAGAGCCATGTTCAGGTATGATTTTATGATCATCAACATTTTTAAATAATGTAATATTAACTTTCTTGAAGAGTTTTATTGGTAAGTCATGCCATAATTTTTTCCAGACTATTGAAGCATGGTGGTATCACTGTGTATTACATGCCAGACAGATGCTTGCCACCATGTCTTAATTTAGACATAAGCCCTCAATTTATTTATTCCTTACATTTTCAAAATAAAGATTAAAAGGGCAACCATCTCAATGTATTGTGAGCTTAATCCTTCATTTCTCATTTTACGTGGTAGCTGAGTTGATAGAGACTCATAATCCAAGTGTTGTTGGTCTGATACCCACCCAGATCAGCCTGGGTTGGCTGCCTTAGTATGGCTTTGGGAAAGAAAACTTAGTTCTTATTTTATTACCATGACTAACATTGCTTTTATAAGCAGCATTAAAACCACACACACATACAATATATATATATATATATATATATATATATATATATATATATATATATATATATATATATATATATTAAATATTTCACCTGTTTTTATTGTTAGAATGATTTACAAGAATAATTTTTTCCTTTGACTGGTTTTTGAGCTATTACCATGTTAGTCTCATGCATCTACAGATAATCTTGGATTAGAACCACCATTGAGTGGAATATTTCTTCAGAGCCCAGAGAGTGAGTGTTTACAGTATTCAACATGCACTTAGTACAAGGCCATATCATCCAACTTGCATTCAATTAAGATGATGAAGAAAGGGCTTTTGCAAAAAAATAATAATATAGAGTTCATTTTTATCACACCTTTTTAAGCATTATGTGACACAGGTAACACATTTTTATCAGAGGTAGTCTCTTCAAGATTGTATGCTCAAATTTTGTGTTAAAGATGTCCACTTTTGTACAAAATATTTACTGGGCAGCAAAAATGATGCAATGATTACTTGTTACCTTAGTGCACTGTAGCAATATGATCTCTGGGAGAGTTGGACAAAATGAATCTTAATGCCATTTGTCTACTGTTGAAAAAATAAATAAAATGTTTATAAATTTTTATAATTGTGACACCTTAATGTCTTAGGACACTATATGTCTTAAGACATCCTTAATTACTTTGAAAAATAATTTTGTATGTTTTTGGAACACAATTTATTATGCTCTTTTTCATATACATGTATGTTTTGGGAGACTTCAGATGTTTTTATACTGATCACTGCATATTTTTTTGATCACTTGTTATTTTGTAGAAAAGATTTTGTGGTTGTTAAGGGACTGTTGTTATAAATTACTAAATGGAAATATTATAAATAATATAATTTGGTTTAAATTTCAGTAAATTTATTTAATTTTCCTTTGTTTTCATATCATTTCCAAATAAATTAAATACGTATAATTTCATCAGCATTGATGCAATTTTGTAACCATAATAACAGAAGTTTTCCCATTTTTTGCTCTGGTTTACTATTATCAGTTTATGCTGTACTGCATTAAAATTATAGAAGTTAGGTAAAACATTTGTGCAATGAAAATCTAAGGAACTAACTCATTAAAATGTGGTACCCGTATTAAAACAATTAAAATAGTGTTTGGTTCATCACTCACATTTATAATGACCCTATTTCTCCTTCGAATATGTTTCCCAGTTACATTATGTATGGAATATTAGCTTGCTACCTCATAAATCTAGTCCTATCAAAGGATGAAAATCATCTTTATCTGTCTGTAATAATAGACAAGGGGCAATAACTCTTGCCCAGTACCTCCTTTTGGTACCGCCAGGTGTTGCTAGCTTTTAGCTTCACTGCTGTACTGGTTAACATCTTCCAGTTTATCCCCCGACAATCCAAGTCATTTTTGTGCTTTAATTGGCTCATCTATCTTTTCTTTTGGAGTTATTGTGTGGATTAATCATCCTGCTGCAGGTTTTATACATTCATTTTACAATTTCTGCCAAATTTGAATGAATTTTGTCCTTTTAAGACCATGTCATACTATGCTATTGTTGACCTCTGCAAGGTTTTTATGAATTGGTGCGACTTTGATTTTTTTCACTTGCTCCATTTGTAATGGAGTCGGTTTCAACATGCTGCATTACTAATTTATGCTTCATTTTTGTGTGGTTTCAGTAGAGTTGTCAGCCAAATACTTGAAAGGATAAAGTTGAAAGCATAGTCTGTAAGTTTTTAATGTTACACTGACTTTTGTATTACTTTGTTAGTAAGTGGAAATATATTTATATTAGCAAGTTAGTAACTTCTTGATGAATTACTAATTTACGCTTTGCTTTCTCTTCTTGAGTTGTTTGAACAGAATGTCCCTCTTCTTGAGTTGTTTGAACAGAATGTCCTCTTCTTGAGTTGTTTGAACAAAATGTCCTCTTCTTGAGTTGTTTGAACAGAATGTCCTCTTCTTGAGTTGTTTGAACAGAATGTCCTCTTGAGTTGTTTGAACAGAATGTCCTCTTCTTAAGTTGTTTGAACAGAATGTCCTCTTCTTGAGTTGTTTGAACAGAATGTCCTCTTGAGTTGTTTGAACAGAATGTCCTCTTCTTGAGTTGTTTGAACAGAATGTCCTCTTCTTGAGTTGTTTGAACAGAATGTCCTCTTCTTTTCTTGAGTTGTTTGAACAGAATGTCCTCTTCTTGAGTTGTTTGAACAGAATGTCATCTTCTTGAGTTGTTTGAACAGAATGTCCTCCTCTTGAGTTGTTTGAACAGAATGTCCTCTTCTTGAGTTGTTTGAACAGAATGTCCTCTTCTTGAGTTGTTTGAACAGAATGTCCTCTTGAGTTGTTTGAACAGAATGTCCTCTTCTTGAGTTGTTTGAACAGAATGTCCTCTTCTTGAGTTGTTTGAACAGAATGTCCTCTTCTTTTCTTGAGTTGTTTGAACAGAATGTCCTCTTCTTGAGTTGTTTGAACAGAATGTCCTCTTGAGTTGTTTGAACAGAATGTCCTCTTCTTGAGTTGTTTGAACAGAATGTCCTCTTCTTGAGTTGTTTGAACAGAATGTCCTCTTCTTGAGTTGTTTGAACAGAATGTCCTCTTGAGTTGTTTGAACAGAATGTCCTCTTCTTGAGTTGTTTGAACAGAATGTCCTCTTCTTGAGTTGTTTGAACAGAATGTCCTCTTCTTTTCTTGAGTTGTTTGAACAGAATGTCCTCTTCTTGAGTTGTTTGAACAGAATGTCCTCTTGAGTTGTTTGAACAGAATGTCCTCTTCTTGAGTTGTTTGAACAGAATGTCCTCTTGAGTTGTTTGAACAGAATGTCCTCTTCTTGAGTTGTTTGAACAGAATGTCCTCTTCTTGAGTTGTTTGAACAGAATGTCCTCTTCTTTTCTTGAGTTGTTTGAACAGAATGTCCTCTTCTTGAGTTGTTTGAACAGAATGTCCTCTTGAGTTGTTTGAACAGAATGTCCTCTTCTTGAGTTGTTTGAACAGAATGTCCTCTTCTTGAGTTGTTTGAACAGAATGTCCTCTTCTTGAGTTGTTTGAACAGAATGTCCTCTTGAGTTGTTTGAACAGAATGTCCTCTTCTTGAGTTGTTTGAACAGAATGTCCTCTTCTTGAGTTGTTTGAACAGAATGTCCTCTTCTTTTCTTGAGTTGTTTGAACAGAATGTCCTCTTCTTGAGTTGTTTGAACAGAATGTCCTCTTGAGTTGTTTGAACAGAATGTCCTCTTCTTGAGTTGTTTGAACAGAATGTCCTCTTCTTGAGTTGTTTGAACAGAATGTCCTCTTCTTGAGTTGTTTGAACAGAATGTCCTCTTGAGTTGTTTGAACAGAATGTCCTCTTCTTGAGTTGTTTAAACAGAATGTCCTCTTGAGTTGTTTGAACAGAATGTCCTCTTCTTTTCTTGAGTTGTTTGAACAGAATGTCCTCTTCTTGAGTTGTTTGAACAGAATGTCCTCTTGAGTTGTTTGAACAGAATGTCCTCTTCTTGAGTTGTTTGAACAGAATGTCCTCTTGAGTTGTTTGAACAGAATGTCCTCTTCTTGAGTTGTTTGAACAGAATGTCCTCTTCTTGAGTTGTTTGAACAGAATGTCCTCTTCTTTTCTTGAGTTGTTTGAACAGAATGTCCTCTTCTTGAGTTGTTTGAACAGAATGTCCTCTTGAGTTGTTTGAACAGAATGTCCTCTTCTTGAGTTGTTTGAACAGAATGTCCTCTTCTTGAGTTGTTTGAACAGAATGTCATTTAAATGCTATTTATGCAGCTCCATATCATGAAAGTCTATTGACTATTGTTATACTAAGCATTCACTATCCGAGATATGTAGTGTCTGCTGTTGGCTGGCACTAAGATATGATTGCTGTTGGCTGGCACTAAGATATGATTGCTGTTGGCTGGCATGCAGTTAAACTTCTCAAGCTTCATCTCAGAGATTTAACATCGCAGAGCAAACCTTGAATCTAGTCAGGCCAGTGGAGGCAGCACAGACAATCACCAGACACAACTAGATCAATCAACCAACAATTATACCAGTGAGACCGAATGCTCTTGTCCAACAGAGTTACTGCCATGCTTGTTGAGAATAACTTCATATTTCTTGGTCATAATTTGTGTCTATTGACAGGCAGTGAGAGAACATATTTTTTCATTCCAGTGAATTATCCAGTTTATTTCCCTCAGAAAATCCAGTAATTCATGGCCTAGTGTAAAATAAAAAGGTTAATACTTGAAAATTCCACAAGGGATTATTTTTGGTGCATTGTAGGTCAGTAGCAAAGGGTTATATGATATGATAGCAGGTAGCTCATACCCCAGCAACCTTTGCTGTCTAAATATGGATTTAGATATTGACCTTTTCTAGAAGTTTCTATTTTGGGCAGTTATCCTTACCATTTGTATTCACTTATGAGTTGAGTAAAATTTATAAGTTGAGTCAGATTGCAAATAAACAAAGAACCTGATCTACCATAGCATAATGTGCTTGCAGATCAGGATTTGTGCTATTTGTTTTGCTGATAAAACTCATAATAAAATGCACAGACCCAGATCTGCCAGCACATTATGCAACAGTAGATATGGGTTTTGGTAGTTTGCAGTTGGATTTGTATTACTAGTGATTAAATATGGTATATTAAGAGATGTCCATTTGAGCAGATTTTATTTTTTTTATAAGCTCAGTTTCATCTCTCAGACTAATAGCTAGATTAAGTGAAAATAAAATTACCTTCAAATTTTGCATGATTTTAATGAATTAGTTGTATCTATTTTTCCAGGGTTTGTGGATGGGTTGGCTGACAGCATCGGGCAGTCTGGCCAGAACTTTGGGACCTGTATTTGTCACATTGGTGTATGATGCCTATGGACCTCGTGTAACTTTCGCAACAATGGGTGGAATAATTATAGTGACAATAATCATACAAATCAGTGTTTTTAAGAAACTTGTACCTTTCAAGTTGAAAAGTCCAATTTCCCAAAAAAGACAATTCTGATGGATGTCTTAGATTCATGCACTGTTGAGATTCTCAATTATTACACTCATATCCTTGAGTTTTAAAGCTATTTTAATCAACTTTATTAGAACACTGAATACATCTGGTTTACTCCAAATGTTCAAACCCAGTTTTGAAAATATCTGTGAAATTGGAGGAAGGTTTAGAATGATAGAAAATGTTTATTTTGGCAGAAATTATTACAAATGAGGGACTGGTTGGGAGTTTGACTGCTTGACTAGGAGGTGATTGTTATGGTATCTTTAATATTTTGTATCCAGATATTTATTCAATCTTATGGCTATACTTTGTTACTGTGAATTCATTTATCGTTGTTGGCATCAGTTTTCATTGGGTTTTTTTAAGTTTAACATGATCATCAATACATAAATTTTGCCAACTACAGCTTAACAACTTTGTGATCACTAGACAGCAGCTAACTAGTACTGCTGTCTTTCAGCAAGTAATGTTTATTTTGGGCTCATAAGCTCAATAATCAGGGTCACTGTCACTGAATAAAGGAAGCATTCTCTTTCCGAATAAAAACACAAGCTCTCCACCAGCAACAGTTAACAATCTTCAAAGATAGTTTATACTTTTGATAATCAGAGATTCTGCCATTGTCAACAGTTGTGAAAATCATACTGATTTTTATCAATTCACCCTCTTAAAAAGAAAATATATTTGAGAACTCCTGCAAATTAGTTCAATTTCATTTATATAAAAATTCTTCTTTTTCTTTTTCTTTTTATTTAACTGTTAAAATGGGCTGAATTAAAAGGAATTTAAAAAAATATTACAAAGTAGAGAAACTTATTTGATCAGAATTCCTCTCCTAAGTCAGAAATATGCAGTTGTAAATTGATATTAGAATTATTATACCAGATACTTGTCCTAAAGGGGTTGTCACTGTTTCCTCTTATTTGCACATGCACAGAATTTAGTCCATTTCCTCAAAATGAGATACTAAATTGTGGTTGAGCATGGCTGGGCAGATAATTGCTGATTATTTTAAACTTCATGTCAGTGGTGGTGGAAAATAAATTGGAGAATGAAGGATGTAGTGGAGTTCCACACAAAAGGAGATATATTTCTAAATTATGTCAGATACTGTATTAGATAAACTGCGAAAGAAAAAATCAGATGTTTAATTAAGCTAGCTATGCATTTGTCCGTTTAATTGATAGACTGGTGTTTTGGCATAGAACAAAAAAGTCATATATAATTATGAAGAATTTTATTTTAACAGAGCCTTAACAGGTTGAAGCAGGCAAGAATTATGATGGATATTTAAATGTTAAGTAAATATTGAGTCGAGTTTTCCTAGTTTCTTTCTTTTGAAATTAGGATATTAATTATAGTTTCAGTTTAATCATTAAACAGTATTGTAGTATTTTGCATTCATTGTTTTCTCATAAAACATGACTTGTATACAAAATTATAGTGAAAATAGGTCTTGGAATGTTATGTTTGTGGTCATTGAAAGTTTGGGCAAAGTCTTTGAATTTTTCATTCAAAATTCTGTATGAACCCTGTAATGGGAACACAAATCAAAATTGGTGGTCTAAGCAAGCAATAGTGAATTTGCAGTATTAAATGTGAAACTGCAAATGTACAGTGGAAGCTGCAGTTTAATTGCAATGCCCTATGTCATACTACAGATGATTTTTTTTGTACTATAAGTTGTCTGGTTCCCAGTTGAGAAGTTTCTTGAATGAATGAATCCTGAAAAATTGAACCAGTCTCCAGGAAATCTGTAAGCACTCTCATACAAACAGATGATGAGAGTAATTGATGAATTTGATTAGTGACTCTTCTACAGTCTGCTCTGTGCTTTTTTGAGCAATAAATTTACTTCTGTACTACCCAAACTTTGTACAGTATTTTTATCACCCTTCTATTATGAATTTTAATAATGGTTGATGGAGTAAAATATTTTGGTGCCATTGATATTATGTAGCCATCAGTACTCAGGGTAGTGTTACATTATAACATAGTTGGCTTTGTAAGCAAATTCAGGGCTTCCCAGATATTATATTCTTGTACCATATTACATGCTGTGATATAGATTCATAAGTAAATATTGTAATATTTTTTTCTCTTACATAACAATTCTGCCATTGTTCATTTTGTATACAGGCATAACATTAATATTTTATAAAAACAAAAGCATTAAAGAAATATGCAATAAAAACTATATATAAGAATAACTCATGGACCTGCTGAAAGCAGAATCAGTGGACATGTGGTCTTTATGTGTGCTGAAATTATTTTATGGTAAATTCTAATAAAGAACAAAAAACAATTAGAAAAAGAGTTAAGAAAATTTTAAAGATAAATTGATTAAAGTGAAGGCTTTGTTTTATAAATAACAGACAACTCTTGTCACTGGTTGATATTTACAGTGCATAGTTGTTGTTATCTTTGGACCTTAAAATCATTGGTTGTGTTGGGCATGTGGTTGCTAAGGACAGGCATTTAAATATCTAGAAAGATTTGAGGAGCAACTGAAAATAGTTTCATTCCAGCAACTGTATATTTGCTTTCTAAAGTCTTGTTGCATATAATACAATAAATGTGATAATTTATATAGATCAGATATGCAACTTATATTCACTGATTATTAATAATAATTAGTTGCTGTACATGCATGTATTGTTGCTAATTTTCTTTCCATTACTAACATATCTCATGGGGTTCAATTTCTTCCATGTTCAGGGAAGAAAAAAAACATCACATCTATTGTTGTTTTAAGTGCATGACATATATTGGTAACCAGATAAAGAAAGAGAGATACAGACCTTAAATTTAAAATCTGAATATGTTCTAATCTAGCCTAATATGAGCAGATTATATAAATTATCTAGTTTTTCTTTTTACCTTATTGGAACTTTATGAAATGAATGAGAATATACATGTAAATAAAATATAAACTAGGAAAATATTATAATACAATCATAAAATAAGGAATTAGTTATCAATGGCAATCCAACTGGTGATACAGTGTATGTGTGTGTGTGTATGTGTGCACTGAAAATGGCAATTTTACAAGATCAACTGATCATATCGGTAAAGGTAAAAAACAATTCTTAATTACAATTGTATCAAAACCACAGCTGTCATTTTAATGTGCAGTCAGTTATGTTTCTATGAGCATAAAGGAATATTTAATTATAGTTCTATCAAACCTCACCAGTGCCTACAATATTCACAACACCAAGCATGAAGGTTCCTGGTGAATAGCAAAATGTTTAGAACACTAATCTTGAAGATTTCCAGTGAATAGCAAAATGTTCAACACTAGTCATGAAGATTCCCAATGAATAGCAAAATGTTCAGAACACTAGTCATGAAGATTCCCGGTGAATAGCAGAATGTTCAGAACACTAGTCATGAAGATTCCGGTGAATAGCAGAATGTTCAGAACACTAGTCATAAAGATTCCCGGTGAATAGCAAATGCTCAGAACACTAGCCATGAAGATTCCCGGTGAATAGCAAATGCTCAGAACACTAGCCATGAAGATTCGTAGTAAATAGCAAAATAATCAGAAAACCTTGAAGATTACATGTATTTAGAAGAATGTTAAGAATACTGATCTTGAAAATTCCAAGTATATGTTCAGAATTACTAATAAAACAAGATTCCATGTAAAATAGCAAGAATGTTCAGAACACTAATCATGAAAACTGGTGAATAGTACAGTGTTCATAATACCTCCATGAAGATTTCCAATGAATACAGTAGCAATATTTTTAGAATTACTGTAGAGAAATTCTGACACCACCGACCCTGATCTTGCGAATGTCAACTGAATCACATCTAGCGACAGCAATTCATAAAGTAAAATTATAAAATAAGGAGTCAGCATCATGTTTTCTCCTGCACACTGGTCTGGCTCAGCCATCATGTGATTCATATTCAGGAGGAAAACATGGATGTTTGCTGTCATTATGGATCCATGGTATATATTATTTGCAACCAGAGAGAGAAAGAAAGAGGCAAACCTGAAATTTGTTCTAGTCTACTATAATGTAAATTACATAGAAGTTAGTTATAGTTTCTCTTTTGAATATGTTCCCCAGACACATTATGTTAGGAATATTAGCCTGCTACCTCGTGAATCCAGAAAGATGAAAATCATTCTTTTGTCTGTTTTTAGAAAGACAAAGGGCAGTAACTCATGCTCATTACCTCCCTTGATACTACCAGGTATCATCATTTTTAGTTTCACTGTGTGCTGAGATACACACTGCAATAGCCTCCTTTCTTCCAGCCCTTTATTGTCTTCCTGTGGACCCATCCAATGTTCATTTTCATTTATGCAGATTTATCGATCTACTGCATGTTGTATGCTTTATTTTACAATTTCTGCCAATATTTTGAGATGTATTAAATTATTATTAAATTATATAATTTCTCTTTTATCTTATTGGAACTTGGATACAACCTGCCAATTTGCTAACACATATTTGGATAATGATTTGAAATCAGAATTAAACAATATATTAACAAAAAACACATTTTATAATTAAAAAATGTAATGGCTGTACATTTTTCTGAAATAAATTAAATTCACAATATATATATATATATATATATATATATATATATATATATATATATATATATATATATATATATGGATTCATAAAATAAAACATCACACTAACCTGCCAGGTGGATTGTAATAGCTGTTAATATAATGGGCTGCAAAAATCATTAAGTGACTCCAACCAATAGTTGTGAAAGCAGGGTCTTTTTGCATGGACATACTACTCATACTAATTATGCATGCTTGCAGAAATGTGAACAAATTGCATATGGCCTATATACTAAATTACCATATGTATTCAAATAGTCCCACCATATTTTGATATATAGCATGTTGTATATATACCTATGAGTGACAGTGAGAATTGTTTGAATTTAGAATTGTTATTATCTGTGACATATACAAGAAGCTGTTGTTATTTTTCTGCAGTAGCAGCAAACTTAAGGCTCTTTTATTCTTTTATTTTCTGTAAAATATATATTTTAATTCTTTTCTAAAGTTTCATGTGAAAATTTGGAAAAGATATATTGCAGCATTGTAGAGTTTGCATTTGCAAGTAAATACAGCATTCAACTAACTGAATTTCTTTCATTTATGCAAATCTTTTAATGTTTATGTTTTTGTATATAATTAAATCAAATGACAAATCATAATTTTATATTGTTCGTGTTAGAGAATATTTATGAAACTTTTTATGTTTTATTATTGTGATAGATTATTTTGTATATCAAATCAAAATTTTACATTAAAGCCACCAGTTCTTTTGTGATATAACAGAGTAACTCCATTTATATTTCCTCAATGTATTATTTTTAGCTTGCCTTAGTAATCAAAGAGAAGAGTTAATGTGATGACCAGAGTCCAGTGTCCATTAGAATAAGTTTATTATTGCTACTCCTCCTAAACTGCTTGGAGGATTGCCACCATATGTTGCAGACACATACATCCCAATATCTAGTAGGTTGTATGTAAAATTAATCCCCTCAGACAAAATCCAATCATGGCTTATCTCTTCTACACCTAAATGGATTGTCATGCTGACGTTTTTTCACCTAAATGCTCCATTTGCTTTCTAGTTGGTTGTAAATGGTTTCAAATTAAAAGAAGAAATTGCCTTATCTTGGATTTCCTGGAAATTCTTCAAAGGTAATAGAATGTCAGTAAGATTTTTGATGAGTTTGATAAAAACATTTTTTATTTTAGTGTACATGGTTGTTGTCCTTGAACATTTTAGGATACTTAAAAAATGACAATTTCACCAAATCGTTGGATTGTTCTCTTCCCTGCACCTCTTTAGCCAATTATGGAGCACTTTAATTGTTCTTCAGATGAACTTCTTTATGAAAATGCTTTTTCTCAAATTTTTTTCTCTCAAATACCTTGTATTTATGAACATCATATTGCACCTTTTTCAGCATTTAGCATATTTAGGTTATAAATAATCTATTTCATGAAATATAATTTATTTTAATTTAAATTTTAATTTATGGTAGCTCATGGAGGTGGATGCAAACTGCACCCAAAATGTAAATGGGAGAAGGGAGGGAGGGAAGACATACAACCCACAATCTTAACCTGCAAGAGCTTTTCCAGGATTATTTTTAGGACATCAGTCAACAGAATTCATTTGTAAGATGTAGAAAAAGTTACATCAAATATTTTTACCATTATGATAAAAATTTACATTGTAGTTCTGTAGAAAACATATTTTATAAATGATGATTTTAAAAACTGTAGAGGGGAACCTACATTCATTTTTTTCATTCTGCATGATGATGACAAATCTAAAAGACTTGAGATGTAACCACTAGCAAGGCTATTATTAAGAGTGTAGTGAGTGTACTGTTTGACTCTTCTTGCAGAAGATTATGAGTCAAAAGTACTCCCTCACTCACCTCTGCCATTACTTATATTCTGGGCTTTTGTACCCACCTCAGTGAGTTACCCATCCAAATGGGAATGTCCTTTTATTTTGCAAATACTGGTCAAATTCTCAGGGCTGGGATCAGAAAATTTTATATGTAACAAAAAATGTTAATTTATTGTAACTGAACAGGTGAAGAATTAAGTTTATTTAGTTCATACTGGAATTTTTTTAGATCGCAGAAACTGGAAGTTAGTGGAGATAGAGTTGCTGTAGGGACATTTGGGTGCTTGCCCAAAATAATATTTGTATTGTCAATACATGTGCTCAGATGATTGGATTGGTCAGGTAGAATCACTGCATTTTAGTATATGTTATAGTGGTATCTCTTTCTGTGTGTAGAGGTTATGAGGACCAGTCTAGTATCACAACATGGCTGTGATCATGGGTAGTGTAAGAGATAAAAATAATAAAGCTTTTCTTCCGTAGTCCCCATTTGAAATTCATTATAATAAATCTTTGCCTTTTACTTGGTAGTTTGCAATAGGGACATGGTGTCCCTATGTAGCAGATTAAAAAATTATTACACATCAAAATTTGTTAAATTATTAATGTTGTTTTGTTTTTTTTTAGAGAGGTTGCAGTGTTAGTAGAAGTTGTAGTTCTTGTTGTGTTTTTGGCATTAAAAATGCTTTTGTAATAGCAAGTCCTTCATATTTAAAGAAATTATGTTTATTCATCAACCTTAGTACAGGTTAAACTCATTATAATGCAATGTTTGGGATCCAGAGAATAACATAGCAGGATTGCATTAAAAACATTTTTTTAAAAACTTCCCCATATAAAATGCTTATTGAAATTTCAATGTCATCAGTGTTAACTAACCTCACAATCATATGATCTGCTAGGGATATGAATACTATATTTTCCCACATATATCATGCGGGTTATACCAGATTTTACAAACCCCGCAAGGGGGTGCGGGCTATATCACACATTTTTTACATGTAATAATATTCCAATATATTGTTTGAAAAACATAATGCTGACTTAGTCCACCAGAATGCCAGAATGTGTTAACACATTGGTCCATATTAATATTGGCAGAATGGGGAAGGTCAAGCCGACGGTCATTCATGTTCTGATTGACAATTGGTTCCTCTTCATAAATTTATATACCAATTGCACTCCTCCTTTAAAATCATCAATGTGCTTCTTTGCCACCATAAGTTTGGCCTTCAGTTTAATGGCAACTGTCGAGATTGGTCAGTTGTTTTCCTGCTGGGCCACAATCCACTGCTTCAGGTCAGCTTCAAGGTGAGGCCATTTTGCTTTAGGTCCACAATGAGCATGGATTCATCTTCTCCAACGATATTTTTTCTTTTCTCCAACCTCAGATTACACTCTGATCAATATCAAATTTTCTGCCTGTGACTCTATTGCCATGCACTTAGTAGTTGTAGTATCATTCTTCATCCACGTGTGAGCATTGACGAATTCTGTCCTTCTAAAAACAGAAAATGTAGACAATGTGAACATATACAAAAAGTTCATCAATCAATGGTTGTGGGTTATACAAAGGTGCGGGTTATGACAACAATTTTTTACACAAAACCCCATAACTTGCGGGCTCTATGAGGGTGCGGATTATCTGCGTCTGCAGGATATATGCAGGAAAATATGGTAATCTGCTTTTCCGAGAACATGTATTTAGGATTTTAAAAAGAGATGTCATCTTAAATTAAAAAATTAGAGCCATACTGCCATCACATTATTAGCAGAATCATATTAAAACAAATTGCGTTATAAGGGGTTTTACCTGTATAAATTTACACTGCATTAAAATAACTTTTTTTTACCTATAGGTGTTTTTGGAATAAAGGTGCCCTATATAATCATATTGCACTGTTAGTTTAACGTAACAAATTCTGCTCTGAAGGATAGAAATCATTACAGCATATTTACCAATCAGACACACGTCAACAACTAGAATACTGAACAATATTAAAACTGTGTTCCATTTACAATGACAAAAGCATGAAATGTCATTTTTAAAATAACAACATTGATTTGGTTCATTAGGAGTAAACTAATATAAAAGTACCAATTTGATCAAGCACAGCTTGGCAAATGATTATTGGGCTTTGTGTTTAATTTAAGTAATTCAGAGCAGTAAATGTATACATCATTGCCAGGATATGTTGTCAGCTGTCCAAATGGTTGTTCAGATATTACAATTGAAAAACTTTCATCTGCCACTGTGAAAATGTTGGATCTGTTTGCTTGCTTGTCACATATGCTGGAGAATCTGAATAGTAGTTTCCATTCTTGGTGGTGATTCAGGCAAATTATTCACCTTAGAGTATTTTCACCTAAATAGACAAAAGAAATGAAGTTCATTTCACCTTGTATTGATTATCACTACACCACCACCCCCTTCTTCAATACATTGCATTAATAATCAAAGTAAAATGCGGACTTTTGTCAGTTTGCTTTCAAAGGGGATGGTCAAAAGAAGAAAAAGAAGTGTTATGTTCAGTTGTCATTGTTGGTGCTAATATAAGAAATTGCACTATTTTCTATATAATTTACAAAAAACTTTTCACATGATCTCTAGAAAACAAGTGAAAAATTGAATTTGTATAGCGATGTTTATTACTAATCAAAGAAATAATCATTGTATTCATTACTTTCAGTATATGGATCATATGTAAAAGTTTATTGTGTATGCAAACAGCTGATTCTAATTCAGATGTTATAGAATAGTCTCAAAATAGAAAATGCTTTGATTTTTAAAATGCATGCTTTCTGAACAAGAATAGTTTGGTTCCATTTAGCAGAATGCAGTGGAGTATCTGGTTTTGTCGTTGTCAAATTGACAATCTAACATTGTTCTCTATGACAGTGTGTAACATGCATGCTGAGGTAGGATAGAAAGGCTATTTATTTCACAAAACATCAGCATTGCAGTATATGAAAAAACAATTGGTACAGTGATACCTGCTGAAGTATCTTTCCCCCAGTTGTGTCCACACCAAAAGAATCTTTTGAAATTTTTATCCCAGCAATTTTGTGATTTTCCAGAATTTTATTTATATAATTCAAAATGCAAAATATTTAATGAACATATTTTAATAATTGTACAAACTCTTTCTGTGTGGTAATTTCAAATTTCAGTATTTAAAAATATAAATTTTTCTAAGTGTATTAGAATCTGGTTAATTTAACTGTGTGAGGCTTTATGGATGATAATTGTGGTTCTTTTTAAAAATATTAAATTTTACTAGCATTTTTCTCCAGCTAAACCCCGTTTGTATCAGTACAACCACAATTCATGTTCTCAAAGACAAAATGTTCACTTGTTTCACTCCTTTCCTGTTATGCCTAGGTAATTCTAAGCACAATTTTTCATGTCAGTTTTAATGAATGTAGCACCCATGTAGCCTGTGACTGATTATTTTATGAAGGCAGCACCATGTAGCCTGTATGTAAATTTTGTTGAATGTAGCACCTATGTAACCTGTGACTAGATTTTTGATGAATGTTGCATCAATGTAGCCAGTGACTAAATATTTTATGAAAGTAGCACTCATGTAGCCATCAGGTAAATTTTGATGAATGTAGCACCCTGTGACTACATGTTTAATGAATGTAGCACCCATGTAACCTGTGACTAAATATTTTATGAAGGTAGCACCCATGTAGTCAGTGACTAGGTTTTTGGAATCCTTTGTCTTCCATGGAAGCGAAGCAATTGTTTAAATGATTTTAATATTCTCTGTGAGAATGTTTAGTCATTTACAAGTAAACATATGTGACATGTCCATTTTACAACATTTATTTTGTGTACAGCTTTGAATCATTGTATCATTGACATGAATGAAAATCAGTCTGAAAACTTAGGAGGGTAATGTAGAGCCAAGAAGTAGTGTCAGGTTCACTTTGGGCTTTACTTTTTTTAAGGCTTTACTTATTTTCGTATATTTTTTTAGTGCAATATTTCTATGTAAATGTTAAAATACATTTTAAGTATTATGTGATAATTAGATAATTTTATGCAATTATTAACTGTACTTATTAAGAAAATTTTATGTAAATACATGATTAGATAATTTCATGTCTTTGATGTTATTAAAATTAAAAACTCATTGATAGTCATGTGAAATTCCACTTGTTCTAAGATTTAGAGAAAATGAGAATCTATTTTACATGACATCTATACACATCCTACTGTTTCCACTTGTTCTAAGATTTAGAGAAAATGAGAATCTATTTTACATGACATCTATGCACACATCCTACTGTGTTACTATTATTATGTCCTTTTTAAAGAGGGTAACTCAATTAGCTAAGAACTAATCTACCTTAAGGCCCTCATTCAAAGGAATTTAATTATTTTTTGCTGCATCTCTGAAGCCACTGTATATACTGGGTTTGGAAAAAGGAAATAGAGTGGGCATTTCTAATCTCAGCTGGAATACTATTCCAGAGCAAAGTTCCAGAGTATTGGAAACTTTTTTTTAAATAATTCTTTATTTGGTTTGGGAATTTTGTAATGTTCGGTAGACATTGATCAAAGGTAGGGAGTATTTCCTGGTAGCCTATACTTGAATAGTGATTGTAAATATTCAGGAGCACTATTATTGGCTATCCAGTACATTAATTTGGCTTTTCTCAAACAGATTTGGACTTTAATAGGTAATATTTTTAACTTGCCAGCTAAATTTTCCTTGCTTTCTTTCTGAATAGATACTAACTCAAAAGTTCTTTTTTGGAGATGTGCCAGCTTTGCTATGTTTTTGTCATTTGAATTACCCCATACTTTATTACATTAGTCTAAATAGTGTTGTATATAACTGTTAAAAAATAGTTTTCTGTGCTTTTCTGGGAGAAAGTGTCTTATCCTACTGAGAAGATATAAAATTGAATTGACTTTTTTACTGATATGTTTGATATGTTCAGTCCATGATAGGTTATTATCTACCAAAACACCAAGTAGACTATCGTGACAGACCATTTGCAACCTTTTAACCTTCCATGTCAGACATAGTTCATCACTATCAAGTTTTGTTCTTTTGTTCCATGTTGAGATAAGTAATATTTTAGTTTTACCATTATTAATCACCATGCCATTGTATGTGCACCAGTTGTCCAGTTTGTTTAGGGCATTCTGTAGAGAAACTTCAAGTTCATGCTTTGTGTTTTGGATGTCTGACAATGTTGTGTCATCTGCATAGAGATCTGTAGATGATACTGAGTCCTTTAGTACAAGTGGTAGGTCATTAATAAATAAAATAAACCGTAACAGACCCAGAATTGAGCCTTGTGGTACTTAACATCTAATTGTACCAGGTTAAGACAGAACATTATTTATATAAACATGTTGTGTTCTCTCATTTAAGAATGAAGTAAACTATCAAACTGTACTTTAATCACATTGGTAGATTTTCAGTTTCTTCAAAAAGATTTCAGGATCCACCATGTCAAAAGCTTTCCTGAAATCTAAAAATGCAAAACCTATTATTCTACTTTGGTCAAGTGCTTGAAGCCACTTATCAGTTAGGGAGATCAAGGCAGTCTCACATGAGTGTTTCTGTCTAAAGCCTGATTAATTAGGGTGTAACAGCAAGTGTTTGGTTAAATATGATATGAATGAATCATGGACATGCTTTTCAATCAATTTCAATCAATTTTGACAAATTTGGAAGCATTGAGATTGGCTAGTAGTTATCAGCATCATCCTTAGGACCAGATTTGTGAATAGGAGTTACTTTTGCAGTTTTCCATATTTTGGGGACAGATGAAGATGCAATACTTAAATTGATTATGAATGTTATGCTATCTACAATAGCAGAGGCAGAAGATTTAATGAATCATGGACCAATCTGATCAAGTCCTGTAGCTTTCTTAGTATCAAGTTCACTGAGACATTTCTTAACAAAGTTTTTTGATACTGGTGGGATAAAACAAACATACCTCCTTAGAGATTTTGTTGCTGCAGAACTTTTTCAGTTCATTAAAGTTGTTTTCAATCACTGGTTCTTTTAACTTTTTGGTCATGTTGGTGAAAAAAAATCATTGAAAACATTTGCATTGTCATTGTCATCAGTGACTATGGTGTCATTCACCAGAAGTGAGTGAATTTTATTTGTCTGATCTTTGTGTGTTCCTCCATTGAGTTCATTGAAGACTTTTTCCAAATGTAGTTTTTCTCGCTCTTTTTGTTTGCAAGCAATGATAGATAATAATTTTGTTTAGCATTTTTAATCATACTTGTTATTATATTTCTCCATACTTTTTATTGTGCATAGTTTCCCATAGCCTTGAATTGGTCTCTTGTTTTCATAGCATCAAGGATTTCAGTTGTAAGCCAATTAGGTTGGATTTCATTCTTTACTCTATGTACTTTCAGTGTTGCATGCTTAGAGACTACAGCCATAAATAAGTCAGTCAACACCCTCATCTATGTCATCCAAATTTTGGATCATATGTCATGGAACTTTATATAGTTCATTGTGAAATTGTTCTTCATTAAAATTTTTGAATGATCAATCAGAGATGGTTTTATGTGTATTTTTCTTTTTTCTCTTGCATTTAACCTTTCTTGTCAAAAAAGTAGGATAGTGGTCACTAAGACCAACTTTTGGTAAGTTACATTGTCTGGTAGGTTGTTATAAATGTGATCAATAAGAGTGCTTGATGTTTCCGTTACCCTAGTGGGTTCATTTACCATCTGTACTAGGCCTAATGATTCAATAAATTCCATCCAGTTCTTCCTTATTTGAGTAATGATAAGGTCCTTATTTATATCACCAATTATATGTTTCTTTTTCCTGTGCAAGAACATTTTCCATTTGTTTCAAAAAGTTATCATTCCAAATTGCCTTGGAGGAAGGTTACCTATTAATGAAACCAACTAGAAATGATTTTACATTATTTTGATAAATTTCTATCCAGATACTTTCAATTTCTTGTGACTCCAAGTCAAGTCGTCTTTCTGCATTTACCTCTTTCCTAATATATACAAGACCTCCCCCTGCTGTCTTTCTGTCCCTGCGTAATGGTTTATTGTAGCCTTGACAATGAAATAGATCATCATTGTGGTTAGCATTTAGTTTGGTTTCAGTGAGTCCTAAAACAGCTATGTTATTTCCCTTGAAAGACAACATTAACTTAATTTGGTCTGTTTTTTCCACTATACCTTGTTCATTTAAGTGACCTATATTAAAACCTTTTGCATTTAGTTTCACATCAATCACATGCATGTCATGCAATGGGTTACCCCCGTAGATTGTCTCTATACTACTTTTATCATTCTTGCATTCTATTACCATACTTAAATGTTCATATATATTAGCATCTTCAAAGTCACATAAAGACCCTGATAATCCATTAACATTTGCCTTTACAACATTGTCCATTGAATATTTAGAGTCAAGAGTCTCTCTAGGTAAGTTTTGATTTGTTATGGATGAAGTGTTGGCATTCTCCTCTTTGCCAGCTTCCTAGTATGTATAATACATTGATTGACAGAGTCTTTGTTGTGTCCAAATTTATGGCATCTGAAGCACTCAATCTGTTTGCCATGATGGCATACCTGTGTCATATGGCCAGTTTTCCCACAGTAGAAACAGTACTCTTCATTATAGTGCCTGAAATGGGGGCATAACTGTTGATATTTCTCAGTAGTTGAGAGGTTCCTTTTCTGCTTAAATGAATTTTGTCTCTGTGGTAGAGAGTTAGGTTGATATCCTGGTTCTGAAGAAAGAAAGATGTGTATTGAGGAATGTACTGTAGGTTGAAGTTTTCACATAGGTCAATTATCAGATCATTGATTTCTTTCACCCTGGTGTTCACATGAGGTGGTAGGCCTGATAAGATTATTTTACATGTATCTGGACTGCAATACCTAGAAGCTTACAGTAAACTTTCAAAATCTGTTCTGATTTTGCTTAGTGACTTTCAATCACTGTTATCATTTCCACCTACTAAAATAATAATTTGTATTTGGATAGGTCAGTATTCATTAGTCTTTCTGTGATGCTATTGATTTTTGCACCTCTTAGAGTCTGTATATTCTGTTTTAAAAAGTCTCCTTGGTATTATACTTTTCACTATTGATGAGACAATTATTAGAGACCTATCTTTTCTGGCTTGTGATTTTTTTTGTGTTGGACTCGGGGTTTATATTTCAGACTTACAAGCATTTAACTTTTTCACCCTGTAATTCTTTTGACAAATGAGTCAGAAAAGTCCTATTTTTTGCACTTCAGTTTTATTTTATTTAAAGGAAATTTTACTGGGTCTTGCATAACTGTTATCAACTCTTTTGTAGGAGTCTGTCAACAACAGCAATACAATGCAAACTGATACCCTCACAAGAGTACAGTAAATGGTTGAGTGATATACACTTGCATGCTGTAGTACTATGTTAGTAAGGTTATGTTATGCAGATTAACTGAATCTGGATGGGGGTACTCTTTACAATACCATAAACAGTGCAACAAAGGAAAGAGAGGGTCCATTTTCTCTTCCCCCATGCCTCCTAATGATAATGATTGTTTGTACTGTTTGCCAACACTATGATGTATGCATAACAAATTTTGTCAAGCTTTGATCAACCACTTTTCAAACAATGAGTGATCCAACTTGATTACAAGTGGCTCTGACATGCCTGTAAACTTTTCAAAAGCCAAGTAGGGATATTGATTTTTTTAAAAATGGGGAGATTTGGACCTCAAATCAGGAAATATTTCACTGCATTTTTTTAAGGCTTGTTTTCACTAAATATTGACCTATCTTCCAGCTCCAATATGCATGAAATTCTCAAAGTAGATTCTATTTCTCCCTGTGATGTGCCTTATTTTCCCCCAGGACATGCCCTCATTTCATATTCTGGTCAGCTGTGGTGTGACTGTACAAGGGCTAAAGGTTAGTCTTAACTAGACAGACAATAAAGCCAATGTGACTAATTACTTTTCCCACTTTATATCCCACATTATTTCTTTTTTTGAAACTTGAAAGGCATTAAATATTGTGTACTAAATAACATATTTATTCTGAATTAGTTTTTTGAGTGCACATAAGTTGCATGGTATGTTTCTTCATTCCTTTTAATTAGCAGCAGAGAGGGTGAATCCTACAACAATATATTTGCGACAAAATCGATTAAAGCCTCAGAATGCCAATGGAGCCTTCCTACGAAATCTCATATTTTAACCAAAAAAAAATTAAAGGTCCCATTTTACAAATGGAGCCTTAGCGATTTTGTCGCAAATACATTGTCATAACCACACTCAAATTGCTGCCATCTACGTCTACAAATTTTTGCGACAGAATCGATTAAAGCCTCAGAATGCCAAATGGAACCTTCCTACGAAATCTCATATTTCAACCAAAAAAAAAAATAAAGACCCCATTTTACAATGGAGCCTTAGCGATTTTGTCGCAAATACATTGTCATAACCACACTCAAATTGCTGCCATCTACGGTCGCAAATATGTTGTCATTTCACCCTCTCTGCTGCTGATTAATACAAATTATTTGTTAGCTTTTCACAAACAGACTAATCGATAATACTTCACCACGTAGATCAATTAAATTATTTGACTGATCGGTGAGTGTAAAATTAATTCTGGTTAGTGAATCATTTTGACATTGCATATAGACTGGATTAGTCGGATTCTCAACAATTAAAAATCCGGGGGGTGCTGTTGGTGCAAATGAATAAAGAATGTAACCCTGTCGGGCTTGATTTGATTGTTCCATATTAATTTGATAACTTCCTTCGATTACATCACACGTTAAATTAAGTGCGATCACCGATGAAATATCCACATTGTTCGGTGCGATATGTCTACCGTCGCCGTCGGGAGAATTATTATGAGTGAGGATAATAGGCTTCGGCTGGCTATCTTTCCATGATTGATAGATTTTATTAAATCCTTCGTCGATGGCAGTTCTGAGTTTTTTCTTTAACTCGGGAACATTATATCCTGGTAATTTATAATTTGGATTTTCATTTATATTTTTTTTATAATCTTGAGCTGAGCTAGTTCTTGAAATTGGGTTATTTTCATCAGTGAAGAGATTAGTAATCCTCGAATTAAATATTTCCATGTCATCGATGATTTTATTACCCGCGGAGACTACACTAATGAACTCAGCTTGTGTGAGAAGACCGGATCTTAACGATGGTAATAACAATTTAAAATCATCATTCATTCCTCTGAAGATAAAAAATTCAATATCTTCCATTGCTGGACTTGTTTCATGTATTTCCAGAATTTCACCTTCCTGTGGGATATAATCATTATAAAATGGAGTTAACCACTCATCTTTACCATATTCATTCTTACGTCGATAAGTTTTTGTAAAGTTTATATCGAGGAGGGTTTTATATCCTTTTGATGGATTTTCAGGTCCTATTTCATCAGTGACGTAATCAGATTTTACAGGCTCGGGCGTGGAATTACCAGCACTTCTAGGTGGATCTTCGGGCCATCCTAATACTGTTCTTATTGAACTGTTATAAATATCTACAACATACCCAGGAGAGCCTATTTCAATTGTAGATGACAGTGTTGGTTCATGAACTGTTATCGCAATTTTTGATTCTTTTTTAGTAATGGATTTTATTCTACGTTGTAATTCATTATTAATTTGCTCAATTTGATAGGACCCAGTTGGTATTGAAACAACGTTCCAATCTGGAGTGTCATCTTTTTTATTCCTATATGCAAATACCAGAGAATTATTAGGTCTCTGACCGCCAAATGGAACCGATCTGATATTAGGCCAACTATGATACACTCGTAATTTTGCCAACGCGATTTCCTTTACTGAAACAGGTGAGGGAAAATTCACACTGAATTTAGGGTTTGTTGACGATATTGATATCATACTTGTTTTCCGCGGAGTGGTATTTTCTGCTATCCGCTGAAGTAGTTGAATCTTCTCTTGCGACATTATTATTATTATTTACAATGTCTAATTTTGCAATAGATGAAAAAACGCTAGCGTTTTTAATCGTAGTATCATAAATACGTATCATCGCGGAGAATTCGTCTTCGGTAATTATCGTATCATCAATCGATGATGACATCAACGAGGATAATTGTGAGTAACCGTTAGATACTGCTTGATGTTTTACTATATAGTCGTTAAGTTTTTCTTGAGAACACGATGATATTTTTTTAGTAATAGCATTTGCAAGTCCAGCAAATGTTGTCACCGCGGAAATAGCAATTGGGACAGCAATCGGAGCTACCATTGTTACTGAAGATAGTATAATACCAGCACCGGCCATTATACCAGATACCGAGTATACTGTAACATCAATTGCGGTAATTCTCCTGCGATACTTTTTAATTTTTATTTCATATTCATCAATGAGTGTTTTGAGTTTTGTTAAGAAGTCTTTGACGGTATCATAGCGATATTGCGATGATGGAATCATATTATTTTAAAACCTCAAGTGGTTTTTAATTGTTAAAAATTCTAATTTAGATCAGCTACAAACTCCATGTACCATACAAATGATGTCTTATTTAAATTAGGATCAGTGCTTGTTATTGTAAACCGTTTGTATTCACCCACGTCAATAGTCGTTGAAATCACGTTGTTGTATCCATATGAAGTCGATGATGATATATTAAACTGATTCAGTGACACTATTGTTAATCGATAAATACCCTTGTTTGACACAGTGAGGGTTACTGTATTCTTTTTAGGTTCCCAATCTAATGATCCAGAGAGAACTGTGTATATCATATTTATGATATTTCTCTCATGAGGAATCTTTATTCTTTCAAGTAGCGGAAGATTGTCTGTTTTAAATTTTGTAATATCCTCGATAGATTTTTTAATACTATTAATGTTATCTCTAATAATACTAAATCCAGTATCATTAATATTTTTAATACTAGCTTTAATTTCATCAAAATTGGATTTAATTTCAGCGAGAGATGGAGAGGTTACCGATGGTGTTCCAAAAAATTTATTGATAATATTTCTACGAAGGGAAGTATATGTTGTTATATGTTTTTCAAGTTCTTCATTTAAATTTTTTAATGCATCTGTGATTGTAGAAACGAGTACACCCGGTTTGAGTTTTCCATCATTTGAATATAACGCTATTGTATCTTCAACGACGTCACGTCTTCGTATTAAGACATCATCCAATGAAACATTACTAGATTTCAATTTGCCCTGGCGATCTTGAAATACAACTATTTCCCCAGGATCTACACTTGACAAATTTAATGTCTCGGCGATTTCATCTTCGATTATTTTTTTTACACTTTCGACAGCGAATTTGCTATCGGTTTCTGTTTTTTTTGATTCTGATAAAGGTCGTCCCCAAATATCAATCATTATACGAAAATGCTACGTTTTTCTAAATCATAACGCTATCGTTTTTGCCATTGCCTGCTAGTATATTCATTAACAACAACTTGTGGTGGTTTTCTTGGAAATTTAGATATCTCTGCAAGGAAGTTTAATACTTCACGACCGCATATCGGTGGATCATTTAACTGTTGTGTTGGTAGCGTGGAATAAAAAATTGGAGATGACTTTGTTATTGTGGATACATATCGCATGAATTCTTTTGGTGGAGCTAATCCATATGAATCAAAATAGACAATTCCACGTGGATCAATTGCATATGCGACCCAATGAGTTCCTTTTCCGCTGCTGTTATCAAGATTGATAATACCCGTTTCATTTTTCATTGGTTTTGACGGTAATTGATCTCTCATGAAAACTCCTCTAAAGTTTTTTATTGATAATGATTTTACAGCATCAATTAAATCAAAATTGGACATTGGTGAAAATCCTAGGGATTTTTCCACTAATAAGCCGTTCCTGGTATTCTTAGGCCCGTGCCCTTGTACCAATTGTGTGGAGTTCCTGGTAGTCTTAGACCCTTTCCTTTTTTTTTTATAGCCTTTCCCAGTAGCTTTTTTCAGGGCCATTCCTGCAGCAGTACCAACGGCTCCTAACGCTGCCGCCTTCGCAACCGCTGGGGCAGCCGCTGCAATCAATGCTGGAATAGCAGCTAACAGCGGGAATATTCCACCCGATTTTATCATACTGGCGATTGCTGCTTTCGAAAAATCAATTTGAACTCCTCGTTTGTTCTTTAGCGCATCATTGAAATGTTTTATTTGACGATCTGTCAGTGATAATTTATGTGCACCACCGGACATTTGAGTGGGTTTCAGCGTTATTGTAGTTCCACATTCTTTAGCCGACTTTGATTTCAATTTCTTGACCTGACCATCAGTCAACTGGACATTAACAATACTATATGTCATTCTATTCTAAATGTAATTTACACTTTCAATTGATCTTATTGTGAAAATCCTAACTACATGTTTTCCACTGGTGCATCAATAAGTCTCATTCGTCCGCCAACTCCTTCTAACAACATTGATTTATCACTGAGAATGACAGCAACTGCTCTATAATCGGCTATACCAGCAGGGCGTTGTACCCGAGCTTGGAAGTATATATCAACAACAGATTGTCTCGTCATGTCAAGATGTTCCAATGAAAAGTAATAAATCGGATAGTGTTTTTCAAAATCAATTTGCGATATTTGCAAACCAGTATCAACATTTTGATCACGACCCATATACGACAATATTCTATGATATACACGAGCTATGTAGTTGTTATCATAATCAAGCTGTACAATCTCTGCTGGCTCTTGTTGTCCGTTTATTCTCAACGAAACTTCACTTACTCCTAATTTATCAAATATCATATGACTAGATACTTGACGACCCACTCGATTTGCATCCTGTAACGCTATAAAGATATGACGTGGAGCTGAAACACCTTGTTTTGATGCTAAGTGCCATGTAAATGTGCCATTTACATTATCCTGCTTCGTATCAGTCGTTGTTGTTAGCCAACTTAGCAATGATTTTCCTCCTGTGTCCATAAACGATAGTAATTCTTGCTCTATTGTAACTGCTGGTGTCAAGACGGGTATCCATAGAACCAATTTATTTAAAATGACTTTACCATCATCAACACCATTAGCATGCCAAATTGCATCATTGTCATTTTCCTTTCGCACTAACACAACCGTATGCTTTGCTCCATAGATGACTTTTCTGACATTTCTACAGAATCCGAATATGTGATGTAACGGAATTGCACATGAAAACCGTCGATGTTGTCCTTTTAATGTTCCATTTCGTGTTGCAAATCCTAGATTGAAATTACCATTAACCCTTTTTAAAATGTCGAATTGAGCGCCTGGTCTATCTTCACGGTCTAGATTAGCTGCGAGTTCTTGATCAGCTTCTGCAGTAGCTTGCGCAGTTCGTACTTTAATAAACTGAATATGGTTAGCATGATCAGAAGTATCCTTAGCAAACATCATAGACGGACCAGCCGACCTTGTATAATCATCAGAATATCTCGCAAGTCCGATTATTGTTGTTGCAATATCAACATCTTGTTCTATTGATTCAATTTCTTTTCCATCAATGATATATCTTGCACTGTTAAATAGCGCCATAATGCCATTATTTACGAAACCAACTCGGATATTTTGGTCATTCCCATATGGCGTATCAGCTGCAACATTTGTTACAAGTTCTCCTTCTACTTCAATAAACGCCTCACACGGCAAAAAGTATCTACTTGTATCTTGAACTTGAAGTTCAACTCTCCCTCGTTGATTAGGCTCTCTTGCAGGATAGGCATAATACTGATAGTTAATTTTAGAATCATCTTTATTCACCGGTGCCGCCATATCAAACGCTGGATCAGCAATTTTTTTAAATGCCATTTATACTAAAACGTATCGTTTTTCTAAATCATTTTCTTTTTCGATTTCCTCCAAGACCACTTCCCGCTATCATACTTGCAATATTACTACTATCTGGTGAAGTCATTGCTAATGATGCTAGTTTTTGTTCCACTGCGTTATTTATCACTTTACTGACATTTGCAGGCATCATTGTTGTTGAAGGTAGCGGTGGTGGTGGTTTTCGTCCGAATCTAGATTTCACCAATGACGTTATTCTATTCTTTGCGGTAGAAAAGGCCGTTCCTGCAAGATCTCCAACAGCGTTAATTCCCTTATTACGAATAACATCAATGGCTTTCATCGCTAATTGTTTAGCAATTGGTGCTACTTTTGGGGCTATTCTTGTGAATAAACCAGCCATGATATTTCCAAGGCCGTCACCGTAGTATGCCTTATAAACGGGCAATCTTGAGTTCACTACATACACGTTTGTTGGTTTATTGTGATTATAGTGTACTATCATCTTATTTGAAATGACTTTGCAATTTCTAAATACAATTTCAATCGCTAAATTCCCCCGGAATTCCGTCCATTAACTCATCCAAGAGTTCTCGATACGTATGAATATCAATTATCCCACCTTGGAATAATCGTCTGCAAATATCAAATGCTTCATTAGTTATTTCGACTGAGTTATTCCCAGCTCGCTTACCTCCCATAAGAACCTCAAGTCGTGATATATCATTAATGATATTACTAGGACACATATGAGAATCATGATGAGAACTTCCATAACCCTCTCCTGAAGAACTTTTTGATTCGGAAACGTTTTGAATTTCTGGAGCTGGTTCGGAAACATTTTGAATTTCTGGAGATTGTCGACCTTGACCTCGACCTCGACCTCGACCTCGACCTCGACCTCGACCTTTTTGTTGTTCTTTTCGTTGTTGTTGTTGTTGTTGTTGTTCTAAACCATACGCATCAACTCCCATTTTAAAAGCTCTGTATTCCAATGTATCCTTATTTAAATTTCCGGGTTCATTTTTATTAATTTTAAATAACCAATCCACCCATTGATCTCGTTTTATTATGTTCTTTTTATACTCATCTTTTAAAAATTCCCTTCTGTTATAATAACGTTCGGCAGCGAATTTACCAAATAACACATAGTCTTCAGGTTTCAGCAATTGAATTCGTCTGATTTCTTCTATAGCTTCATCAGTGAATTTCTCGTTAAAAGGAACAATTTTTTTAACGGGGTTATCATCAGTATCAATATTACCCATTTGTTGTATTTCTCGCTGAGTTTGTAACTCACCTGAAAGCTGTTTTATTCCCTCGTGAGTTTTTTCAGTTTCTGTAGCAATCTTTCCTAATACATCAATAATAGGTACTGCTCCCTCTTTAGGGATGTCGCCGTATATAGCACGTTCTGTTGCAAGTTTCATATCTTTAGTGGCTTTAGTTACAGGGGCAAAAAGTTGTTCGCTTCCAATAGAAAAGTCAGTCTGCGCTTGCTGTCTAAGTTGTAGTTTATCTCGCACGTTATCTCGAATTGGTATAAACTCTTTCAGTAATGCTAACCTCTCACGGGCTAGTCTGGTACTTAATGCTTCTGAAGTCATTATTGGAAATGCTAACGATTTTTCAATTGTCGGTTTCAATGCTTGCATCAATCAAACGTCTTATAGATTTCACTTTCAAAGCAATCTCTGACCGAACTTGGTACTGTTCCCCGAGTTTCTTTCTAATGGCTTCAACTATACTAAATAGCCGAATGAATAAATTAATATCATTGTTATACAAAGAAGCATTAACCGCTTTTTGGATTCTTTTTATCAGTGAATACATTTTAGGTAGAACATATCTTCCATGTTTCAATTGTATATCAATTTGTTCAAATTCATTCAAAAGTCTGTCTTCATTCAAAAATTCAGAAAGTACGATTCCTTGATTTCTTAAATTTGATATTTCTGTGATGATAGATGTAATATCTTGAAATTCCATTTATTATTATTACTAATGTATTCTCTTATCTTTAAAATATTTTTATATACAAAAAAACAAAACATATACAATGCCCGTCTCTTCCTCATTCGAGTTTCGAGGCAAGAAAGGGCACATACATTAAAGACTTATACAATACCCTAACCCCCCAATCGAGTTCAAGGGCGGGTTATATTGGGTATTAGACGTGAAATCCAAGTGATTTCTTTACAAACATTGAACATATAACATAAAGCCTCATTTGGAACCTCTTTCGCGCCAAACGACGTCAAAGAGGCCCAGAGGGGGGACAGCACATTCTTGGAACTCATTTAGTGCCTTCGCATTATATAAGCCCAAGGGCCACAAACATAGATCTCCCAATTGGAAGCTCTAACGTAACAAATGCTATATTAGGTCTTCCGGAAGATATGTTGTGGGGGGGACAGTACAATACATATAGGATGATATATATACAATGAATGAATATTTACAATGAATGAGTATTTACAATGAATGAGTATTTACAATGCGATTATAGGTTATATATACAATGCGATTATAGGTTATATATACAATGCGATTCAATGAATGAATATTTACAATGAATGAATATTTACAATGCGATTATATAGGATGGTTATATACAATGAAATGATAGGATGGTTATATGATAGGATGGTTATATGATAGGATGGTATGATAGGGACAGTACAGGACGATACAAACATGAAACGACGGGGCGGACCTACACCCAATCTGCCAATCAAAAGCAACCCAAGAAATTAACCCTGGTTGCAGTTGAAAAAATTCAACCACACCATGTCAATGGCGTGGGAGGTTTGATTGGCAAAGTGGGCTTCGTTTTAAAGCCCCAAACTTATTACGGCTCATATTATATATAAGGTGAACTAATACTGCAGTGTCAATGTGTAGGTGTGTATTTATTTTCCTAGCATTTCATAATGAATATTGTGTAGTAATTTCAATGGAAGCTAAGTATTTAAATAAAACATTAAAACAAGAAATACAACTGTTAAATAATAGCAATTTTTTTATTAATTTCTATAATATTACGATTAAATAATCGTAGTAATAATGGATTTACATGACAAGATAACTCCGTAATGGGGATCCCTGTCAATTCAGGACCTGCTATTTCTTGAATCGAGAATGATATTTTTCTGAATTTTATTACACATAGCCACACTAAAAAAACTAAACTACATGTAGCGCATTTTACTATTTTGACCTCACATACAATCTATTTTAATTTGTAATTTTAAAGTAATTTCATTTTCATACAAACGCTGTTAACGCCGTCTTTGTAATTGGGATTTTTAAAAAATCTATTAATAGAACCCTGGCCCAGTGTCTTGTCTTACACGCGCGCGTTCCGGTACAATAACTATATTTACTATGTGGCTGTTCCGGCTGTTCCAGTTATTGTCATTTACTCTTTTAATGCATATATAAGTGAATATTGCGAATAAATATTGAAAAAAAAAATATGTACACAATGATATTAACGCGCGAAACGTTTTTAGTGTATTGCCCTATGGTAATTGATCTGAATGGTAAAATCATGCAAAAATGACTAAAATAGCATAACTCACTATTGAGAGTTATCTTGTAAATAGGAAAACTTTATTCTAGTACAAAATAGTAATTATTAAGAGTTATCTTGTAAATAAGAAAACTTTATTCTATGTCCATTTTTCTTTGAGATAGCTGTTTGACAAATCCCTTCAGCAACTTTTCGTACTGAAGGCATACAGTAGTATAGGAAAACCAGGTTTTCAACTCACTTTGTTTTTTTACCCTCCAAACAAGTATAAATTATAGTCCTAAATTATCCCCCACCCCACCCCCTTTTTTTCCAAAATAAAACAGGGTTTTGACTCACCCTCCCCCACCTCTTTTTTTTCCCCCTACTACTACCTGTAAACAGGTATTTTGTAACCGAACAAAACAACAGGTGTTGGAATGCGATAAGCTCTTTACACAGAGGTGACTAATTTGTTAGAACAGCGCATGTGTGGAATACAATTATTCTAAAGACGGCAAACGGGTTTTACCACAAGATAACAGGATGAAAATTAAACTGTGTATTAGAACGTTTCAGTTAACAAGGTGGAAATTAAACTAGCATTAGAATGAAAATGATATTATTTTATATCTCGTTACCAATGATTAATGTTTCAACTGTTGATATTAAAAATATTTCACTATCACGACTATAGATACTAAATTTTACTTTACCACTCACACAGCGACGGGACTCAAACAGATCTTTCATTTCTGGTTTGTTCAGAGGATATTTTTTGTTGATAAAATATACCTTTGACCGATCGAGATCAATTGTGAGTTAGTATAGTTTTGTTGGCTAATGGGGCTGTGAAAGTTTTTAAATTCCGCTAGCAACTTTTGATACAATTGTTCGAGATAATTGAAATACATGCTGTTATCAGATCTGATGAGCGAAAGTTTTAACTTGTCACATGTTCCATTAAAACATATACCTGATGTTTCATTATTAAATTCAACTGTCAATTGTTTACCGTCCATCATTAGATATTTGATGTTACTATTGTAGCTATTTGTCATTGTCAAATTTTCAAGCATTATTTTATAAGTTTAGATAAAATTTCAGTTGGAAAAGATAATGTCGAGTATAGATCTATCATCATACAATACCCAAGGGCAAATGTATCTACCCCATTTTCACAATAGCGTTTGTCATCAAAATTATACAATCCACGTTTGATAATGACATCTGTTTCGAGTTTATGATGATTAGTTCGAATTGCCATAGCTCTCATAAAACTAACACCACCATCAAGCGCATACCTGTAGTCATCAAATTTCATAAACTTTTTAACAAAATTACGAGGCAGACCTTTGGCTTTTTTCGTTATTTTATTATTATCTAACAATACGGCATACATTTTACTACGTAATCCGATAAAGTATTTGATAGCGCTCGAGTTCATTTCATCTTTAAACTTACCAATAACCTTTTTATTTGTGTCGTCATGAAATTTACTGTCACGTGGATAATCGGAAAGATCAAAACAGATGTCGATTATTGTACATGTCCTGATAGATGTCCTCACATTCAATTTCATACACGAGTGAATCAGTATCAGTAAACAATAATCTACTAGCCGGCCACTGATTTTTAACAAAAGTGTAATGAAAATCGTACATCATCCACTTTGATAAATCTAACACTGCAGCTCCAACATAGATCGGCTTGTTTAGTTTTAGATTTGTTTTTCTTCTTTGTATCGCAACAAGATTTTCATTAAATATTTTCATGCTCACAAAATCATCGTCTGACACAAGTTTGTTTCTGCGATTGACATCATTAACTATTTCAATATTTACACGTTTCCTAATATTCTCCATCGTCTTACCAAAAACGGAATTGTTCATCAGTTTAAAGAAGTTTTTCTCAAACTCTGTTTTCGCTGCAGCTCTTCTTGAAGTGTTGGAGTTAATATAACCTCTCATCCACGGCGACTGATTAAATTTTAGTACACGATGAACTTTTCTCAACACAAGACCAGCATCGACTGCTTGTTTTAAAACTTTGTAATGCAAAACATAATTTTTCTTATCAAGTAAATTTGGTACTAGTTTCTTGACCATGGAATGTTGCCTTGGTGATGCTAACGCTTGTTGTTCTTTTGATAACAAACTATAATCTATAACCATCGATTCCGCACAGAAAGGGTAATCGTTATGTAATTTGTGTAGCGAATTTGGATAATCAAGATCAACTTCAACGAAATAGGAAACATCGTCAGGTATCTTTTTTTCTGTCTCTGATAGAAATCGATCAACCGTGATCCAATGAAATCCGCTAAAAGGCATTGGTTCTGCCATCGAACCACCGTAAAGATTATTACAATCTAGATAAATTATATACTTCGAAGGAAGGTCAGGGTTATACTGTTTCAGGTATTTGTTGTTTGCTTCAGCATATTTTTTTGTTTATCACGCTAATACCACCTCGGATACCTTTTTCAATAAAATTGAACATATCAACATCAGTCAGTAATTCTAACCTTACCTTACTAAACTTTAGCAAAGCATCCCATGACAACCCAGGGGCAGAATAATACCAGCAAGGATCTAGTCCATAATTATTATTACTCACTTCACGAAAACTTTCAAAAAACATCTGCTAATAATAACACGTCAGTTTTCAGGTATAATCATGATAATCACCAAAAGTCTCACAATCAAACTCTTTCCAGATATCTTGTGCATACCTGTACTCGTCATCAGTTATATTTTCATTTTTAAGTTGTGAGTAAAATTTGTCTTTGTCAGGTAAGATATTTCATCAAATTTACTCCAATCGTCGAGGTATTCGTATGGAAAAACTCCTTTTTTAGCTAGTAGATTAAATTTATCTCCAAAACAGTCTCTTAGGTTATCAAATTTACTACAACCTTTTACTAGCTCATCTAACGAGGCTGCCATAAACTGCAGGCTGTCAATAAAACGCAATTTACCTAGCGTAACTGACATGTACTTTTCAAAATTATTTGGGATGCATTTGATGATGTTATCGAGTTTTAGACGAGCTTTTATCTCAGGATCACCAAAAGCTTCTACTATAATATGGCTATCATATCCTCGAAAATTGTGAAGAATAACTGGAATAAAATCTGGAGCATGAAATTTTAAATTACACTGATTATGAGCCGCTCCACGATACTGTCCAGTCAAATGACAATGGTCATGTACTTTTTTATCATCGTCAAAAGCTTTTTCACAAATATGACAAATTTCTGCTTGCTCGTGAGCGGATTCTTGTTGAGGTGTTAATTTTAACATTGGCGTTACTTTTTTCAAATGAGTAAATATATTATCAACTTCGTTAATCAACTGCTTGAGAAGCCAAACAGCTGGATTTTTACCACGATATAATTTGATTGATTTAGATAATCTAGAATCAGTACAACAAACTACCTTATACGCTACTCCACACGGAACATGATTTTGAACTTTTCTTGTACTCGATTGATTAGGATTATTTTCTACACCAAGTACAGGTTGAAGTAGGCATTCGAAATCAGCGTATATGACGAAAGGAATTTTTAGTTTGTGATTATGATGGACAAACTGTAACACACTATCTTTTTTAGATGGCATTGTTATTCTTTGCACATCACTACAGTACTGCAAATGCTTTTGTAATGTTTCATTGCTTGTACAGCCATGCAAGCAGCGGTAACAAAAGAACTTTTTGTTCTTATCCTTATTGTACTGTCTACCAACTAGTCCGTTAAAGTTTTTAATCCAAACATAATGATTTTTGTAGTACAGTAAATTTATAGTTGATTGTGAAGCTTTTTCTGAAATATATCTCGGATATACGTCCTCCTTTTCATCTAGTCCGAAACGTTAATTGAAACATTATTCTGCTTTTCAAATTTTGGTATTTGATTTTCTGCCACTGGAAAGTTAATATCTTTAAAATTTAATCTAGACACATGACTGATATACCTTTCAACACGAGTAGCGTTTTTTTCTGCTGGAAATAGTGCGGAAAGAACAGCCCATTGGAAACATTTGTTATCTACGTTTTTGATGTTTATACAACATCTTTTACTTTTTATTTTTGGTGGCAGGTCGACGTATGAACTACCTCGTAATACATTATATTTCATCGTGTGAAACAATATTCCTTTGATCATTTCAAACTTCCAACCCGAACCTAATTGACTAAAATTCCTCTATTTTTTTTCCAATTTCTTGGTGTATTTCATCAGATAGTGATAACAGATCAGTCCCAAGCAAAACACGTCTCGATTTTGCGTAATATAAGGTTCTGCAATTTCCTTGTTAGTTAATTCTTCCATTATAACTAACTTTGAAAATATAACATGATATTGCACAAATAATCTGATACTTTTGTGTTTTTCGAGCTCACGTTTTACAATTGTCTGTAATAGGTGGTAAAGATTAGTTGCAGTAAAAATTTACTAAAACAATTTGATTATCAAACTGATAACTATTATCAAAACCTGCAAAAGCAGTCGCTATTTTATTAGGTTCTCCCATAAAGCTTCTCTTAGCTATATCACGCAATTTTAACATTATTATACTATAATGTAATATCTAATTGATAATTTTTTCACACTGCGCATGCGCTAAAAATCAATTAGAGATAAAAAAATATCTCCTATAATATAATGACAGCAAATCTAACAAACACATGTGAGCAAGAAGCATATCAAGTTCACCCAAAACATAACTTTACCTCACACTGCGCATGCGCTAAAAATCAATTAAAGATAAAAAATATCACCTATAATATAATGACAGCAAATCTAACAAACACATGTGAGCAAGAAGCATATCAAATTCACCCAAAATATAACTTTATCTCACACTGCGCATGCGCTAAAAATCAATTAGAGATAAAAAATATTACCTATAATATAATGACAGTAAATCTGACAAGCGCACGTGAGCAAGAGATTTATCAAATTCACCCAAAGTATAACTTATACGCTGGAAATGTAATTGGTTCGGTTATTAACATTAAAACTAGAATACCTGTTGGCAAATTAACGTCAGCGGGTTATTTTTGTAAAACAATCCTACACATTGCTTAAACTAGATGCGCATCTCCTTAATTTTATCACAATATTTTATTGTTACAACTCTTTAGTTACCGATAAAAGGATGCTAATATATTTGTTGACACCGATGAAAACTCAGTAGAATAAATTATGCTCAAACATGATTTTAAAAATTCTGCTGCATATTAGTAATGCCAATACAAGTCTCGTATCTCGCAGGAAAGGTTGAAGATTTAGTATTCTGAGGTCGAGTTTTGTTTTATTCAAAGTTATTTTTTAAATCAATTACCCGTGTAATGTAATGTACTGTTGGAGATGCTCTAATTTTATTCCACAGTAAAACAGTAATGAACATTGAATTTAAAACTCGTTTCATTCAACACGTGGACACTAATATGCATGGTCATTTATATCAGTGGTGAACTCTACCCGTTTGTTTACAATCGTGACATCACGATGCAGCCAGGATCTTGTGTTTACCTATATGTAGTTTTTGTAGTATATATTTGTTCTTCTTTTTTATAGAACCCGTGTACGTGTCCACCGAGTTGAATATTCACGGATTTACAATCTGATTTCTTGAAAGTTTTTTGAGAATCTTGGTGGAGAAAATAAAAAAAATAAATCTCGAATCTCGATAAGCCAATTAATCCAATTACATGCAGTATCTAAATAACGTCGGAGCAAAATCTTCGTATTCCGTGTCCCGTTTGTGTAGTTAGGGGCAATTCCCAAATATATATGTCAGCTTGATCTCATCATATGACTTAGTGTTTGTTATTCTGTCTGAAAGTACACTCTTGATCCAGACTACAGTATTGTCTGCCTTTTATCTTAAAATAAGTCAACTGAAATTCTCTTCCTTCTAAGATATGAATTGATGTAAAGTGGTACTTGAATACTATGTCGACACCTCTTTTATGATTTTTTTTGGAGCTTATTCGTATTGGTATGTTGGTATCTTGAATACGTAATACAGAGGGCGATCTTAAGCTAAGAGAACAGTGATTTACTAAAGACAATCTATCACGTGCACCATTGTTCAAATATGGCACTAGTACGTTTAAAAACGGATTCGTTTGTATAGTTGCGATCCATATTATACCATTAATTAAGCATGTGCATTTTTTAAATTTATTTTCCTGGTAATGAGGTTTTTAATAAATACAAAAAATAAAAAAAATAGTTTTTGTATCGAGTACTATCTAGAAAAAAAAATCAGAATCCTTTCTTTTGATTACACTTGTTACGTCGTTCCAATACGTGAAGTATTCCTGATATGAGCCTATTGTACATTTTTATATTATTTTACCTGCCTGAAAGGGCAAATAGTTTTGTTGTAGTTCTAGTCAGTCGTGTCAGATTTGCTCTTTTCAATATCTTGAAATAACAAAACTGCAATCATAGCCATCCTGGCAAGTAGTATTAGAATGGGGCATTCTGGACCATAGTTAATTAATTTTAGTTCAGAGCCAAATTAATTCAGTCATGAAGATAACTTATTTTAAAGAGCAAAGACAATATAAGTAAGTTTAGGGTCTAAAACCTGTTGGTTTTTTTTTAAAACCAGTAGTAGTGGGATACTGAATACGTGTTTACAACAACCTGATGAAATAAAAGTATTCTGCAATGTTCGTAAAGAGCAGAGAATCAAAGTACTAAGTATATAATATGCAAAGATTCTCCTTAGAGATACCACACCGTAGTATTTCTTGTAAAGTACATTTACAGCCCAGCCTATCAAAAACAGATAGCCTATGACAAGAACTTCACCGTGAGTTCATCTTTGAAAGTACTTAGAGTAAGATATGACGTATTATGATTTGGACACAATGGAAAAGTTCAGTACTGAGAAACAAACATAGAGATTATATAGCAAAATTATTTGTGACCTAATTCTTAACACTTTCGATGGGGATCAGTTTTTGTAGGCTATCTTGCATTGCTATCATTAGATTTGCATTAGTAAAAAGTAACAACACTCAGCATCGTTGATTTTCCTGTATCATGTCAATAGAACTGGAAATTTAAATAAATATGAAAAATATTCATACCAAATTGCAGACGTGATATTGCTTTGTACACCAGTACTAGGATTCGTTATAAGCTGCAGATAAAAAATTATAATGCAGATAAATAATATTGTTTTAATATAAACTTCTTTTCCCTGCTTTTCGTAAGACATTTATATATATTTTTCTATAGAATTTATAATTTTCAAGTGATTCAAGTGTACTTTTTAATCTTGACTGTCTTAGATATCTCAAAGCTTTGCTTTTAGCGGTTATACGATCCCTGTCAAACCAAGACTGATCATTAGAAAGCTGTCACTGGTAGGGTTTGCTTTCTAAGGACTGTCCACATTGAGTTTGCTGCATCATGGTAAATAGCAGTAATTGTTTCTTCGCGTTCATTGAGTTTTTTTATTGTTTATATCATTTACAATCTTATACACATTTTGAGATCATAGACAGCTGAAATTGGTGATTAAAGATTGACCTTCTTCTTTGTTCTATATGAATTAATCTACTTCATTAGTCCTACGTATTTTGTTTCAATTCTCCCATGCAGTCTAAGGAAAATACGATGACCATATATTCTAGTCTTTCGTCTATGTTAAAGGACGATTTAAAAAAAAAAACACATGCGCCAGCTAAAACATACTCTATTTCCTGAGGCTGAGTTGCTTTCGATACATGTAAATTTCTCTATGCCTTTGTCGTATCCACATCTAAAACAGACGATCCTTAACCCAGTCATCTGGCATACTGCTAGGATTTTTTTCTCCGTAGTAATTTATCTTCCTTACGTCTTGATTAGCTCGAACATACATGCCTTCGTTTTCTGTATAATTAAATGTTTCAAGTAGTGTTTGTGTCAGCAGCAGAGAGGGTGAACCCTACAACAATATATTTGCGACAAAATCGATTAAAGCCTCAGAATGCCAATTGAGCCTTAAATTAAAGGTCCCATCTTAGCGATTTTGTCGTGAATACATTGTCATAACCACACTCAAATTGCTGCCATCTACGTCTACAAATTTTTGCGACAGAATCGATTAAAGCCTCAGAATGCCAATGGAACCTTCCTACGAAATCTCATATTTCAACCAAAAAAAAAATAAAGACCCCATCTTAGCGATTTTGTCGCAAATACATTGTCATAACCACACTCAAATTGCTGCCATCTACGGTCGCAAATATGTTGTCATTTCACCCTCTCTGCTGCTGATTAATACAAATTATTTAACCGATATTTGTTAGCTTTTCACAAACAGACTAATCGATAATACTTCACCACGTAGATCAATTAAATTATTTGACTGATCGGTGAGTGTAAAATTAATTCTAGTTAGTGAATCATTTTGACATTGCATATAGACTGGATTAGTCGGATTCTCAACAATTAAAAATCCGGGGGGTGCTGTTGGTGAAAATGAATAAAGAATGTAACCTTGTCGGGCTTGATTTGATTGTTCCATATTAATTTGATAACTTCCTTCGATTACATCACACGTTAAATTAAGTGCGATCACCGATGAAATATCCACATTGTTCGGTGCGATATGTCTACCGTCGCCGTCGGGAGAATTATTATGAGTGAGGATAATAGGCTTCGGCTGGCTATCTTTCCATGATTGATAGATTTTATTAAATCCTTCGTCGATGACGATATTGAGTAGATTTTTTAGTTCAGGTGCGTTATATCCTGGGAGTTTATAATTTGGATTACCTGCTAGGCCGCCCCTATAACGTCCAGCTTCAATTGTTCGATATATTGGAGAATTTTCATCAGTAAAAACACTGATAAGTCTTAATCTATATTTTTCCATGTCGCTGATGATTCTGTTGGCTGCCGCGACCACACTGGTAAACTCATCTTTTGTAAGAAGACCGGATCTCAACGAGTGTAGCAACAAATAAAAATCTTTGATCATGTAGAGAAAAGAAAGGTCAAAGGTGGGAAAAAATTTACTATCTACGCTTACTTGCGCAACAGTATAACCTTTCTTTTCAAAATCAATAGGACGACGACGACTACCTCCAAAAGCATAGCTCGTCTCTGTTTCAGATATTTTTTTTCTGTAAACTTTTGTTAAATCTAATTCTTCGAAATTATCATATGTTCGTGATGGATTGTCAGGTCCTATTTCATCAGTGACATAATCAGATTTTATAGGCTCGGGCGTGGAATTACCAGCACTTCTAGGTGGATCTTCGGGCCATCCTAATACTGTTCTTATTGAACTGTTATAAATATCTACAACATACCCAGGAGAGCCTATTTCAATTGTAGATGATAGTGTTGGTTCATGAACTGTTATCGCAATTTTTGATTCTTTTTTAGTAATGGATTTTATTCTACGTTGTAATTCATTATTAATTTGCTCAATTTGATAGGATCCAGTTGGTATTGAAACAACGATCCAATCTGGAGTGTCATCTTTTTTATTCCTATATGCAAACACCAGAGAATTATTAGCTCTCTGACCGCCAAATGGAACCGATCTGATATTAGGCCAACTATGATACACTCGTAATTTTGCCAACGCGATTTCCTTTACTGAAACAGGCGAGGGAAAATTCACACTGAATTTAGGGTTTGTTGACGATATTGATATCATACTTGTTTTCCGCGGAGTGGTATTTTCTGCTATCCGCTGAAGTAGTTGAATCTCTTGCGACATTATTATTATTCACAATGTCTAATTTTGCAATAGATGAAAAAACGTTAGCGTTTTTAATCGTAGTATCATAAATACGTATCATCGCGGAGAATTCGTCTTCGGTAATTATCGTATCATCAATCGATGATGACATCAACGAGGATAATTGTGAGTAACCGTTAGATACTGCTTGATGTTTTACTATATAGTCGTTAAGTTTTTCTTGAGAACACGAGGATATTTTTTTAGTAATAGCATTTGCAAGTCCAGCAAATGTTGTCACCGCGGAAATAGCAATTGGGACAGCAATCGGAGCTACCATTGTTACTGAAGATAGTATAATACCAGCACCGGCCATTATACCAGATACCGAGTATACTGTAACATCAATTGCGGTAATTCTCCTGCGATACTTTTTAATTTTTATTTCATATTCATCAATGAGTGTTTTGAGTTTTGTTAAGAAGTCTTTGACGGTATCATAGCGATATTGCGATGACGGAATCATATTATTTTAAAATCTCAAGTGGTTTCTAATTGTTAAAAATTCTAATTTAGATCAGCTACAAACTCCATGTACCATACAAATGATGTCTTATTTAAATTAGGATCAGTGCTTGTTATTGTAAACCGTTTGTATTCACCCACGTCAATAGTCGTTGAAATCACGTTGTTGTATCCATATGAAGTCGATGATGATATATTAAACTGATTCAGTGACACTATTGTTAATCGATAAATACCCTTGTTTGACACAGTGAGGGTTACTGTATTCTTATTAGGTTCCCAATCTAATGATCCAGAGAGAACTGTGTATATCATATTTATGATATTTCTCTCATGAGGAATCTTTATTCTTTCAAGTAGCGGAAGATTGTCTGTTTTAAATTTTGTAATATCCTCGATAGATTTTTTAATACTATTAATGCTATCTCTAATAATACTAAATCCAGCATCATTAATATTTTTAATACTAGCTTTAATTTCATCAAAATTGGATTTAATTTCAGCGAGAGATGGAGAGGTTACCGCTGGTGTTCCAAAGAATTTATTGATAATATTTCTACGAAGGGAAGTATATGTTGTTATATGTTTTTCAAGTTCTTCATTTAAATTTTTTAATGCATCTGTGATTGTAGAAACAAATACACCTGGTTTGAGTTTTCCATCATTTGAATATAACACTATTGTATCTTCAACGACGTCACGTCTTCGTATTAAGACATCATCCAATGAAACATTACTAGATTTCAATTTGCCCTGGCGATCTTGAAATACAACTATTTCCCCAGGATCTACACTTGACAAATTTAATGTCTCGGCGATTTCATCTTCGATTATTTTTTTTACACTTTCGACAGCGAATTTGCTATCGGTTTCTGTTTTTTTTGATTCTGATAAAGGTCGTCCCCAAATATCAATCATTATACGAAAATGCTACGTTTTTCTAAATCATAACGCTATCGTTTTTGCCATTGCCTGCTAGTATATTCATTAACAACAACTTGTGGTGGTTTTCTTGGAAATTTAGATATCTCTGCAAGGACATTTAATACTTCACGACCGCATATCGGTGGATCATTTAACTGTTGTGTTGGTAGCGTGGAATAAAAAATTGGAGATGACTTTGTTATTGTGGATACATATCGCATGAATTCTTTTGGTGGAGCTAATCCATATGAATCAAAATAGACAATTCCACGTGGATCAATTGCATATGCGACCCAATGAGTTCCTTTTCCGCTGCTGTTATCGAGATTGATAATACCCGTTTCATTTTTCATTGGTTTTGACGGTAATTGATCTCTCATGAAAACTCCTCTAAAGTTTTTTATTGATAATGATTTTACAGCATCAATTAAATCAAAATTGGACATTGGTGAAAATCCTAGGGATTTTTCCACTAATAAGCCGTTCCTGGTATTCTTAGGCCCGTGCCCTTGTACCAATTGTGTGGAGTTCCTGGTAGTCTTAGACCCTTTCCTTTTTTTTTATAGCCTTTCCCAGTAGCTTTTTTCAGGGCCATTCCTGCAGCAGTACCAACGGCTCCTAACGCTGCCGCCTTCGCAACCGCTGGGGCAGCCGCTGCAATCAATGCTGGAATAGCAGCTAACAGCGGGAATATTCCACCCGATTTTATCATACTGGCGATTGCTGCTTTCGAAAAATCAATTTGAACTCCTCGTTTGTTCTTTAGCGCATCATTGAAATGTTTTATTTGACGATCTGTCAGTGATAATTTATGTGCACCACCGGACATTTGAGTGGGTTTCAGCGTTATTGTAGTTCCACATTCTTTAGCCGACTTTGATTTCAATTTCTTGACCTGACCATCAGTCAACTGGACATTAACAATACTATATGTCATTCTATTCTAAAATGTAATTTACACTTTCAATTGATCTTATTGTGAAAATCCTAACTACATGTTTTCCACTGGTGCATCAATAAGTCTCATTCGTCCGCCAACTCCTTCTAACAACATTGATTTATCACTGAGAATGACAGCAACTGCTCTATAATCAGCTATAGCAACAGGGCGTTGTACCCGAGCTTGGAAGTATATATCAACAACAGATTGTCTCATCATGTCAAGATGTTCCAATGAAAAGTAATAAATCGGATAGTGTTTTTCAAAATCAATTTGCGATATTTGCAAACCAGTATCAACATTTTGATCACGACCCATATACGACAATATTCTATGATATACACGAGCTATGTTGTTGTTTTCATAATTAAGCTGTACAATCTCTGCTGGCTCTTGTTGTCCGTTTATTCTCAACGAAACTTCACTTACCCCTAATTTATCAAATATCATATGACTAGATACTTGATGACCCACTCGATTTGCATCCTGTAACGCTATAAAGATATGACGTGGAGCTGAAACACCTTGTTTTGATGCTAAGTGCCATGTAAATGTGCCATCTACATTATCCTGCTTCGTATCAGTCGTTGTTGTTAGCCAACTTAGCAATGAGTTTCCACCTGTGTCCATAAACGATAGTAATTGTTGCTCTATTGTAACTGCTGGTGTCAAGACGGGCATCCATAAAGTCAATTTATTTAACATGACTTTCCCATCATCAACACCATCAGCACGCCAGATTGCATCATTGTCATTTTCTTTTCGCACTAACACGACTGTATGCTTTGCTCCATAGATGACTTTTCTGACATTTCTACAGAATCCGAATATGTGATGTAACGGAATAGCACATGAAAACCGTCGATGCTGTCCTTTTAATGCTCCTTTTCGTGTTGCAAATCCTAGATTGAAATTATCATTGATCCTTTTTAAAATTTCAAATTCAGCGGCTGGTTGATCTTCACGGTCTGGATGATTTACAAGTTGTTGATTAGCTTCTGCAGTAGCTCTCGCTGTTCGTACTTTAACAAATTGATAATGGTTCGGATGATCAGAAGTATCCTTAGCAAACATCATAGACGGACCAGCCGACCTTGTATAATCATCAGAATATCTCGCAAGTCCGATTATTGTTGTTGCAATATCAACATTTTGTTCTATTGATTCAATTTCTTTTCCATCAATGATATATCTTGCACTGTTAAATAGCGCCATAATGCCATTATTTACGAAACCAACTCGGATATTTGGGTTATCCCCATATGGTGTATTAGCTGCAACATTTGTTACAAGCTCTCCTTCTACTTCAATAAACGCCTCACACGGCAAAAAGTATCTACTTGTATCTTGAACTTGAAGTTCAACTCTCCCCTTTTGATTAGGCTCTCTTGCAGGATAGGCATAATACTGATAGTTAATTTTAGAATCATCTTTATTCACCGGTGCCGCCATATCAAACGCTGGATCAGCAATTTTTTTAAATGCCATTTATACTAAAACGTATCGTTTTTCTAAATCATTTTCTTTTTCGATTTCCTCCAAGACCACTTCCCGCTATCATACTTGCAATATTACTACTATCTGGTGAAGTCATTGCTAATGATGCTAGTTTTTGTTCCACTGCGTTATTTATCACTTTACTGACATTTGCAGGCATCATTGTTGTTGAAGGTAGCGGTGGTGGTGGTTTTCGTCCGAATCTAGATTTCACCAATGACGTTATTCTATTCTTTGCGGTAGAAAAGGCCGTTCCTGCAAGATCTCCAACAGCGTTAATTCCCTTATTACGAATAACATCAATGGCTTTCATCGCTAATTGTTTAGCAATTGGTGCTACTTTTGGGGCTATTCTTGTGAATAAACCAGCCATGATATTTCCAAGGCCGTCACCGTAGTATGCCTTATAAACGGGCAATCTTGAGTTCACTACATACACGTTTGTTGGTTTATTGTGATTATAGTGTACTATCATCTTATTTGAAATGACTTTGTAATTTCTAAATACAATTTCAATCACTAAATTCCCCCGGAATTCCGTCCATTAACTCATCCAAGAGTTCTCGATACGTATGAATATCAATTATCCCACCTTGGAATAATCGTCTGCAAATATCAAATGCTTCATTAGTTATTTCGACTGAGTTATTTCCAGCTCGCTTACCTCCCATAAGAACCTCAAGTCGTGATATATCATTAATGATATTACTAGGACACATATGAGAATCATGATGAGAACTTCCATAACCCTCTCCTGAAGAACTTTCTGGTTCGGAAACGTTTTGATTTTCTGCAGCTGATTCGGAAACGTTTTGAATTTCTGCAGATTGTCGACCTCGACCTCGACCTCGACTTCGACCTCGACCTCGACCTCGTCCTCGACCTCGACTTCGACTTTGTTGTTCTTCTTTTCGTTGTTGTTGTTGTTCTAAAACATCCGCATCAACTCCTATTTTAAAAGCTCTGTATTCCACTGTATTCTTATTTAAATTGCCGGTGATTTCTTTATTAATTTTATATATCCAATCCACCCATTGATTTTTGTTTATTGTGTTTTTTTTATACTCGTCTTTTAAAAATTTCTCCCTGTTATAATAACTTTTTACAGCAAAGTTTCCAAATAACGCATAGTCTTCTTTAGTTTTCAGCAATTGAATTCGTCTGATTACTTCTATAGCTTCATCAGTGAATTTCTCGTTAAAAGGAACACTTTTTTTAGTGGAAACACTAGCATCTTCAACGGGGTTATCATCAGTATCAATATTACCCATTTGTTGTATTTCTCGCTGAGTTTGTAACTCACCTGAAAGCTGTTTTATCCCCTCGTGAGTTTTTTCAGTTTCTGTAGCAATCTTTCCTAATACATCAATAATAGGTACTGCTCCCTCTTTAGGGATGTCGCCGTATATAGCACGTTCTGTTGCAAGTTTCATATCTTTAGTGGCTTTAGTTACAGGGGCAAAAAGTTGTTCGCTTCCAATAGAAAAGTCAGTCTGCGCTTGCTGTCTAAGTTGTAGTTTATCTCGCACGTTATCTCGAATTGGTATAAACTCTTTCAGTAATGCTAACCTCTCACGGGCTAGTCTGGTACTTAATGCTTCTGATGTCATTATTGGAAATGCTAACGATTTTTCAATTGTCGGTTTCAATGCTTGCATCAATCAAACGTCTTATAGATTTCACTTTCAAAGCAATCTCTGACCGAACTTGGTACTGTTCCCCGAGTTTCTTTCTAATGGCTTCAACTATACTAAATAGCCGAATGAATAAATTAATATCATTGTTATACAAAGAAGCATTAACCGCTTTTTGGATTCTTTTTATCAGTGAATACATTTTAGGTAGAACATATCTTCCACGTTTCAATTGTATATCAATTTGTTCAAATTCATTCAAAAGTCTGTCTTCATTCAAAAATTCAGAAAGTACGATTCCTTGATTTCTTAAATTTGATATTTCTGTGATGATAGATGTAATATCTTGAAATTCCATTTATATTATTACTAATGTATTTGTATCTTTAAAATATTTTTATATACAAAAAAACAAAACATATACAATGCCCGTCTCTTCCTCATTCGAGTTTCGAGGCAAGAAAGGGCACATACATTAAAGACTTATACAATACCCTAACCCCCCAATCGAGTTCAAGGGCGGGTTATATGGGTATTAGACGTGAAATCCAAGTGATTTCTTTACAAACACTGAACATATAACATAAAGCCTCATTTGGAACCTCTTTCGCGCCAAACGACGTCAAAGAGGCCCAGAGGGGGGACAGCACATTCTTGGAACTCATTTAGTGCCTTCGCATTATATAAGCCCAAGGGCCACAAACATAGATCTCCCAATTGGAAGCTCTAACGTAACAAATGCTATATTAGGTCTTCCGGAAGATATGTTGTGGGGGGGGACAGTACATTACATATAGGATGATATATATACAATGAATGAATATTTACAATGCGATTCAATGAATGAATATTTACAATGCGATTCAATGAATGAATATTTACAATGCGATTATAGGTTATATATACAATGCGATTCAATGAATGAGTATTTACAATGCGATTATATAGGATGGTTATATACAATGAAATGATAGGATGGTTATATGATAGGATGGTTATATGATAGGATGGTTATATGAGGTATGATAGGGACAGTACAGGACGATACAAACATGAAACGACGGGGCGGACCTACACCCACCTTGCCAATCAAAAGCAACCCAAGAAATTAACCCTGGTTGCAGTTGAAAAAATTCAACCACACCATGTCAATGGCGTGGGAGTTTTAATTGGCAAAGTGGGCTTCGTTTTAAAGCCCCAAACTTATTACGGCTCATATTATATATAAGGTGAACTAATACTGCAGTGTCAATGTGTAGGTGTGTATTTATTTTCCTAGCATTTCATAATGAATACTGTGTAGTAATTTCAATGGAAGCTAAGTATTTAAATAAAACATTAAAACAAGAAATACAACTGTTAAATAATAGCAATTTTTTTATTAATTTCTATAATATTACGATTAAATAATCGTAGTAATAATGGATTTACATGACAAGATAACTCCGTAATGGGGATCCCTGTCAATTCAGGACCTGCTATTTCTTGAATCGAGAATGATATTTTTCTGAATTTTATTACACATAACCACACTAAAAAAACTAAACTACATGTAGCGCGTTTTTACTACCCTGACCTCACTAATTTGTAATTTTAAAGTAATTTCATTTTCATACAAACGCTGTTAACGCCGTCTTTGTAATTGGGATTTTTAAAAAATCTATTAATAGACCCCTGGCCTTGGATCTCTGTCAAATAAATTGTCTACCCTGTATAGGTTTTTCCAACAAAACCCTAACTGCTGTTCTCAATACAGTCTTTAGAAACAAGAAACAATAACACAAAATCAAAATCCGTACATACCTGATTACGTATACCGAGTTAACCATTAAATACGTACATGAGATCACACACATCATTAATTCAATCCAATTTCACATGTATTCTCGGACGAATTTCATATCCGGGAATCAATATCGAAAGTAGGATAGTCACGTGACGATCAGTAGTAATGAGGGGAAAATACGGAACAAAATAGTAATTATTAAGAGTTATCTTGTAAATAAGAAAACTTTATTCTATGTCCATTTTTCTTTGAGATAGCTGTTTGATAAATCCCTTCAGCAACTTTTCGTACTGAAGGAATACATATTCCAAAATATTTTCCCGCAGCATTCATTGAATGAAAAACTCTTTCTTCATTCGTCGTTGTATCAAATGACTGTACTGGTCTCTTTCCAACTGACTTACAAGTCCCTGTCTTTCCGTTTTTTATATTCTCTCTTTGAGAAATGCATTGTAAATTGGAAATCGCGTTATTTTGAATATTAGAATCAATGTGATCAATAACACAGCCATCTTTAATCGGTCCCATATAACACTCAAAGACTACCCTATGACAGAGATATCCCTTTCCTCCAGCAGTAAATTTCAAGTATCCCTGATTATTAACATATCCCACGGGTTTCTTTAGTCTACAGTGTCTAACAACACCATTACGAGATATTTCATAATTAACGAGTATTGGATGTGGTCTGAATTCTTGCTCCATTTATATATAATAATACTATTTGTCTAATTCATCATTTGCTTTAATTATAAATCTATTAATGTAGTCTTGAGGGGTTTTTATGATTTTGTCTTTGACAGAGTCATGATTAGGGTCAATGATGGCGTTTTTTATTCGTTTATCATAATAACGTTTCAATTCTCTAAACCGCTTACCCCCACAATTGATACATAATTGTGATTTTCCTCTCACACCCACCCCACAATTTATGCATGGGGACGGGCCTGTCGAATTATTTCTGACACTCTGTAAGTGATATCCACAGAATTCACCTCTACACGATTTATTGCATGGGGTTACTGATCCGATCATAAGCCATTTGCAGTGATTCATTATATATAAACAAACTTTTCTATTTAAATACTTGTCTTATTTATATGAATGAAGAATTCAAGAGATTATCGGCAATCAAGCCTCGGAAAAATATTAAATTCAATCTTGATAGAACTCTCGAAGACGTACCAAAAGAGAGAATAACTAATAGAAGTCTGATTAGAAAAATACGAGATTGTGTTCATGAGTTTAAACAGGATGGTGCATCACACACCTGGTCAACATTTAGAATTGATGGTGTTGTTGATGCTAGAATGAATGATGAAACAGCAGCTATGATACTATCACAACTTGGCAATAAACGGTATTTTATCAGAGTGAAATTCATTATCAAATTAGAATCGGGCGAATATATTATAAGAGACAAATTTGTTCCAATTCTCAAAGATGGGACATCAGTCATTGTTAGCCGTTATTCCAGACCAGGGCTGTTAACTGGAATTGATAAACCATACTATGAAAAAGCGTATCCAGAAACAGCAGTCGTTTATGGGATGTATCCGTTAAATAACCCTGACATTGGAAAACTAGCACCAATGAAACAGTCAACGTCAGCGGAAAAACCACTCAACTGTGTGGCACAAAGAGTCTTAGAACATTTTACAAATGCACTCCGTGGGAATAAATTAACCGATCTAAGACATAAAAAAATAGATCAATGGGAGCTAACAGTGAAAGAGAACGGAGCAACTATTTCCGATATAGCTAGATTGGAAAAGTCGTTGAGATTTCCGATAACCGTTTTAACGATAACTGGCGAAGTATTATACGAATCGAAATACAATAAAAACGGAGCTCCAATCAAAATTATTGATCATAACAAACACGCATGGACATCCGCGGTTACAATATTCCCGCGAGACAGAACAGTGAAGTATATCCCAGAAGAATTCATCAAGGATGGTATTCTCACTGAAGAAAGATTATTCGATGCTATTGCTAGTTTGTGTAAAAACGACCATGTATCAGTATGGCTACTTCATAGTTTTGAAGATGAAGAATGTCAATTCAATCAATTTGTGAAACCTAACGGTGAATTATATCGTAGTGAAAGTCTACATAATAGGATGAAAAATCTAGCAATAAGTCTCAGTGAAAACGCTAGCGTTTTTAATGGAAAATCTGAAGATTACGAACAGTTACTTACAAATTGTTTTACAATTCCATCAGTTGCAGCTCATTTTGCAAGAAAGAAAAATAATTGGAAACCAACACGAAAAGAGTTTTTACAGGATGTTCAATCCAGCTGTTTGGAATATTATCATGGCGGTCTATGGAACGTTAAGTACAATCGTGAGAATATGATATCAGTTGATATCGTTGCCTGTTATCCAGGAAGTTTTCTAGGATATGGATTCGCTGGTGAGTATTTTAAACGGTTTGGACATCCCACACATGAAATGACTCGCGTTGCTATTAATGGACCACTGCCTGATTTTGATTTGACCGGTTTTGCTTGCGTAGTATCATTTGAATTCGCTGAAGGACTTCATCCGTGTTGTTATGTTTGGATTGGTAGACACATGGCTGAAAGGATGTGGTTACCAATAGTGTTATTGCGATATATGATTGATTGTAAAATGTTAGTTTCGTTGATTGTCAGCGAAGCGATTATCTCATATCGAAAACAAACCAATGTCTGGTTACCAGAACCAGAATGTCTTGATAGTATAATCGATAAGTCTAGAAAACATATTGATGCTGACGAGGAGTACATTATTGAATGGTCAAAAAAGATATTTAATCAACGAAATAATGAAGCAAAGGATCTCGGCCGAAGAATAATCGGTAAATTTACACAGGGTGGAAAAAAATTTAACTTTAAAAAACAATCCTCACGATTGATTATAGATGATGCCGAATACGACTTCGTTATTAAAGATGCAGTAGAGAAAAATAGATACGCAAATTGTAAAACAGCCTTTTTGTCCAATAAAACAAAGTTAGGTAGAATTGTTACTTACAGTGATGGAGAAAGCTCTGCATATCTACATTTGAGAGCTTCTATGCTGGGTTATGCATCTATCAATTTATTTGCAATGATAAATAGATTTCCTAGTATAGCAGTCAGAGTTGCAATTGATTCAATGTATGTCGATAAAAAATATATCAAAGAGATAACTAAATTTACTAATAGCAAAGAGACTTGGGGAACATGGCGAATTAAACAAGAAATACAACGCGATTATTCTGAATCAGCAGACGTTGAGATTAAAAGCAGTTACCTGAAGAACGATAATTCTATCAGTGAAAAATCTATGTCTAAAGCACCACCGATATCAGATCCAATTTGTAGATATAAAACAGTTTATTTAAACGGTTGTGGTGGATCTGGAAAGACAACACGTGCGATAGAATTATATCGAGAGAGAACGTCCATGATTGTACTCACACCAACCCATAGACTAGCGAGAGAGATCAAACAACGAAATGTTGAAGCTTGCACGTATCATAGTTTTTTTCGATACAAGGGCGATGCTTGGACTCCTGAGCGAATGGGTGAGAAATTTATTCCAGCGGTTATTATTTGGGATGAAGCATGTACTGTTTCAGAAGATGTATTAAAAATGTTTCTTGATTGGTTATTGCAAAATAATACAAAAATTATATTGTGCGGCGATCATGGTCAACCACCACCATTTGTTGGTAGAAGTCCACATAATTGGTTAAAAGGATTTGTTGATTATTACGAAGAAATTGATACTGACTATAGAGCACTCGATGAGCAGTTACGTGAGTTTAAAAAACTAATTAGATTACAACCCGATAGAATTCAATGTGAAGTAGCGCGTGAAATAATTTCTGAAACACCTTTGAATGATTTTTGGGAAACATGGAAACCAAATGATTTTGTAGTAGCAAGTAGAAAGATAGTCAGAGACGCACTTCAGAAAAAGTTGTTTGAGCTACACAAGAAAAAATTCCCAACGTTTCCAGTACCATTGTGTTATAGACCATTGGATACACGAAAGCAGAATATTGAAGTTGAAATTCCAGGCCAGACGGAGAAACAGATTCTAGTGTTAAATGATATTGTGCTAGTTGATATCAATACTGTAGAAGATGCATTATGCGCTGATAAATCACCATGGACGCTTGGTTATGTAACAACAATACACTCGTCACAAGGATTGACCATCACGGATACAATTGTTTGGATAGTTGATAATCGCATTGAATGGTCAAATTTAGTCTATCTCGCAGTGTCCAGAGTACGACGAATAAATCAACTACGAAGGATTGTTTTCGATGATGATTTTAATGCAAACGATGATAACACTGATATTAGCATCATTAATAAAAAACTCTCTGGCTACAAACAGCAGGACAAAAAAAAAACAACGAGAATTTGATATTGATGCTGAAGTAATAATTGCATTAAAAGAACAACAGAATAATCACTGCGCCAGTTGCAATTGTATAATGCACTGGCAGTATTCGGATAAAGACCCTCGACAATTCACCGTAGACAGAAAAAATAACAGTCTTGGTCATGTCAGAAACAATGTGATGTTGACCTGTCTTGAGTGTAATAGACGTAACGGAGCTAGTTAAGACCATGTGGCGGTAATTGAGTATCGTCCGGAATGACTTGTAGTTGTTCGCGTGTAAAACCACGCTGAGGTGCAGTTGAATCCAATCTGTAGATTGGAGGTCTACCAGTTGATCGCGTTATAGTTGAAATTTTATGCGTAGTAACACTCCATATAGGATCAGTAGCTCTTCTTTTACCGCCTTCAAGCTCTCCTGGTTCGTATAAATATCTCACAGTAACATCACCGAGAAGTGGCTGAGTGCTAACCCGCTGCGGTTGTTCGGGAATATATTCTTTTTTTATTGCAATATTTGGTTTCATATTAATAGTTCGAGTAATCTCATTATTTAACGCTGCAACTACACTCGGTAACCTTTGGACCCATTCACGAGATCGTTTTTCTTGGATGAATTCTTTTGCATATTGATATCCAAATAACCGTTCTGCAAGAGTTCGATTAAATCGTTCTACAATTGCCTGATCACGATGTAACGCAGTATGCCCCCGTCGTATTGTAACACTATGAGTTTTCATTGTTGATAGAACAGCACCTTGAAATTCTTTGCCAGGATCAACTTGTAATAGATTTGGCCATCTTAGAGGACCTCGTCGATAAATCCTTTCAAATGCAGAAGCGACTTCAGAAGCTGACTTTGTTTTCAATGGTTCTGCTTGTTTAAATCGACTCGCAATATCAACTACAGTTAGCGCGTATTTGTAACCATGGTCATGTGGTAAAAACAATAAATCAGCCTGATGAACTTCATTGGGTACGGTAACATCAAAATGAGAATAATTAATTTGTTTAGGCGGTGGTAGATAAATTTGCCATATAGCTTGTTTGGATAACCAATCTTTTGCAGTGGATTTTTTCACTTTTGCAGCGTTAGCGAGTTTACTGATTGCTGCTTTACCCCTCCAGTATCCTTTCGGAGAATAATAAATAGATTCCATACTATAAAAACACTGGTGTTTTCAATTACCAGCACCTAACACTAATTTGCCTTTCATAGCTGATTTGACCAACCATGAAGCCAATTTTTCTTTGAAGGATTTATCGGGAATAGCATTTAAGGCATGAATTAATTTTACATCCGCGATATGTCTTTGTTGCAAATTATTGCTTTTATATGCAACATCATGAGCATGACATGCCTTATCAATAGCATTTATCGGATACTCACCAGGCCGGGGCTGATTTTGATCATCAAGTCTGATATCTAATCTCGTTCCGGGACCACAGTAGCTATATCCTGGAAGGTGTTTTTCTCCGGGGTATTTTGCCCATGGGGTTCCGGGGAGTTTTCCAAGTTTTGCGGCAATATCACCTCCGAGTTGCTTTTTTTTAAAAATCTAAATTTTTTTGTACCACATGTTACACACTTACCAGTAAGCGCTAGTCTATTGTTTTTAGTTGTAATGGTTGTCTGATCGGTTGTATCAGTACGCTGTTTACATTTAACACAATATAGATCCATAATTTATATATAGCGTTATGAATATAATTGATTTTTCAGCGACTAAAAGAAGAGAACCGGTAAAACACCACGCAGCGCTTCCGAATTCTGTCCGTGCCATTATAATCGGACCATCTGGATCAGGCAAAACACAATTACTGCTTAATTTGATAATGCGATTTATGAAGTGGGATAAATTATATTTAGTTGCCCCATCCGTAGATGATCAACGGTGCTATGAAGTGCTAAAAGATTATAATGAAAAAGCATCAGAAATTAAAGGTGAAAGTGTAATCGACTTTATTACTGATATTGATGATGCACCATCAGTAGAAGATCTCGATGGAGACATAAACAATCTTGTAGTGTACGATGATGTAATGTTAGATAATCAAAAGAACCCTGCTAGAATATTTTCCCGAGGTAGGCATAAAAACACTGACGTGATATATGTCACTCAACGATATACTCAAATTCCAAAAGTGATTCGCGATAACTGCAATATTCTTGCTGTATTCAATGGCGTTGATACACATACGCTACGAAATATTTGGCAGACTTGGTTTTCCTATATGGACTTCAATGGATTTAAAAATTACTTTAGTCATGCTCAGTCTGTCCCATATGGATTTATAACAATAAATTTACACGACCCTCGGTCACGATATCGTATTGGACTTGATCAAATATTTGGTTAAATAATTTGTATTAATCAGCAGCAGAGAGGGTGAAATGACAACATATTTGCGACCGTAGATGGCAGCAATTTGAGTGTGGTTATGACAATGTATTTGCGACAAAATCGCTAAGGCTCCATTGTAAAATGGGGTCTTTATTTTTTTTTTGGTTGAAATATGAGATTTCGTAGGAAGGTTCCATTTGGCATTCTGAGGCTTTAATCGATTCTGTCGCAAAAATTTGTAGACGTAGATGGCAGCAATTTGAGTGTGGTTATGACAATGTATTTGCGACAAAATCGCTAAGGCTCCATTTGTAAAATGGGACCTTTAATTTTTTTTTGGTTAAAATATGAGATTTCGTAGGAAGGCTCCATTGGCATTCTGAGGCTTTAATCGATTTTGTCGCAAAAATTTGTAGACGTAGATGGCAGCAATTTGAGTGTGGTTATGACAATGTATTCACGACAAAATCGCTAAGGCTCCATTTGTAAAATGGGACCTTTAATTTTTTTTTGGTTAAAATATGAGATTTCGTAGGAAGGCTCCATTGGCATTCTGAGGCTTTAATCGATTTTGTCGCAAATATATTGTTGTAGGATTCACCCTCTCTGCTGCTTAATTTAATGGTAATTAACATTTGTATATACAGTACAATAATACCAGGTGTTGACTTGTTTAAGTTTCTCTGGTGAGAATGGAACTACAGTATTCACAGTGATCATTCTTGAGATTGAAACTAATTGTTGACAATTTTAATGTTGTGGTTTATTTTGTTTTTGTTGGTGTGGTTAATTTTGTAATTTTAGTATTATTGTAGGGTTAAAAAAAAATCATAAATAGAAATGAATAATGTTTAAACGTAAAATTTTGTTTACCAAGAAAAAAATTCCTTTTAGTGTGATGTCAATTATTTCGTCACAACAATATTCATGGGTGATAAAATAGAAAATGGCTTCCATGGATTGCATAAGATATATCAATGTAGGATTTCATTTTGGAGAAATTGACAGGCGCAATATAATATTTGGGACTAATTTGCATAAGTCAGATGTTTTGAAACAGGAGGTAGGCATGGAACGACCCCCAAAATCAGTTTTTTCTCCCTTCATGAAAGTTGACAGGTGAATTTTGTTTATAAGTAACCTCGACTCTTTTCCCAAACTTTTGGCAAGATGTTATTGCCAATCCCAAGAAGGACTGTTTTGCTGGAAATCCAGATTTCGCTCAGCCAGTTGGCAATGGATATTACTTTTCTAGCTTTTATTCATGACTATTCCTGGTACCAAATGTGAACAGAAAACTAATAGATTTGAGCTGGCTTGACAAGTTTACTGTCATACCAAGGTTCAGGCTGGAGGTTAGGTACAGCTTTCTGTGAAGAGGGACAAGTATGCAGTCTAGTCTTGGTTTGGCAGATGCTTACTTTCCTGTTCAGTCTTATTCAGACTCCTTTTTTCCTTTTTTAAACCTGACTTCAATTCATGAGCATTCATACAGACAACAGATTGACAGTAACTAATTTCAGGTCTATCTTAACCAAAGAAAGTGCTTTGTACATTACAGAAACACAGGGCAAGTTGATTCTGTTCCAAGATTTTATGTTTACTAACCTTACTCTCAGCTGAGGTTTTCACATTTTCAGCTCCTATGTGTTGGAATCTCCAAGCAGAACATCAGCAGCAGAGAGGGTGAACCATATTTGTTTTGGATCAAGTTTTTTGTGAAAAATTTACAATTACAGCACTCAAAACAAGTGATGAATGAGAAGAATGGTATGATATGGTATGGTATGCCACACCCAGTATGATAAGATCATGCCACACTCGTATTTTTCATTGCCAATGCTACAATGAATGACAAGTGATCAAGGACAATTATTAAATATATTGACAAACAAAAATATAATTTTGGAATAAAATAACTAGAACATAAAATGTGCTTTCATTATACTTAGAATAACTTTATGTATTATTTTAATATTTGAATACCGAGAAACTACAAAGAATTGGAAATATTTGCTATGGTGTGACTTGAATAAAACAGTTATTGCCCATTTTTAGTTTCAGTTGTATATGTAGTAAATGACACTTATTTTGAATACAATTAGTCCGATTATCATTAATTGCCATGTAACTTTGTAAATTGTTGTACATTGTATATGTTCATCATTTGAAGTGTATATGGTCATCATTTGAAGTGTATATGGTCATCATTTGAAGTGTATATGGTCATCATTTGAAGTATATATGTTCATCATTTGAAGTGTATATGGTCATCATTTGAAGTGTATATGGTCATCATTTGAAGTGTATATGGTCATCATTTGAAGTGTATATGGTCATCATTTGAAGTGTATATGGTCATCATTTGAAGTGTATATGGTCATCATTTGAAGTGTATATGGTCATCATTTGAAGTGTATATGGTCATCATTTGAAGTGTATATGGTCATCATTTGAAGTGTATATGGTCATCATTTGAAGATGCACATATTGACAGATTACTGTGTTCACAATTTTCCTGGGAGTTTCCCTTTTTGTCCTGCTGCTGTGTTCAGTGCAAGAATTAATGAACATGTCTTAGTTTTTCTTATGGACTGGTGTGTGATGCATATAGTGGTTATCAAATAAAGACATGCATACTGACAAGTCTGTATGCTTGTGCAATTTTTGTGAGGGTTATTGTCTTTTTTCACTTGCAACATGATATAATATATTGCACTGTACTTGCTGTACTCTATTTTTAGAGTTATTATTTTCCTTGTTTAGTAGGTCATTTCAGTAAATAGGTTGGTGTATGTGAGCAAATGGGTCATTATTACTCTAGTTTTTCTCTTTTCTTTAACTCACCTAGCCTTAAAGCCAAGAAAACATATGGTATGGCTCTGTGTCTGTCCTCTTTTCTCCATCAAATATCTTTTTCTTATTGCCACTTGGTGGCTTTCTTCTACATATAATTTTGATCAAACTTAGAAATAAGGTTTATATTAACAGCATCTTGAATATAAACAAGCTCTTTATTAATAAGCTGAATCATAAATCTGATTGAACACGATACCACTCTTAATATGTTTTAATCTGATTTTGAGTAAACTTGGTGTATATACGTCAAGATCTGGTTTGAATTAGGAGAAAGATCTAAGCATATTAATGGGTTGATTTTGCATCAAATTGGATGAGCTTGTCAGTTATTCTACTTATCCTTTCTGATCAGATTTTTCTTAAATTTAGTCAAATTGGCTAATACTGTTATGATACCCAATGAGTATCAATTTTGAACAAAATCTTTGTCACAACCAAAATAAATGATAAAAAAGGCAAAATTTTATGAGATGTATTGATGATAGAGACAATGAGTCATAATCTCGTATTTTTCATTTTCATCATGTATTCCATCAGTATAGGACTCTGTTTCAAATTCATTTCTGTTGGGTATATTGACATCAGTATAGGACTCTGTTTCAATTTCATTTCTGTTGGGTATATTGACATCAGTATAGGACTCTTGTTTCAAATTCATTTCTGTTGGGTATATTGACATCAGTATAGGACTCTTGTTTCAAATTCATTTCTGTTGGGTATATTGACATCAGTATAGGACTCTGTTTCAATTTCATTTCTGTTGGGTATATTGACATCAGTATAGGACTCTTGTTTCAATTTCATTTCTGTTGGATATATTGACATCAGTATAGGACTCTGTTTCAATTTCATTTCTGTTGGGTATATTGACATCAGTATAGGACTCTTGTTTCAAATTCATTTCTGTTGGGTATATTGACATCAGTATAGGACTCTGTTTCAAATTCATTTCTGTTGGGTATATTGACATCAGTATAGGACTCTGTTTCAAATTCATTTCTGTTGGGTATATTGACATCAGTATAGGACTCTGTTTCAAATTCATTTCTGTTGGGTATATTGACATCAGTATAGGACTCTGTTTCAAATTCATTTCTGTTGGGTATATTGACATCAGTATAGGACTCTGTTTCAAATTCATTTCTGTTGGGTATATTGACATCAGTATAGGACTCTGTTTCAATTTCATTTCTGTTGGGTATATTGACATCAGTATAGGACTCTTTTTCAAATTCATTTCTGTTGGGTATATTGACATCAGTATAGGACTCTGTTTCAAATTCATTTCTGTTGGGTATATTGACATCAGTATAGGACTCTTTTTCAATTTCATTTCTGTTGGGTATATTGACATCAGTATAGGACTCTGTTTCAAATTCATTTCTGATGGGTATATTGACATCAGTATAGGACTCTGTTTCAATTTCATTTCTGATGGGTATATTGACATCAGTATAGGACTCTGTTTCAAATTCATTTCTGATGGGTATATTGACATCAGTATAGGACTCTTGTTTCAAATTCATTTCTGTTGGGTATATTGACATCAGTATAGGACTCTTTTTCAATTTCATTTCTGATGGGTATATTGACATCAGTATAGGACTCTGTTTCAATTTCATTTCTGATGGGTATATTGACATCAGTATAGGACTCTGTTTCAATTTCATTTCTGATGGGTATATTGACATCAGTATAGGACTCTGTTTCAATTTCATTTCTGTTGGGTATATTGACATCAGAATATTACTCTACCTTCACTTTTTTGCTGTTCAGTATCTTAGAAAAACTTGGCATCCATTCATGTCATTAAGTACATTCAATAAATCCATGATAGCATCTTCAATTGACTATCAGTGGAGAAGGTATATACACCTAATAGTTCGGATTTCAAATTATTATTTAAATAGTGGGATGGGAGTGGTAGAAAGATGTATCTAATAATAAAACACATTGTTAACATCACATTTTCTTTATTGCAACAATAAGTAACAACAATTTCATAAATGGGATGAGAAATAATGAAAAGATGGATCTTCAATAAATAATAGATTCTTTGTACACATGGTCCAGTTGATTCAATAATACATTCATTTTACACCTGGTTCAATTGTCACCATAAATAATGTGTTTTTACACCTGGCTCAGTTGATACAAACAATACATGCAAATCAGTTCATATCAAAAGGCCTTGTGGCGTGACAGGTTTACCAAGCAAAAGCTTCAACCGATAAACATCCAGCTGATGGTAGCAGTGGTCAGGGGAGGTAATGGGTAAGTATTTCTTCCCTTTAAATGGCCTCCAAAGCTAGTAATTATCCTTCCAAAGGGGTAGTTGAGTATATTTTCCTAAATTTAACATGATCCAGGAATCTATCCAACAAATAAATGTATCTTGTTAAGAAAATTTTTGTTAGATGTTAAAAGCAAACAACTTTCTTCACTGTATGCTATTTTACAGACACAATTGTTGCACATAATCTCTCTCTCTCTCTCTCTCTCTCTCTCTCTCTCTCTCTCTCTCTCTCTCTCTCTCTCTCTCTCTCTCTCGTAACACAAACACTTTCTCATTTCTGCACACATAAACAAAATTCTATCTCTCAATTCATGCAAAAATTATTGATGTCTCTTGGTGTTACAAATCTAAAGGGATTTTTGTTAAAAATTAAAACTGGTATTGATGACAGTGTATAAAAATATGCTTTTACACCTTTGTGATATCCTCAGTAAATTAAAAACATCTTAGATACATTATGAGCATTTATATAAAAACATTCATAATAAAAAATGAAGTTAAAAACATTTGAAAAACATGCTACAAATGAATGTGTAAATAACCTTTATCTAGAATGGCACATCAAGAATATTTGTGAGAACATAAAGCTGAGTAATTTTAAATGGAGAGTTCATAACAAGGCAATGCAGTGGGTAATTTTATACTACAACGGTCATATACTGCACTTCAGCCACATCTGAAGTGCATTTGTAATTAATTTTGTTTGCATTCTATCCTCACTTCCATTTCAGCTGTCATCTCTTTGTTTTTCTTTGTGGCCCTAGAAGTGTGATGTTTGTGCATTTAATTCTTCTATTCATCATATCCTTTCATTTTGTTTGTTTTTGAATGAAATAGAAATAAATTTGCATACAACAAGTTATCTGTTTTTATGAGTGTTATTGCTTTTGTATCTTGTTTTAACAAACTATTACTTTTGTACCTTGTTTACTAAAAGTTATTTTAACTAGATAGCAAGTGCATAAACTGCCAAAGAAAAACAAAATTTTCAATGTATAAAATATGAAAGCTTCAATAAATGTAAAAATACAGCTGTACATGTCATTAAATTATATTTCTTCAATTTGAAAATTCCTGAATAATTACAAACAATGGTGATGACATCATCAAGACATTGACTACTGTTATATTTGCCTTGACAGAAACTGTCACAATGCTTCTGAGGAAACAATTTTTAACATTAGGAATCTGATCATTTACTGTTATTTGAAATGACTTTCAACCATGAAAATGTAGTGGCAGCCTGAAAATATCTGATTTTCAAAACCGTAAAGGAAATGTATTCACATATCCTTTAATGTTCTTATCATTGGGTCTTCTATTTGTGATCTCTGTTTTCTTACAAAATGCATTCTGAATCCTATTTGCTGCACAAATGAAATACATTTGTTGTAAGTGAAGGTCACCTTATACTGATGGAATGGACTGAGTGGGATAAGGTGCTTGCCTCTAATGATCACATGATTACCTCTGTGTGAGTTCTAGTCTCAGTTCAACCAATGTGGACATGAGAGAAGACTTGCCAGTATTGTCTCTAAGGTTCTTCCTTCATCAATATACAATCTATCTTTTGTAGCCTTTCATGTGCTGATAAATGGTGCTAAACCCCACAAAGCATAATGGCAAAGCACATTATTTTGGGATGTCATGCATACTTGCTTAAAAGCTGGGCCCAAATGTAGATTGCATAGACCCATATCTGCCTTTGCATAATCTGCCGGCAGATCTGGGACTATGCAGTTTGTTTGGAGTAATCAGTAGAACCAACACAGATCCTGCTCTGCTAATACAGTATGCAATGGCAGATCTGGGTCTATGTTGTCTGCAGTTGGACGTGACTTACAGTCAAATATAGGTAGTATATTACAGTTGTTGTCAGTTTAACAGCTGTTTTAGCACATGATAGGCTATACAATGCAGCCAGTATGTTTGGTGAAAGAAGAACACAAGAATACCCTGAAACGAACAAGCAAAGCTATTAGCAAGCTTTCTCACATACCCATGTTAGTCAAGTCTGAGACTCAAACCTAAGGTGGACAAAGGTGAGTTGTCAGTGATCTGTAAAGGCAAATGCCTTAGACCAATCAGCCACTCAGGGCCCCTATTACATTATAAATATATGTAGAATAATTACTATTACATACTTTATTGAGATCCATTACTAAACCTACCTTATAAATGTAACCATGATTTACAACTTAAGTGTATAAAATAACAGATTCTAATCTGACATTAAGGACTTCACTGAGGTCATCATATCTGTACAATTGGAAAAGTATATATATAAGAACTAATTGTCAATGGGTTTAGCGACCTTACACTGTGACATGTAAATGTCAAGAAATACAACAATGACACCAAGTGATAATTATTAGGTCCATTATAGCTCAATCTAATACATCCTTGCACTTTTCTGAAAAATATTTTACCAGGTTAAAAATGATAACTACCTTGATAAACACCTTGATAGATGTTATTTTAAGCAGATGATGAAATGGACTATACCAAGAAAATGTTTTCAATAGCGTATATCACACTGATTTCGGAAGTGCTTGCCAGCTGCAATCTATCAATAATCATGCTTAACCAATTACAAATATAAATAATTCATTTATAGACCACCAATAAAAGTTTTCTACGAAAATAGTAACTAATATTAAATTGTAAAAAGCATTTTTGATATTTAACTACAGCTGACATCACAAACTTGCAACCATCAAATAAGATGGAACTTACATGATCACGCAAAAAGTGAGCATATTATTTTTGCTACAGGTGATGCTAAATTTACATCATTGAAGTATTCCTGAGGTCATGGTGAAAATCAAAAGTAATTTAAATGCATATATGTCAAATGCATTGAATCACAGCACATGGTACCAGCGATGGAGTAAAAATGAGCACAGTGGCTCAAATTGAAAATTATTTCTTTATTATAAATGGCATCAAAATGACAGTATGTAAATAAATTTGGTATAATCAAGCATCACCCGAATATGAAATGACATAAATTAGATTTGGTAAATCAGCATCAAAATACAAAACAAGAAAGGAGACATACAATGAGATAACATGACAACTACTATTTAACTTGTAGCTATAGAAACATTTTTATTTGTATTTAATGATGACACCAAGGTCAAATGCATTATTTAAAAAATTTAACTCAGAATTTAGCTTGGTAATTACTCATTATATGGAATGACAAAATCAAAGTATGATTAATGAAATGGCAAAAAACATACATCAATAAACATGAAAAATAACACAGACAACAATAATAACACAATATCTATCAAACATAAACAGTACCCTTTCAGATAAAATTCTGAGAAAAATATATTAATCCTTTATTACTTTAAGTGCACATGAACATATCCAATGCATCTTCTCCCAATATCGAATTACCAAGCATAAGCCAAATTGTTTTGTCCATACATTTGGATTAGAACAAAGTTGTATCCCATGTACATTTTTTAGTACAACAGTAATACCATACTCACAATACCACAATAAAGTATCACTTTTATATTGATTATATTAAATACCACAAATAATCACCAATCAACAATTGCAAAACAACAAATGATACATTTAAAATATAATCTTGGTCTGGATTTCAGACTACAATGAAATATTTCTGCAAAAATAACTCTTTGTAATACTATCATTAAAATATATTATCTCTCAAACAAAACATTTTATTATAAACCTTAAACCCAGGGATTTTTTCATTTCCAAAAAAAGAAAGTTACTTCCTGAGTGATAAAACTACACATTCACTGGCACTCAGTTCACATATAATCTAAGTGTCACTGTCCATATCACTTACTTTACTTGCATCTAATTATATTCTAATAGACATTAACCTGGCTATAATAAGGCATCCTCTTAATTGACCTATTTTAGTTCAAAGTTTCTGCCAAATGATTTTAGATAACAAAGGGAGACAACTTTCTCAGCTGCTGTAAAATTGGAACTGGCAAATAAAATAATCTGGAAGAATATTTTGAAAAAGAACTATTGTAACTTAATTGCACAGAAAATATAAGCTGACACAAACTTACTTGTGAGATTTTTGAGTAATAAACAATGCAAAATTCACTTGTAAGACTTTTAAGTGGTAAGCAATGCAATGTCTGCTTGTGAGATTTCTGAGTGCAAGTAACAAAAAATCTGCTTTATCCTTTAATTACCAATATGATGTTTACCGTATTACCATTATACTGGTTTATAGCAGTATTTTCTCTAATGGAACATGCTATGGTACATTTTGTTGTATAGGTATTACAATAGTTTCCATCAGTAAGAAATGTATGCAAATTAAGAAATAATCTTGTTAAAAATTAAATTGTAACAGCATGTTTTCATTTTTCATGACAAAAAAACATTAAATTTTGTATTTTTTTTAAACAAAGCAGTTGTATTTGTCTCAAATTAATTTTAAATATTACAAAAATAATTATATGATTCATATTTGTGTGCCAATGTGGTGGCTTAATGGAAAGTGAAAGATTTTTGTGCCTAGTGCAACTTTTGTAAAACTTTTAAAAGAAAATAAAAAACAACCCAAAATGTAATTTATTGTTTATCTACTAGCATATGTTAGTGTGTTAAGTACATATAAGACTGATAATTATCCCAAAATTTTCAGGACAGCAATTTTATGTTAAAAAATTTACATAATTTCTCAAGACACTAAATATTTTCTCTTTTGCAGAATGAGTGTGTTTATGTTTAATTGTCCTCTTTGACAAATATCTTGCCTGGGTGTTGGCATCCCATCACTACTACAGTGTAGTAAGCAAAATGTAGGCTTCAGTCCATGATAATACTTGCCATTTTTTATCAACAAGCTCTCCAAAGTCAGCATATTGTCTTTAATAAGGTGGCAGCTATAGTGTAAACTTATTCATCCCACTTTGACTAGTTTCTGAATTACAAATTATACAATAATTAACAAACACAAAGCAAATTTATCGAATATAAGGAGCTAATAATTTAATTATTTTGGCAGGGGTACAATTTTTTTGTACAACAAAAATTATTTTTAGCTCAACATAATTTTGGTTTCAAAATAATATTATAGATATAATGTGGTGTCATTTAGCTAAAAGTTAATTGACACATATAATTTTTTTTTAAAATCCCTGGTCCCTGCTCCATAACAATAACACAGTCATATGTATCACTATGTTCAGAAATACCATGATACAAAGTTTCTTGGGGGGCCCCAAGTGGCCGGGTGGTCTAAAGCGCTGTCCGTTATGGATCACTGCCATCTCACCTCTGTCTGTGTGTGTTCGAGTCTAGGATTCGGTGAATGTGGATATGTGAGAAAGCTTGCCAGTAGCTTCTCGTAAGTCGGTGGTTATTTCCTGTGATTTCCCTGTTTCTTCCTCCACCATTAATATTGGCTGCCATGAATAGCCTATCGTGTGCTGAAAAATGGTGTTAAGCCCAACAACAACAACAACAAAGTTTCTTGTGGTAAACTCAGCTCTAGGGACCATAGGCACAGGTTGTGTGTGTGTGTGTGTGTGTGTGTGTGTGTGTGTGTGTGTGTGTGTGTGTGTGAGAGAGAGAGAGAGAGAGAGAGAGAGAGAGAGAGAGAGATTTGGATTTTTAATGTAGCTATAACAATTTTTCAGTCATAATGTTATGATGTCTAGCACTGGAGCATCATGCCACAGACATGTAGCATGATGTCTCACCCAGTCACATTATCCTGACACCAGGCCAACCAGTCCTAATACTAACCACTTCATGCTGAGCACCATGTGAGGCAGCTATTAGTACCAGTTTTAGAAGTCTTTGGTATGACTCAGCCAGGATTTGAACCTGCGACCCCCCACATCCAAGGTGGACACTCTAATCACTTGGCCACTGGAGCTGTCAGATGAATGATAGTCTAGAATGGACTCTTACTAATACGTAGCCAAATGTATTCACCATGCAAAAACATTAACATGTCTCATTAACATAAAATCTACCAGGGAAGTCTTAAGCCTGAGAGAGAAATAAAAATAACTGGGGACTTGAACAAATTGTAGTGTGAACCTATCCTATTTTTAAGTAATGAATACATAGCACAACCAAACCATGAATAATACAAAAAATGACTTGTAAGATTATAAAGTGCATTTGAGAAATGCAAGCTAAATGTCAATTAATATACTGTGTATCCACTCCATGGTATGTCAGGTGAGAAATTATGCAAGCTGAATGCTAATTAACATACTGTATACCCACTTCATGATTGGTCAGATGAGAAACTATGCAAGCTGCATGTCAATTAATATACTGTATATGATTGGTCAGATGAGAAACTATGCAAGTTGAATGTTAATTAATACACAGTATACATTCCCACCTCATGATTGGTCAGGTGAGAAACTATGTAAGCTGAATGTCAATTAATGTAAGTTTTAACCACTCCATTATTGGTCAGATAAGAAACTATGCCAACCACATTCCAATTAATACACTGTGTACAGACTGTATTATTGGTCAGGTGATGAACTATGCAAGCTGAATGCCAGTTAATATACTGTATACATACTCCATCATTGGTCAGGTGAGAAACTATACAAGCTGCATACAAATTAATACATTGTGTACCAACTGCATTATTGATCAGGTGAGAAACTATGCAAGCTGAATGTCAATATAATGTATACCCACTCCATGATCGCTCCATGTACCAAACTGAACTTTATAAATTGCAATATCTTTGTTAGTTTGTCTTTACAATAGTATCACTAGAATATTGATAGAAATATTTATAAAGTGTAAATGAGGAGGGTATTTAATACATAGAAAAGCTGATTTATGTCTTGTTCTCAAGTGAAGAAATGCTTATGTTGAACACGTTTGATTATATCTCAATCAAATAGTCTCAATGTATTTCTACTCCATATGGAGCTTGTTTTTTTTAAATACAGTGAAAAAAATATCTAAGTTGATTTGTATATTTATCATATACCTTCAATTTCCAACCAATTATCTAAAAAATATATTAAACTATCATTTTATATGTACTGTGTGCCAACATATATATTTTAATCTATACTCTAAATATAATATGAATTGTGTGAAAAGAGAAAGATAGATTTTTATCTATACTTCAATGATTCACATATATATTAATGTACTGCCATAACTACAAATAGTATGTACATCCTTACCCTTTACAAGCTGAAGACCTTTTCACAATTTAGCTTTATAATGGTACAATCACCAGCATAGATGTTTCTCTTTTGTTTAAGATAATTGATTCTAGATGAAGTAAATACAATTTTTTTAAGCCATTACACTTTTCTGAGCTAAATTATATCACCTATTGCACTCAAGAAAACCAAATGACATTTTCAAAAAAAAAAAAAAATGTAAAACTATCATGATAAATAAATACATGAAAAGATACTTTGGGCACTGGGACTAGGAAATTCTTTTGCTAATGGTCATTATTTCAGCACCCTCAAAATATGGCATGATTATCTATAAATATATGGCATGATTACTCTATAAATATATGGCACGTTTACTCTATATGTTCATATTATACATAATGGTACTCATTATACTGTGTTGTCACTGCATTTGTGCTGGTCTGCCTTATCTAGTTTTGATGCCAGTGTTGCTTTTGGTTTTCCACTTCATCCTAAATTTTAAAAAAATAATGCAAAATCAAAGAATTAGAAAACAAATTAAAAATGTGTTCCTTCAATAATACAAGTTACTTGATCATAATACTTCAGAATAATGTCTACTACCTCACCCTTCCAGGCTAAACGTTTTAGTTAGCTAAGTTACCTGCCCATAGTAGCAGTTTGATAGAGTGAACTCTTGATACCATGACTGTAATGTTATTTGTTACTGAATAATAACTTCAATAAGTGATTAATACTTATTATTAATTACAAGAGATCAGTAGAGTTGTGAAAATGGGACTATAATGCCCTGAAAGTATTTTTCTCATAGAATTTTAACACTAGTGAAGGCAAAACATAAACCATCTGTTGGTGTATATCAGTTCTAATCCAATGTGTAATATTTGTTTATATTTACTGCCAAGAACAGCTGGGTGATAGTTCAAGCTAACTATATTTAAGCTAACAATACAGTGCTTAATTTCATAAATACTTCAGTTAATGTTGGAGTCAAATGTATGCTTTCTTACATCAAAACAACTGTTAAAAAAGTGTACATGTATTATGATTGGGTATGTACCATCACATAAAACACATTTTACCAGACAAAAAAACTAGTTTCTTCAAGTATTTTACTCAAAAATAATACATTAGCAGTATCCATAAGAGAGTGAGGGAGTTAAGTTTCATTAGCCCAGGGAAGCTACAGCCAGTGCCCTACAATTTGCAAAGCAGCTTTTAGATTAATAACCCACCTGGAGCACTGACTCCATATATCTAAATGAAAGCCTCTATGAAATGAAAAGTTTGTTCCAGGTATGCAATGTCAAATTTATTTTGTACAGAAACCATTTTTTCTCCTTTAGTCATACTGATCTTGCCTTTCTTGATCATGAAACCAAAATCATCAGTTTTCTCCTTACCCAAACTTTGATAACAGTAGAAGACAGAAACTCCAGTCTTGTGTTTCTTCTTTTAGTCATAGTAACCTTGACCATGAACTTTTGACCTCAAAATTAATAGACTATTTCCCCATCCCTGGTAAAAGCTATTCACAAAGTATTGTGACTGTAGCTTGTGGAAAACAAGATTTTTTGGTGCAGAAAGCACTTTTTTTTTGTTTTAGTGACATTGACCTTTACTTTTAATTATCAATCAAGTATATTTTACAGTGAGATATATCTTCATGTAAATATGAATATGAGCAGTCTCAAACAAGAATATGACATATTGTAATCATTTGGACATGAATCTTTTAAATCGCTTTTAGTTTAATTGACATTCATTCAAGAAAAAAAGAAGTCACTGCAATATAAATTACAGTATTCACAGTATTCCAGATGCTTAAAATGAACTTTATTCAGGCACATAATTTTATCATCTAAATAAATTGCATTTATGCTGCATCAGAATCTCATGTAATCAAAAATGGACTACAGTTGTCTTATTTGTTATGGGAGCAGTGTACAAATATAGGTAAAGATACAAATTTTAAAATTTGGCATGGTTACTTCTGTACACAACTATACATTGACCCCCATAAAATCTGGAAACTGCACACGTGCATGCTTGCATGTGCATGTGTGCATGCATGTGGGATTTGGATTTTTAACATAGCTTTAACAATTTTTCAGTTATATTGCTATGATTTCTGCAGTGTGGCAGTTTATAGTGATGTCTAGTATTGCGGCATTATGTTGGAGAAATGTACCATCAAGACCCACCCAGTCATTTTATTCTGACCCCACGACAACCAGTCCCAACACTAACCTCTGAATGCTGAGTGCCAAGCGAGGCAGCTACTAGTGCCATTTTTATAAGTCTTTGGTATGCCTTGACCAAGGTTCAAACCCACAACCTCCCACATCCAAAGCAGATGATCTAACCACTTAGGGCACCAGAATAGTGAAGAAACTAAATATTATCCTAACATCTGTTTACTACGATTACCATATCTGAGTGTCACCTGTAAATAACTCCTGAACCCCACTGATGCATATATGCAGTGCCGATAAGCCTTGTTTAAAACCCCAGTGTCGCTTATGAGTGCATAGTTCTGCAGTAATCAAAACCCCAGTGTCGCAACTATGCGGACATAACTGCTATGTTAACTCAACATTGATTGGTTGAAAGTACATATGTTTACTTATTTTTCATTATCATAACCAATGAGAAGAATGGTTACTGAACATTTTGATACCATTTTGAAAGCTGAGAGGTTAAATTTAGACATGCAGGAAGGAAATTTCCGGCAATGTACAAAACATGTGCAGTTGAGATAAACAAAATGGAATCCTAGTCAGATATTTGTGACTTTGAAGGGTTCAGTGCAAGCAATATCAAAGAGTTTAATGGATCATTCTTAGTAAATGGATCAGATAATGATGCTAGTCCCATTTCAACACTAGATGTATGTGATTTTGAATCAAATAACGAGGATTTATTTTGTGTGATTCAAAACAATTTACGTGACTGGGAATTCTTGTATGATTCGATGTAGGAGTAAATAAAGTGGAAATATATGAATAACAGACACTATACAAGGTAAGCTGCTCTTTATTTCACTGAAATCCAGCAAAAACTAATGAAATAATGAATATAAATGTAACCATGTTTTTATTGTTAGTTTCCGTAGTCAGTCATGATGATGCTCTAGTATTCAGCCTAGCAAACAGCTTCATTAGTTTTAGTAACTGATACGCTATCACTCAGCAGTAGTGAAACTGCAGAACAGCTGTAGTAGTTAAAGGGTTAAAAAAGGTGTAATTGATACTCAACAAGAAGCTCATAGTAACCATGCTGATGACTGATTGGCCCCTTGGCCTTATCAACATAGCTTAGATAAGAAAAGGGTGCATGGATCCCTCTGTATATACAAATTTGCACTTTGTTAACCATACAACTTTCATGAGTAACTAACATTTGAATATTTGCTCTTAGTCTCTGTTATAACACAGATATCCTATTGAGAAGTCTGTAAGAAACTCTTAGTGTCTGTTATAACACAGATATCCTATTGAGAAGTCTGTAAGAAACTCTTAGTCTCTGTTATAACACAGATATCCTATTGAGAAGTCTGTAAGAAACTCTTAGTCTCTGTTATAACACAGATATCCTATTGAGAAGTCTGTAAGAAACTCTTAGTCTCTGTTATAACACAGATATCCTATTGAGAAGTCTGTAAGAAACTCTTAGTCTCTGTTTTAACACAGATATCCTATTGAGAAGTCTGTAAGAAACTCTTAGTCTCTGTTATAACACAGATATCCTATTGAGAAGTCTGTAAGAAACTCTTAGTTGTAGAAATTTACAATCAAAATTATTTTTCTTTTTATTTACTGCCATGGTATTATACATGGACAGATTACTCAAGTTGTGTAGGTTGAATCTCTTCAAATGTAAACAAAGGTAAAAAATTAGCTTATCAAATTTAACTTTGATTCTGACTGAACAGAGAAAAGGATAAAATTAAAAATGTCTAATTTCTTTCATACTTTTGACCCCCACCTCAAGCCCAGTTTACCCAGGGATGCATCCTAGATACAGAATTTTTCTTACAATCAAAAAATCCTTTTGAAATAATGCACTGAAAACTGTATGATCACCCTTATTCCATTGGTACAGATGATTTCTGCAGTTACAAGAAGAACCAGCTTACAGAAAAATGCACAGATTCTGGGACACAATCCAATTACCAAACAATGAGAAGCAACTATATACAAATGTGAACAAACGCTGTCAGAGACTTTCAGACCTAATCTTATTTGTTCAATATACAATGCTCTTACCAAATGATGCTGTTCCAATGTATCCAATGTGCTACTGCTACTTCCATAAATGCCAACAGGAAATGACTTGTTCACATCCAACACTAAAAACAAAAAAGGAAACTCTCAAAAAACAAAAAAAGCTAGCCTACACCTATTTATTCAGACAAAAGAGTTCTGCATTTGTTAATACTCAAAGTGATAATACCAAGTGATCATTAAGATGAACAATGTTTATGATGCAGGTAATGATTACTTTTTTCTTATATATGGTAATGCTGAACAATATATGCTTACACCCAATTTTATGACTACTTACAAGAAACCCACTGAAAGATCAATGGTAAATACAGTCAATAAAGTTTTAAATGTACACCACTGTCACCTAAATTTTATATCATGGTGGAGTACTTTTCAGGATGCATATACATGAGGTATCATAACCATGAAGCACCAGTATCTGAGAAACTTGAATAAGCATGAAAAGTGTCCATGATCACTAGAGTGTAAAATAAAGAGCACAGTGACCTACTTTTCATATGGTGATCAAGTACTTCTAGGGATCAATGCACTTAGATGTTTTTATGACTATACAAGCTTGTGTCATAGATAATGACCTAAATATAAAAAGTGCACATGTTCATTGGTGCATGAAAAGTAGGACAATGACCAACATTTGATCCACTCAAAATGCATGTACAAATCTACTTCATAACTGTACAAGCAGCAGTGTCCAAGAAAATAGACCTAACTGTAAAAGTTGTACATGATCTATGAAAAACAAAATTGACAATAGGTCACAGTTATGACATTTGATATGATGGTATAGTACTCCTCAGTTCCAAGAAACTGACCCAAACATAAAAAGAATATATATGTTAACTAAAGTGTGAAATGTAGGTTCCAATGACCTACTTTTAAGATGGTGGAATACCATTCCTCAGACTGCATGCACAAATCAACTTTCAAAAGACAAAATTATCAGAGATGTCGACTTAAGCATAAAAGGTGTAGATTGGCCAACATCTCCATCTACAATATGGCACTGAGGAGGAGCATAAGCTTTCCTGCTTGAAAGGTACAAGCCACAAGAACATTGACTGTATGTGTGTGTGTGTATATATATATATATATATATATATATATATATATATATATATATAATATGTGTGTGTATATTAAAACTGCCATAACAATCAAATAATTACATGGTTTCAATGTATATTCCTATTCTCCCCCTCCTTTCGGGGATTTTAATTTTAACTATAAAAGTACTGTATTAAATGAGCACCTTCTTTTCATGGTCATAATTTCTTACTGCCTTAAGTGCATTATCGACTGTGCATTTAGTGCATTATTGAGCATTATCGACTGTGCAAATGAAGTGTTAGTTTTCACAAGAAACACATTGTTTTGGTAAAGACATGTCATATTAACTGATGTATTAACATGTCCTGTTTAAATTCACCATACAAAAGTCAATCAATCAAAAGTATAACTTTGGTAATCTCTCGATTGTTATTTCAACAACTGAATAAAGTCACAAGATTTCTTAGAAAATTTTTTGCTGAGGTAAATTTGGTAATTTTTCATTCTTACTGTTCTCCTCAACACACTTTTTTTAAAAATGTGAAATACATTAAAGCAATATAATAATGCACTGTGAACATTTTGGGGCTGGTTAAACCCTTTTCCTCATGCAAGTGCTTTTGAATGCCTCTTCTAAATTTGCATGGAAGCACCTTTGGATGTCTCTACCTGATTCGAATGTAAGTGCCTTTTGATGCCTCTACACCATTCTGAGCAGGTTTTCATTGTGCCACCTTCGAGTAAAACCCCCCTATTAGATATTACATTCATTAGTGTTAATTACCATTAAGTCAGATCACGTTGTCACTGTTTTTGCTCTGGAGGAAATCTACTACTTAGAGTAACTGGGTCATATTCTCCACTCTTCCAAAATGGAGGTCATGGATTTTGTTCAGTACTTACTAGAGTTTTCATGATTATAATCACAACTGTGAAAGCTTCATTAACATAGGTAAAGGCTCTGATGCTGATGTAGAAAGCCATTAGTTTTTATAACTTATAAAATTCAGCTGATTTAGTGATGTAGACACAAAGAACTTGTAAATTTCGAGTATGAGAAATGGCAGCTACAGTTTGTCACACGGCTTCACCGACTTGATGGTGAACAAGTTCTCTCAAGATTTAAAAAGCACATACAAAAATTCTTCTGTGAAAAAAAATTATTCAGCTATAATGACTGAATTTTACTCTAAATCTTTCCATGCATAATATGTGTACCAAAAATGTAAAATGGTTAAAATTGCTGTTAAACATAACATGCACTTCAATGCTTAACAGGCCTATGTGTATGGAGTAGAATAGGTAACAGGTGTTCTTTTTATAGTGCACTGCACTAGTTAACTTTGCTACATGCATATCAAAGGACTAAAAAGCCATACACTCTACGAAGTAAAGGGTTAAACTGCGCTTTCAACACATTATTTGCAATTTCATGCTGAGGAAATGAGACCCAAGTGCCTTTAATACACAGTTGGCATTGATTCTGGGTGGGTATGAAACCTCTGACGTTTGGGTTATGTATCCAACGCTGTACCAATTAACCTGTCTTAGCTCCTGGTTCAAGAAAAACAAACATATATGCGTAATGTACATACATTATTATTTAAATATCCATCCATGCTGGAGATGAATATGTTAACAGGCATTTAACTGTACAGGCACAAAATTAATATAGGTGTTCTTGCAGAATATTTATTCATGGTCAGTGTGACACGTAACAATTAAGATTGACATACAGGCTAGACTCAAAATAAATTGGTATCCTGCAATGGTTAACCTCTCTTGGATGCTTGATTGATTTTTAATTAGGACCCACTATGATAATGGTTATAGATACAGAAGAAGCCAGTGATCATGTTGGGTTAAGTAGCAGAAAATTACAAAGTTGAGACAAGACAGAGGCATTTTTGGGCTATTGACATAGGTGTCATGCAATAAAATTTTCCAGAAATAGTTACTAACAAAGGCGGACTAAAGAAAATCATTCTAACTTCAAGAAGAGTTATATTTCTGGCAGAGAATGTTTATCCTGACTTAACTTAATGATGAGGTATGCTTCCCAAATAAAATCCAATGTTTTAAATGTTCTCCCTTGTGAATTAGTTAGTCTAAGTTTCTGCAGAAAAGTAAGAAGTTTAACTCTGGAGAATAACAAGTATTTCTCATTACTAAACTTTCCAAGTGAGGGAAGTGAGGGATACAGGAAAGAGAGATTTTACTTCATAGAAAGAAAGCATGTCTCAAGCACAACTTTTCTCTCAATCACGACAAAACATTCACTGATATAAATCTGTTATGTGTTGCATTTATTCATTGTAAATTCATACTTCAATTTTCCTTGTGTTCAGACATTAACTGTTTGCATTCATTTATTTTGAATGTTATATGACTCATTTATTCTAAGATTGTCCTACAATATCTCCTTAATACAAATTTCCTCATTTATATGTAACAGGAATTTCATGCTGAGAAAAGTGTGAATTGATCTGTCTCAAACGATATGTATCATGTATGCTAAGAATTGATTTCTCTTTGTTTGGAAATGTATGTTAGTGAATTGTTAATTAGCATGTAATGAAATTAAGACAAGATGAAAAGTTCATTAATTCATTTGGGTAATTGCGTTGTGAATTCTTTAAGGGGAAAATCAGCATGTGCCATCCAATACTGTTCAATTTGTGACTTACAAAAAAACCACAGGTGATTAGTACCAAGATGTCCAGTTTATGTAGTGGTTCCAGTAAGAAATGCTGAGTAGCATCCACAAAAAAAATGTGAAGTGTGTGTGTGTGTGTGTGTGTGTGTGTGTGTGTGTGTGTGTGTTATCTTGATTTTTAACCTAGCTTTAACAATATTTCAGTCATATCACTATGATTCTGCAGTGTGGCAGTCTGGGGTATCATGCCACAACAATGTAGCATTATGTCCCACTTAGTCACATTATCCTGAACCAGGCTGACCAGTCCTAACACTAAGCTCTTAATGTTGAGCGCCAAGTGTTTAGTGTGTGATATGACATAAATAGTTGTATCAGGCTGTGATCTGACCATATAAACCTTAGTTTGTTCACTTAAAATAAGACAATATCTGATATTGGAAGAGCAGGAATATTTTGTTTTACAGCAGAAAAGAAAAACCTGACCTCTAGTTAGGTTGCATTTAATTTATCTAAAGAGAATAAAATCATCATGCAGTGGGGTAAAGAGGAGAACCAAGTTGTGGCTGAAGATCAGAAGAGGCTGTTGATAGAGAGAAGAGAAAAAGGGTTATGGTGACTCTGACCTGTCACCATCACTGAATTTAGAAGGATCAGAAGCAACCAGGTTATGCTGGCATGCTGAGCATTGAGTTTAATCATTCACTAGATTCAATGATTACATTTGTTTTATTGGTATAACTGAATGGCTAACTGCATTTCATAAAAAAATTTTGAACATCTATTTCTGAGAGAAAGTGTATCATTCTAATGTCATGTTCAATATTATTTTGTTTATGTAATTGATTAAACTGTTGTATTTTATATATGATGGCTTGCATTGTTCTATTCTATATCTATGCTCAGATTTCTCTTATTCCATTAATTACATATCTTGTTTATTGTTTACTTGATCTAAGCAACAAAACCATAGTCAATCATCGAGATAACAAATAACCAAAGCAACACCTAACAAATGAGGCATCCACCGAACATTAATTATTATGTTACCTTTTAACCAACGGATAATAAATCAACATCACAATCACCATTTAAGATAATTAATTAATTAATTCTTTTGATTTAAAATTCTCAAGCACTGCAAATCACAATTTTGCAACAACTGAGAAGGCAAACTTGTGCATATTTAACAGTAAATACAAGATTGGAACAGTGTTTAAACTTAAAAAGCATCACAAAAGCCTTAAACAAAGGTGGTCTGTCAATAATTGAGTTGATAAATCTCTATCTGCAATTTTGATTAAACAGGTATAGTGAGATATTTTATCATGCTAATCCAAATCCATTTGAGATCAGGGCAAAATTTCTTTGGTATAAAAGGCATTAGTCTGAGCTTGCCAATGTTTGCTCTTGCCCAACACTAATTTGTTTTATGTCTTTGATATATGTATGTGTTTACTGTTGTAGAGCAGATACTGCCTGTCTTATTTAAAATATGGACTTATCTGCAGTTTTCTGTTTAAGTATATAGTGGATTATTTCCTTTAATAGCATATCCTACTTTGATAGCTAAATAAATGTTGGCATCCCCACCTCCACCCCATCTTTTACTACTTGGAGTAATACATCTTGTGTTTCAGTTTTTATTGAATGCCTTTATCTACTCCACTAGTGTTAATAAAGTTTCATTAAGATATCTTGAATGAGTTTGGAGTTTTCATCAAAAAAGAAATGTATGAAAGATGGATGGATGGAAGAAATTATGGGAGAAAATATTAAAAGTAATGAAACTGAAAAGTTGTGCATAACAAAATGTACATTTACTTCACTAGTCTAATAAATATACCAAATTTTAGAGAGATATTTTTAAATGATGTAGTTTTGCCATGAAACCAAAAGCATGGAAAATGGAAGAGGGATGGACAGATAAAAAGAAAGAGACATTAAAAAAATTTAAACTGAAGAATGGTGAATAGTAAACAGGCACCACTAATCATAAACAATAACATGTATACCAATCTGCAACATTATATCTTCAGTAGTTTGAGAGGCATTTTCAGAAAATAAAAGTCTTTATCTGCAGACAGACACAGCAAGAACTAAGTCCAACCAACCTGCATAATTACATACTGAGGGTATATCATTATTTTGACACAGTTATGCAGTTAATTATTGTAGAATATTGTACCTGGTTCACTTTCCAACAACTGCCTAAGTCTAGACATTCCATGCCGCTCTTCTCTATGTGCAACTGGTTTTGTAACATCTGGTCTGTAGTTCCGACTATTACTTAACTCATATATGCCATCGCAAAATCCCATGATACCCTGAGCAGAATGTTCATCTTTCTCATCCGTTTCAAGATTAATGTCAGAACTATCTGTGGCACCTAATGCCATACCATATAAAGAATCCAGCTCATCCAAGGAATCTTGTCGTTGCCTTTTCTTCCCAACTGTGGAGGATGAAACCGACAATTTACTAGATGAATTGGAATTAGGGGAATGATAATCGTCATTTGAACAAGACCCACACGAACAGTCTCCAGCAGAAGAAAATGTTTTCAGTTTTGGTGGAAATGATCCTGCATGGCAGAGGGTCCCAACTCCATTATCAAACTTGTCAAAATTACTGCTCTGTGTTGATATAAAATTTTGTTTCTGGGCTGGAATGATAGAAGAGGGTGAATTTTGCTGGATATCTGTATTGGGAGATGCTGTCCAGGTTTCGGCTTCTGCTGTGGGTGATGCAGAACTGACCTGATTTCTGTTAAAGGGCGATGACTGCACTTGCCACGTTTGAGTTAAAAACTGTGAACAAGCTCCAGGTGAGGCTTGGGTATCATGTAATTCCGATAAACATGTACAAAGTTTAGAATTTGTGTTGCTTATATCAACCAATGAATAGTCTGATTGTGACGAGTCAGAAGACCCATACAAATATCCAGAGTCTTCGATCGACACTACAAGGGATTTTAATGAGCAAGATGATGAAAAGGTTGAGACCTTGTCATTTTCATCTTCATCTTTCTCTGAGGTAATGGACAGTCTCTTAGTGGCTCCCTGAAGTTCCTGAATTTTTGTCCTCTGTGCTACAAGTTTAGCCCTGCCTTCACCTTCCCTGAAAACAAAACAAAACAATTTAGGCATTTATAACTAAATGGAAAAGAAACTGTTTCAATCAGATTTAGGTGACAAATATAAAGTTAGCTTGTGTATAAAGGTTTAATATCACAGTCTTACACTCTTCCAATAACTAAATATTAAAGTCAAATCTCTTTGGAGATCAACCCTCCTGCAAACAATGCACTGTCTTTCAAGACAGGTAATCTTCAATAAAACATTATCACATTATATCACACAGTTGATCCTTCCAATACCTAAATGTTACCATCAAACCTTTCTTTAGAGGTCACCCCTCCTACAAACAATACATTGTCTGTCAAGATAGGTTGTCTATCATAAAACATCATCACACATATCATACAGTTAATCCTTCCATAAAAATATCTGATCTTCATAACAAGTGATGTTTAAAAACGATCTTTTAAATCCAGTTTTACAGTAATGAGTGTTCAATTTACTGTATCATAATAATGTGACAATCAATCAAAGTAATCAAAAATTGGTCAGAAATTCAAATGACCAAGTGATTGATTATGATTTTCTATAATCCAAAATAAACAATTAAAGTTTTCTTATTAACTAAAGTGTATTTTTAAGGATGAATTTTCCAGCAAAAGGTCAAAACAAAACAGTTTCTCAGAAGGTCAGAGGAGGTTTTGTTTTGACCTTTATCCTCCATTCTGTGATAACAAAACATGTCTGAGATCATGAATGATTAATAGTGATGGGGGCTAACATCTCTTTAAAAGCCAAAGGAGAAGGTTTAACTATTGGTGGTATCGAGACTTTTAATGGAGTATGTTTCCATTCACATACTAAGACAAACTATTCATATCCCTCCACATATTTCAAATATGGTGGGCCTTCTTGATTGAGAAATTCTGTCCACCACTTGTTTAAAGGAATGTTTTCTAATGAGGCTTACTTCCAGTCAGGCTGGTTCAACAATTCTGATTTCAGATATAACACCTGCATCCATGATTGCTTGAGCAGGTAAGGAAAAACAAAGATTTTTTTTTATGGATTTCCACCATAAAGTTTAACAGATTATTCATTCATGATTCTTCATGATCCTAAACTTTATTAAAGGTTTTGGGGATTAGCGAGATGGGGGAAAGGTGTATGCATCTAAGCCATTCCTGGTCATTGAAAGAGCATTGACTGCCCTGGGTATGAATATGGGACTAAAGGACACACAGTACTAATTGTATTGAAAAATGGGAACCAGCCTAGAAATGGGTGAACTTTAAATACAGTATACACTGGTTTGGCTGACCAGGACTGGTTAATAATGTAAGTTATGTTGTAGGAAAAAGAATCTTTTGAGACCTTATCCTAGTTGAAAGTGAATAAATATAGAGACATTGTTTTATTGATAGAATTTCAGTTCTTTAATAGTCTTGAATTTGAAACACTCATTACTAACATTAGCACCCGACTCTTTGGTGTGGAATTGAAAGCACAGGTTTCAAACATATACAGCTCCAGAAAATGCCACAGGTCATAGACATTCCTCTGCACATAAACTGACTTCCAGGTTTTCATCTATACTGATAAATATAGGTTTGGTCATGAGCACTCCAAAATTTTAAGTTATTGAATTTTTAATATCATGGTGTTTGCATGGGTTTACTATAGAAACTGAATTAGTACCATGATTCCTAACTGACTGCCCAGGCTTTTGGATTAGGGACAAAAGAGACATTAAGCTGGTAATTCTGCATTCCATCTTGTTATAAACAAATCCTGGAGTGGTTGATCTCAGCATATGCAGGTTCATCTGAATAGTGAGGGATGAATAGACCATTTGCCTTTGAAATGGCTGATTTCATCAAGACTGAGTTTGCTAGTGGTCCTGTGTTAGGTTTGCATCTTTGTCAGTCTTTTTCCAAACTTCATGGGGACCCCGAGTGGCCAAGTGGACTAAAGCGCTGTCCATTACGGATCACTGCCATCTCACCTCTGTCTGCGTGGGTTCGAGTCTAAGATTCGGCGAATGTGGATATGTGAGAAAGCTTGCCAGTAGCTTCTCGTGGGTCAGTGGTTCTTTCTGCGGATTTCCCAGTTTCTTCCTCCACCATTAATACTGGCCACCATGTATAGCCTATAGTGTGCTGAAAAATGGTGTTAAGCCCCAAAACAACAACAACAACCAAACTTCATGAAGCTGGCTGGATGACAATGGCTGTGATGTCAGTGTGGCTTTATAGTATTTCTAAAGGAAAGTGGAGAAAAGCATCTCTTTCTGCATGTTGCAAGTGTGTGTTGTACTACTGTTTTGAATATGAACCATCCATGAGACTGACTCCCAAGCATGACCAAAAGATTACTGATAGGTGAGTCTAAGGTATGTTCAGCTTGCTGAAATAAAGGCTTGGATACAAAGTCAAGAGAAAAAAATGAAAACTGAAAGAAACCACTTGTCTGATCAAAAAATTTGTCAATAGACTGATGACCAAATGCTTTTGATATGAACATTACTTGACCATGCAGAGAAATTCCAACTACGTATTTGGTAGTGTTATGTCTCTCCTCTGCTCTTTAGGCTTGCTGGCCTATGAATGTAAGTTTTGGTACCATCTATTAAGCATACTGTATGTGGGTAGTTCTATCTAAAAGATTAAGGACAACATACATATATAATTTCACATGGAAGCCAAGCAATCAGACACTAGAATGTACATTCCAATAATGGAATCGAAGAGTTAAAAATTTTAAAAGCAAACTTCCAAAATTCAAAATCTACGACTCAGTTTCTTATATATATAAAGAGTCAAAAATTTAAAAGTAGTTTCTGTATTATCTCTTGCCTGGCAATGAAATCGTGGCAGACCATGGCTTTAAAAAAAAGGACATTTTCTTTCCCCTGAGGTTTAAGCTTAATATTCCTGCTATCTCAGAATGTGTTCAAGTTGAAGACGACTTACAAAGCTAAGCAAAAATACATATCAGAACTCTTTGCACATGGAGTTTTACTTTGTGAAGCATGCCAGCAATAATAAAAAAAGAAACGGGGTGGGGCATTTAGTTGTTTGTACACAAGGCAAACAACATACTGATGTACATCATTCCAGTGTGTACCATGTCTGTCAAATTTGGAGCACCTCCTGTCCTGTATGTAACATACTCAACACGATCTTGAACATTCGAATTAGTTCTATTTATTATTATTTGTCACATTATTCTTATTAAAATACTAACTATTAACTGACCAATTCTTAGCTGGATGATTTTAGCCAATGAATTAATTGATTGAATTATGACAGTAAGCTTGTGTTTGCACAGTTGATTTGAGTTGATAAAATATTATCACCTATACTGGAAAGAGGGATTTATACCTGCTGTATTACTTGTAAAGCCCCCTTAAATTTGAGCAAGTTATGCCCACCCCCTTTTCCCCAATGAAATGGTTAGTCCCAAATGTAATGTATATTCATTTTTCTATAAAGACAAGCATATCTCATGGTCATACTGCACCAGATATACTAAAGCCAAGAACACTAATTCTATGGTTGTCCAGAACAACTTGGTCATGAACAGGATTTGCTCAGAGAATCCAGCAGTGAAGTTTGAAAGTCTGCCAAATCCAGTCCCTATTGAGTGCAGTGATGAACACTAATGACGCTTGGTCAGCTATTTGTAAGCTATAATTATTTGCTTGTGGTTTTAGGTCTTGTTGTGATACACAATAATTACCCTAATGTTATTCATGTTAAAGCCTCCTACAGAATTGTAAACAAAGGCACATGATATTATTGTGAATCAACTGTTTGTCAAAAGGTAATGCCTCTCATACAGTACTACCATTCTAAGACATTACACAGTTATGTTTACATGGTAGCTTATGACTTACCCTTTATGTGTCAACAATTTTAGTCTGCTAGAGTGATTAGTATCCTTGCCTAGCAGATATTTATAGAATGTACACATTTGGGGTCATCTTAAGTGTACATTGTTAATTAACGCATAACAGTCCTGAGAAATTTATATAAGGGTTCTGCATATTTAATAGGAAAAAAAATATTACATATTAATGCTTAACATTTGTTTGCTTTAACTTCATTGTTCTATGTTTTATAAATTTTTTACCACAAATTTTGAACGTAAATGATCCCTTATGAAATGGATGCAATTAGTATTCTCTTTAATGGGTATTTTGTGTGTACAGCTAGTTGTAATTCTCAATTTGAGATTATGTCAAAACAGATCTTTTGTTCTGACCAACAGTTTCAATTTGCAGTTTATTGATATGATCTGCAACATGTGTACATACTTTTGAAAAAGGTTGAACATTTCATGCAAAATGATAAGATTTCATTACTACTATCAAACTGAAGTGATGTATCACCTGTACAGTTTAAAGAGTCACTTGTTAAACTTTTGGTCATTCTTGTTCCTTTAATATGAAAAAAGTCATTAAGTGATGAATTTTCACCAGCACTTTTTAACTCTACCTTTGTCAAATAAAATGGTGCATTTCTGGCAACAAGCACTACTTCTCTGTCAGCTTTAGTTTTTAAATTTAATATTTGAATGGGTTTTGATTCAACGTTTTTCTTTGTATTTCTGTTCCACTTTAGCTATCTTGTCAGTACAACTGGCCCCAGTATATATCATTTCTCACATCCTGTTAAATTTTTCACAATGAATTGCCAATAAGACTGTACATATGTCCTTTTTTTCCCCTATATACATGTGTACCACCCATTCTCAACAACCCCCTCCATGACACAAATAACATTGGCTTCTTTTAACTTTATTTACTGACTGTAATGAGTGTACTTCTCATTTCATGATGCTTTATTCCCCAAATTCAATTTATTAGGCAGCAATGAGTCAACATTTCCACTCTGGAAGTAGCCTAACTCTGTAAGCTTTTAAAGCGCTTCATTTTTTTCCATCTACTACTTTCAATGAGACTGAATAGTTGTAAATATTGCTATATTTGTCTCCCCTTGTAAGTCCATTCTTTTATGTTGCACAGTACATCAAGCATTAAATATCTCACTTCAGACATTCAGTGTAAGTTACAGTTTGATTATGGTGCTTTGCAGGAATGTAATGCTTGAGACAGCAGAGGTGCTCCCAGTGGACTCAATTAAATCAAAGAGTAATTACTGATCAAATCTGTGAAGAGCATCTACTTTTAAAGGATGGACTTGGCAATGAACACATAATTGCAGTAGAGAAGGGTTTTTTTACCAAGTCTTTAACAATATCCTATATGAGAATTAAGACTTTCTACATGTCAAATTTTTTCTACAATTGTATATCAATCAAGAAAATACTGCAGTTCTAATTAAGTGTTAATTAAACACTTGAAAATATTGATTAATATCTGAAAATTCCTCAGCACTATCAATTTATTGGCATTCAGCTAGGAAATGTAAGCAAACTTTCTCAGATACCCAAGGAAGGATATGTAATAGGACTACTTACTCTAAACATCTGTTAATGCTGACAATGAACTTCCCCTTTTTTGTCCAGGTATCCATGATCATAACTGAGCTTGACTCCACATAGATTTCATTCCCCAACAATGTCTTTATGCGAAATATGGTTGATGAAATTTCATTTATATCCATAACTGAAATCAAAGAGAACAACACCATTATGTCATAAAAGCCTATCACATTTCAGCAAAGCCACTTTCATGTTCCAGAGTACATAAAGAAAGCTCAGACTAAAATCTAGCATGATTGCTATATACATTAGTTGGATTGTACAGAAAAAGTTAAAATGGAAAACATAGAATAAGATATATTATTAACATTTGCTTGAACTACCACCTTTTCAACTTCCCAAACAAAAGTTGATGAGGAACCACAAATGCATTCATAGAACACATTTCCTACTTCCACTTAGTGTTCTGCTGAGGACATGCCATTAGCTAGGAATTAAGGTGCCATTACAGATCAACTCTCTCCACAGGAAGTACATTGTCAGGTAGAATGCCAACTTGATACTTCAGATGTTCTTCTAATTTATCGGCAGCCTTTCTTGCAGCAAGGTGTATCAAATGACTGGGACAACCTGATATGTACACTGATGGAGACATTTTTCAAAATATAGAATGCAACTCCTTCATGAATTCCAGTCATAACTGATGCTTTATCAGCTGAAAACCCCATACAGTTCTGCCAACTTGTGTTTATACAAAGCATTTTAAGGCAAATAAAAACTGTTTTCTCCAGTAGAATCTACTTCTTATTCTGGTAAAGAAAGAAGAACACTATGACTTTGCCCTTTTCGTTGTAAGAGTCTCCTAAACAAACAAAGAAAAACGTTCTGTCATCATAATCACTACTCCTGTCTGTGGCAATACTGAACAGCCCAATTTTCATGGCATCTGCAATTTTAAGTGATTTAATACCTCCTTCTAAATACCTAACAATATTTGATGTTTTCTTCTTGTACATGCATATATTTTGGCAATTTTGGAATCAGGAAACATCTGTCTGAACAAAGGACCAACATAATCTTCTACTGCTAAGGAAATATGTGTTTTATTAAGAACTCAGTAAATAACGCCTCTGCATTTTTAAAATGTGTCCACAATTTAGTTCTGCTGTAAAAAAGAAGTTACCTTAGTGCTGGAGTTAGTAATTCAATGTTTCTTTGTTTTACTACCAAGACCAATATTAAAATCCTTTCCACACAGCCTGCAATGGGCATGAAGCTGCATTAGAATGAAAAGCTGTATTATGTAATTCATGTATTCATTTCTGAATTTGTTTTTATTCTGTTTCAAATCCATCTGTGAAATTATTGGAAAAAAAACACAATTTTGCTCCCAACACACACATTGACTTAAATAAATCTGACGTCTTTTAGTGCCATATCCCAACAGACTGGTTCTGCACAAAATATGAAATGGAACAAAGATTTGAGAGCAAAGATTGAAATTAGCAAACCAGTCTGTTCTCTCCTCACTAAGCTATGCAACTTTAAATAGAAACTTAAGTCAAAAGTTTGAAAGTATGTTTCTTGGAAATAGGGCAGCTGCTATAAACAGAACACACTGTTAGGAGAGTGCATGCCAGTCTACATACAAGTGTACTCTTATCTCCCAGTTGGGTAGAAGCTGTCTTTTCTAGAATACATTCCATGGGATTATTGGGATGTAAATAAAAATGAAAAACAAATTATTAATTCTTTTGGAGCGGGAAATAGCGTAATCCAGATACATTTATGTGTAAGGCATAATTTAGTGAAAAAAAGTGTAATGGTTGGCATGTATACCTATCAAGGGTTCATTTTCAGGCTTGACTGTTCAGCTGCCTAAGTAATTTGTTAAAAATGGCATTGAAACCAAACAACAATTATGTGTCTTGCCAAATCCCCTGTAAAGTAAATCTACATATATTACTCTTACAGAATATATGATGCCATGATAAGACCCCAATACACCACCTGGTACAAATTTTTCATTTCCATTTCTGATTTTTTTTTTCAACATTTCATGACAGAGCCTGATAGCATAAATTCCATGATCAACAGGAAATACCTAGATTCAAAGAGAAGAATCTCAAAATGAAAACAAGTTTGTGTCAAACTCTATATATAACTACTAGATTTTGTTCGTCATTTGAGAAATCTAAAAAAATGCATAATTGAATGCTCAGAATCAATGGATTGTTATTTAACACTGAAAGTCTCTTTATAGGTGTTAAATGACAAATTTTAAGATGAGAAAATGTATTCTTTTTATAAAATTTTATCAAAAATGTATGTATTAAAATTACAAATCAAATACTAAAGCTGAGGGGCAGTGCTAACATGAGCAGGATTTTGCTATATTTTTTTTAAATCTATTGCTCATGTGAGTTCTACCTAATTTGCATGTTAAAGTGCACATGAGACCAACCTGAGTTAGATCTCACATGAGAGTCTCATGTGCAGAAGGGTAGGAGATTTTGGTGTGGGTGATAATCAAGATAAACCAAATGAGAATTATACCAAAATTAAATCAGATCATCGGAGAAGGTTCTATAATATATCGTTTAAATATTTTACATAGTTTTCTTATAATTTCAAAAAAATTGTATGACTGAAAAAAATACCAATTTCAGAACTAGTACACTCATTTGTTTTGGATAGACTAAGTTCAAGCTGATTTTCAGAAGCTGTTAGTGTCTGGTACAAATACAATTCAGTATCATTAGATTTACGTTTAAGATGTTATATGAAAGTTTAAGCAAATTTAAACCATCAATAATTGTGTACTCCGCAGCATGATAATCTCCTTCCATACCGATATGAAGGGTACAGTCCTGTATGATGGAACCTCCTCAGACTCCTTTCCTATTAACAGTGGTGTGAAGCAGGGCTGCATGATGGCACCAACCCTTTTTGGGATCTTCTTCTCTCTGCTCCTTTCCTATGCCTTCAACACATCCACTGATGGTGCATATCTGCACACCAGGTCTATGGAGATGGTTCAAGCTGGCAAAACTGCACTCGAAGACCAAAGTGAGGCAAGTACTCATCAGGGAGATGCTCTTTGCTGACGACGCAGCTCTTGTGACCCACACCGAGGATGCCCTCCAGAGACTGGAAGACCGTTTCACTGTTGCCTGCAAGCAGTTTGGGTTCACCATCAGCCTAAAAAAGACAAACGTCAGTGCTCAAGATGTCACCACTGCCCCCTCCATCAAAATCGACGGTGCCACCATGGAATTAGTAAACAACTTTATTTACTTGGACTCTTTTGCTTGATGTGGAGCTTTAGAAAAATCTTGAAAAGGCAAACACCATCACGGCCTGACTAACAAAGATGGTGTGGGAAAATAGCATGCTGACAGTGCACACCAAGACTCAAGTCTACCATGCCTGCATTATGTGCACCCTCGTATATGGAGCACCTACATGAGGAAAGAGTATCAACTGAACTCCTTCCATATACTGTGCCTACAATGCATTATGAAAATCAGTTATGCATTATGAAAATCAGCTGGCAATACCACGTCCCACACAGCAAGCTCCATCAGCGTGCAAGTATCCCAAGCATGTACTCCCTAAGGAGTAAACACCACCTTCAATGGCTGAGACATATCTGACACATGGAGGATGGGAGGCTGCTAAAGGACATCCTATATGGTCAGTTCGCCACTGGCACCAGAAAAGTCATCTGCCCCTAAATCCACGTCAAGGGTGTGTGCAAGAGGGACATGAAGGCATGTGGCATTTACCAGACAGTTGGGAAAAGCAGGCTGTGGAGCAAGGCAACTGGAGACTGACAGTCAGCTAGAGCATAGCAGTCGCTGATGGGAGGCGAGTCCAGCAAGCCGCAGAGAAACATGAGAGAAAAAAAATAGTGCAGCAGCAACCCAAGCAACTCAAGACTTGCCAGCATGTCTGCACCAACTGCAATAGGGACTGTCATTCATGCATCAGTCTGCACAGCCACAACAGACGATGCCAAAACCACAGAGACAGACAACTTTCCAAGGGCACTACTCACATGGTCTTCCAAGACTGAGATGCCATTACTTTCTGGTAATGAATGTGTGTGTGTTAGATTTTTAATGCTGCTTTAACAATTGTTTTAGTCATATCACTATGATGTCTGCAGTGTAAAAGTTTATAGTGATGTCTAGCACTGAGGCATCATGCCAAAGACATATAGCATGATGTTCCACCCTGGAGTCACATTATCCTGACACCAGGCATCCAATCTCAACACAAACTTCTTATTGCTGAGTGCCTAAAGAGACAGCTTCCATTTTTTAAGTCTTTTGTATGACTCAGCTAGGGTTTGAACCTAAGTGACTCAGCTGTATGTATGTATGTATGTATGTATGTATGTATGTATGTATGTATGTATGTATGTATGTATGTATGTATGTATGTATGTATGTATGTATGTATGTATGTATGTATGTATGTATGTATGTATGTATGTATGTATGTATGTATGTATGTATGTATGTACACACACACACACACACACACACATACAATGTGATGCAGCTGCAACATGGTAATTGTTAACCATAGAACCTGACAGTGTTATAGACTAAACTGTGTTATAAAAATGTGTTATAACCTACTAAGTCAGCTGAAGAATTTAGTAGCACATTCACTTAAAACATGATGGGCAGGGCAGGAGGAGGAAAAATAGCAGGCACAAAATATATATGCTTTTGACTAAATGAAGACAAGTATCTGAAAAACACTTGTAAATTGACAACTTACATTTGTGTAGTACAATCCACAATCCATTAAGTTTTGTATTTGAATACACTAAATCCATGAATTCGAGTATAGATCACACATAAACTTGTGTGACTTACATCCCATTAGAAAACACAAATAACATGTATTTATTAAAAAAATGCTAGTCTTCATTTTGATCTATATCCCACTGTCACTAACAATCACTAAAACTGTTATAAGTGGGACATGGCTATAGCTGTTTACATGCTACATAAACATGTTTTTAAACTGACCTAGATTTTTCTCAGCTGGAAACAATATCATCCTGCTGAGGCTACCCAGGGGATGAGGCTATGGATAGGGAAATGAAAACCTTAACAAATAATAAAAAAATAACAAAAACATGTTTGAAATATAACCAATCTTCAGTTAACTTGACATCTGTATATCTATGGTTTAAAAGATTGGAAATTAAATTTGTGTTTTATGCTGCCGTTGGTAGTGACCATCAGCATAATTTTTCCCTGCAAAACTAAAAACGTCATGGCACAATAAAATATTTCAGACACCCTGAAAAATGCAAAAGTCTATCAGATTCAATTGCTTTAATTTAAGTTTGATGCTGACTTCCTTTGATATTTGCTTTTACTGAAGATTGTAGTTGGCCGTCTTTGATGAAGGGTGCATGTGTTATTGAAGTCATCACTACAGGACAGCCTTTGAGCACAAAATAGATGTCTGGTTTTTATTGCAGGAGCAACATCAAATAATTGTACAAAATTGATTAAAACTCAATTTTGTTTTCATTTACTTAGTAAAGACTCAATTTTTCTTTTCATTTACTTAGTATTTGTACAACGATCAGTAATTTGCCAGTGTCTCATAGCATATGATACTAGGGCCAGATGTCAAAATATGCAGATTATGACACAATCCACTTTTAAAGTGGTTAGTTAATATGAATAATAAATTTGTTTTAATTTACAACACTGACAAAACCTAGCATGATCCCTGAGTAAACATTATACATTTTAATTTTTGTACTTTTAAGAAGAAAAAACTCTTTTCATCTACAAGATAAATACATGTATATGAAATTGCTGGAGCCAGGCCATGATCGTCTTATATTAGAATTCATTTTATATATAACAGAACATGCTATAATAGGGTCACACTGTATTATATGTTAGTTCAATTAGTTTTATATTTGTTCTTTAAACTGTATGTGGTGTGTGTCAAATGGTCATTGATTAGAATCATGTAAAGCAGACCCTGAAAATCATCCATCATTCAGCATTGTGTTCAGATTCAAGTTAAATAGATTAAATGAAAACTAACAAAGTATGCATGTATATATTCTTATTTTTCTAAGTACACATGTACTTCAGCAGATACAAATATATCTAAAAATGACAGTTTTATTATTGACCACACATTTTTTTAAAATAGCCCTATTATTTGGCCCATTGGTGTCATCTGCTGGCACTAATGTGTGGAAAACATAACTTAAATCAATGACAAGCATAAAATATTGGCTTCAATTTGCTTTTGGTGGAAGAGTGCTCCTCTCACTAGAGAAGAAACCAACCTGAACACAAAACATTATCAGTCACATAAGAGTAAAAATCCAGGTCACAGCACATTTTTGACAAGAGTTTTGCTTTCTCCAACAGAAAAATAAAGTGTTCCCCAAAAAGAACTAAATGACAAAGTTTAGAACTGACAACTTAGAATCTTATCTAACTGACTATAATGTTGACTGAGGAAAAGGATTCTGTTCTTGCCAACACTGTTATCTAAGGCTTATCTTACAGTGAGTGACGGTCATACTTACTTTTTGAGTGACTTAAGGCTACAATGTCCAAATCCTCCATGACAAGAAACAAATATGGTGATTTTCCTCTTGTTTCACATGTCATAATGCCTGTGATAAGGGAAAACCTAAAATGATAATTTTTTTTTTTTTTTACATGAGCAATAATTTCCGGATTATCCCTCTTTCTCAAAATTTTAAAACCCTACACACATGCGCATGCACACACACACACATACACACACACACACACACACACACACACACACATGGTTATGGTTTGCAAATCTATCACAAAAGATAAAATAAACTATAACTATTTCTACTATTAACAGTTACCTCAAAAATTGGGTATCATATATGACAGACACTTATGAGATGTACATTTGTGAACAAATTGGTGGGTGCCTATAATAATTAAAGATATTGTTAAAATAATTTTGCAAAGATTATGTTAAAAGTTTTGGATGGATTAATTTCATATATGGATTTATTAATTTAGGATTATCAATACAAGTAAGCTGACAGCTGAACTGGCTTTGATATTATATAATGCCTTTTCTGAAGCACACAACACTAGGTATGCTCACTCATAAGTTGAGTCAAACTACAAACAAAAAAGAACACCTGTCTATCAGGGTCTATGTTTCCTGAATAATCCTATCACACTGCACAGACCCAGCTCTTCTGCTGGTGCATTATGCAATGACAGATCTGGGTCTGTGCAGTTTGCAGTTGGACCTGTCTTACAAGTAAGTAAACACACTACATTTTTTTACTATAACTAAGAACTATGACAAAGAATAAGATTTACTGTGTTTGCAAAACACATATACCTGCATTGCAGATCCAAAGGTGTAAGTCCAAAACATATCAATAACTGATTTTGTTTTCGTTCTGATTTAGCAAGACCTTTAACACATTATCTGTTATACCATGCTAAGGAATAGAAGCCGTGTCTTTGACAAGGACACACCACGTCAGGTGGTCCAGTCTCACATTGGAAGTAATCAAATTTATAACCCCATGACCAATTTTCTACCAACACTAGTGTAACTCCATTCCAAACACTTAAAAATTTGAAAAACTGTTATTATGCAAGAAAATCAAAGCATGTTATCTTTTTTTATATGCATACTAACATTAATAGTAAATTTCATTTGTTGAACAGAAGTTTTGTTTCCTAATAAATCTAAAATAATTTTATTTTAAAAAGTCCAAGACTTAAGAGTTGAGCAGTTATTTGTTCATATAACAATGATGCCCTGCACAGTACCTAACAGATCTAAATGCAAAACCTTACCCATGGTATGAGATCAACTGACAGACAGACAGATACAGGTAACTATATTTGCCCCATCACTGTTATAGTGGGTCATACAAATTTGTAAAATAAAGTAATATTTGTTCTTATTGCTTAACAACTAATTAGGTTATTTACAAAGGCATACAAAATAAAACTTTTAAAGTTCATTTGCTGACATGAAGTAGTTTGGTGCAATCTTCCTAATATGGCACCTGGAACAGACAGTCAAAGAGGATCAAATCAAGATACCCCAAAGCAGCAGTGGGGTCTTTAAAAATACAAAAGACCCCCAATTTCTGTCAAACACACCATTTCTTTAACCATGTATAAAAGATAAACACAGAGTTTTAATCACGTTTAATCTAGGGTGTAGCAGTGCTTCCCATCATCTGAGCTTCAGATACCCCCAAATTTTTTATTTTGATCTGCTGTCTTGATACCAAAGTTTATCTTTTACTCATTCAGACTGCCAGCTTTGACACTAAGGAGATTTCTGACTCTCAGTTTTGCACATTTAGGGGATTCACTGGTGTAGATAAATATAAAGATGGATAGACACACACAAGAAAAGACTTAGTGATAACCATGTTGTGCTTTAGTGAAAACAAAAAAAGACAAAAAAAAATACACGGTTCTAAATACAGGAATTGTACAGGCTAGGAGATTAAAAACAATTATGTCTTCATAAGTAGGAGTTTCATTCTTGTGTCCTGCTTTGATTAGGTTTTGTTGTTGTTGTTGCTGGGTTTAATGCCATTTTTCAGCACAAGATAGGCTATACATGGCATCCAGTATTAAAGAGTGGAAGAAGAACCTGGGAAAACCCTGGCAAGAACCATCAACCCACAAGAAGCTACTGGCAAGCTTTTTCACATACCCACATTGGCTGAACCCAAAACTCGAACCCATGCAGACAGAGGTGAGATGGCAATGATCCATAATGGTGAGAGATTTAAACTACTTGGGCTTTTTGATTAGTGGTGCTGAACAAGGAAAGACAAGTGTTAAGCATAAGAACTTACAAACAAATGTACATACTTAACTGCTTGTATAGCTACCCTTATTCATTATGTATTTCATCTACTTTCAGTGTTACTTGTTACATTTTTATTATAAATTTTTCTTCATCTTAAAAATAAATTTATCAACTTTTAATTGTTAAAAAGTATTACTATGACATTCTTATTAACCCTTTCATCAATGCGAACCATAAAAGCGGTCATGGTGAAGTAAGTCCGTAAACACTATGGACTGACTTTTCGGACTGGGGCAGTGTTCTTCTTTAACATTATAGTACCCAACTAAATGACTTTCGGGGTACCTCTAATAACTTCCATCTTGTAATGTAGATGTTATATTTGAATTATCTCGTGAGTTTAGCTTGTATACAACTAGAAATATCGAACAAAGTAGGAACTTTTAACATGTTTTCCAAATGTTGAAATTTGTATCCAAAATGGCAGCGTTTGAAGAAATTTAAGAGAAGAGTTATCAAAGGATATGAATAATTTCGACCTGGTAAATTTGGATGAAAATGAGAGAAGATGTATGGAGAGACAATGGAATGCACTTGTGAGTGACAGTGATGACGATGAAGAGGACTTTGAAGGTTTTGAACCAGAGGAATTGTACGCTCCATGTGATTTTGTTTGGACGAAGCCGAAAAACCAGAGAGATTTGTTTCAGTTTTCTGACAGAGTTGGGCACACCTGAGTGTTAGGTGGCTCCAGGATAGCTTAGGAATATTTTCAAATATTCTATTCAGATGAAAGTTTTGGAAAAATTGTCTGTTTAATGAACTTCAATGCGATGATCAAACATGGCTGAGGTGATATAGGTTTGTGGACAGATCTCACCTTGGAGCTCATTTTGGTTCATTTTATAGAATCTTATATATTATGGACACCATGAAAGAAAAACTTGTGTTACTACCGTGATTATTCACTAGTACATCTTGGGTCAACTGAACAAGTTTTGAGAACTTTCTAAGTTTTCTAAAAGGTAATAAAATAATGACTTGTATTTTACCTGTTGTGTTACCTGTTTGTACCTGCATTTTAACAGTTGCAATAGATATGCACATTTTATTGAATTAGTCATAAAATTTTATTTTTAACCTTGATTTTGACACCTAATCCAGCCAGATATCTTTAACATTGGCAAAGTTATGTCATTTCAAAGTCCACAAGTCATTTTCCTTTCAACTCCAAAATTACTTAGTGTTGAGGACTCTATGCCAACAAAGTTACTTAGTGATGAAAGGGTTAATGGCTGCATTGAAACCAATGAATTTTTTTATATAAAATTACTCATTAAATCTGCTATAATATGTCTAAATGTGTTTATAATAGCACCAATATTTGTATGTGTTTATAAAATAGCACCAATATATATGTTTGTATGTGTTTATAATGGCACCAATATACATGTTTGTATGTGTTTATAAAATAGCACCAATATACATGTTTGTATATTTATAATGGCACCAATATACATGTTTGTATGTGTTTATAAAATAGCACCAATATACATGTTTGTATGTGTTTATAATGGCACCAATATACATGTTTGTATGTTTATAAAGGCACCAATATACATGTATGTATGTGTTTATAATGGCACCAATATACATGTTTGTATGTTTATAAAGGCACCAATCTACATGTTTGTATGTGTTTATAATGGCACAAATATACATGTTTATATGTTTATAAAGGCACCAATATACATGTATGTGTTTATAATGGCACCATTACATATGTTTGTGTTTATAATGGCACCAATATACATGTTTGTATGTGTTTATAATGGCACCAATATACATGTTTGTATGCTTATAAAGGCACTAATATATATGTTTGTATGTGTTTATAATGGCACCAATATACATGTTTGTATGTTTATAAAGGTAGCAATATACATGTTTGTATGTGTTTATAATGGCACCAATACACATGTTTGTATGTGTTTATAATGTCACCAAAGCAAAATAATGGCTATAATGTGACAATTAAAAGAAAAGTTCTAAAATTCTAAAGATGAAGAACTGCACAAAGTTTTTGTTAGATAAACCCTTCAAAATAAATATAAGTGTGACTTACAACAATAATATAACACAAAATGTTAAAATTCTGCAAAGGTATTATATAACAAAAGTTAAAGGTAATGCATATTAAATTCTCAAAACTTATGATAAAAATCTGTTATAAACTGCATTCCCTCAAAAATTCTAAGATTTTCTCTGATAGCACATCATCATAATCTTCACTGACTTCACATCAAAATACTTGTCTCACTGACTTGAATCTGACACACTTGAAATGTGTTCCAGGGTAAGCACTCTGGTCTAGGTTCACCCTTCATAAGGCATGCATGAGTCAGGTATGTGTGTCCAATGATTACACTACCACCTCATATCTACCATTTGTTCTATATGAGGGATTGTGCAAAGTAAAGAGTTCAAGATTGATTTTAAGAGCACATATGAATGGATTATGAAATAAAAAGAAAAAGAAGACTGGGGGAAAGGGGGCTTAGAAAAGCACAAATACATATGATTCTTTTAATGTGAGTAAAAAATTTTATTATTCTGAAGATAATGGCATTTTTGTAAATAATTTCTGGATGTTCCTCTGAAGAGACAAAATGTCCTACAGTCCCTACTTAAGAATGAATTTACTACCCCATGAATAATAATGATAATAATGAATGATTAACACCAATATACCTGTGGTCACTGAACAATATCTTGCCATCCAGACTGTGCTGCGAGACCCATTCATTGTCCTTCTGGAACTCTGACATGGTCAGGGATAACTCCTGATCAAGTGCTTGACTCACAGGCCGAAAAACTGCAACCATCCACATATTCTTTCCACCTATGAACAAAGGTATAAACTATGGTTATATTGTTTATGGTTTTATAATTGATCCATTTTTAAACTTCAAAACATTTTACCCTTCTGTAGAAAAAAAAAGAGTTGTCACCAATTGGACTTCTTTAATTTTAAATTTTTTTTAACAAATAATTTCTATACAGCTATACCATGTACAAAACTGCTAACATCACACTCATCATGCTGTCAAATAATGGATCGACAGATCTGGGCCTGCATTGTTGATTTTGGTATATGAGTTTTTAAAAGTCTCATTCAATGGGACTCCATGGTAAATGAGTTGTTTTTTGTTTTTACTAAGAATGCTTTAACAAGACTTTCCAAAAAATTGTGAAAAAAGAATTTGACGGGTTGATGAGATAAGGTTATATAAACATCACTGGGACAAATGAGATGTCATGTTTCATATAAACATTGACAGCTTCACCTGCCAATTAAGAAATACCTCTTGCAGCTGCATTTTTTAACAATTTTTTGAAAAATAAACAGCATAGTGGTAGTCCCAGATCTGCAGATGCATTATGTGATGGATGGCTGTGTAGACCAGATCTGTAGACATGTTGCAGCAGGCTGAATTAACAGCGTTAGCAGTTTGGTGCATAATGTATCACTAGGTCAGGATCTGCAGATGCATTATGTGACAGATGGCTGTGTAGACCAGATCTGTAGACATGTTGCAGCAGCTGAATGTACAACATTAGCAGTTTGGTGCATAATGTATTACTAGGTGAGGATCTGCACTATTCACTCAATTTCACCAACAGAAGCAGTTTTAGTCAAAATTTGTTTAAGCAAAATTACAGGAACAATTCTGATTATTAGAAATGATATAGACATATTTTTGAAAAATTTAATCTTTAAGCATACAATCATAGAAAATTGTTTGAATTATTGGAGAAATATATTTAGACCATTTCTGATCATCAGAAATGTTTCTGTAGTAAGCTATTCGATAGGTAACAGCAAAAATGAAGCATTTTGCCAGGCTTTCGTATGGCATTGACTTTGCATGGCCGTATAAGAATCTGGTAAAACAAAACTCATGAATTTGGGTAAATAGTGCAGGCTCTAACCTAGTGATACATTATGCTTGGTACAAAATAATCCATTTATGTTTTATGAATGAATTTTATTTTTTTTGCAATTAGACAATTAGTCCAGTGACTTCGCAGATTTTCTGTTTATAATGACTCCATATTGAAATCTGCAAGCTTAAGAAATGAAGAAATAAAAGCATTATTGAATGTAAGTAGGAAAAAGTGGACAATGATGGAAAAGAGTGAAGAAACTTAGACCAATCTATCATCTCTATCTCTTTATCTGATTTCAATATTCAACTTCAATATTCAAAACCAAAGCAACTTCAATAGCATGCAATAAAAACTGTTTGCAGCTTTCATAAAAAAATGATACCATTCTTCTAAATAGTTACTCTATTGGCAAAACAACTGTCAAGTTCATAATCACTGGCGTTTACAGATGGATGTTAGGCTGAGCAGCTGGAGATTAACAAAATAACAGTATGGGATAATTAATCCCATTAACACATATCCTAGTGCATGGGATAATTCAATGCAATAACACAGCATGGGATAATTACACCCATGAACAGATCTACAGCATGAGATAATTAAACCCATTACCAGATCCCAGTATATAGGATAATTAAACCCATTAACACAGATCCTAGTGCATGGGATAATTCAATGCAATAACACAGCATGGGATAATTACACCCATGAACAGATCTACAGCATGAGATAATTAAACCCATTACCAGATCCCAGTATATAGGATAATTAAACCCATTAACACAGATCCTAGTGCATGGGATAATTCAATGCAATAACACAGCATGGGATAATTACACCCATGAACAGATCTACAGCATGAGATAATTAAACCCATTACCAGATCCCAGTATATAGGATAATTAAACCCATTAACACAGATCCTAGTGCATGGGATAATTCAATGCAATAACACAGCATGAGATAATTACACCCATGAACAGATCTACAGCATGAGATAATTAAACCCATTAACAGATCCCAGTATATAGGATAATTAAACCCATTACCAGATCCCAGTATATAGGATAATTAAACCCATTAACACAGATCCTAGTGCATGGGATAATTCAATGCATTAACACAGCATGGGATATTTACACCCATGAACAGATCTACAGCATGAGATAATTAAACCCATTAACAGATCCCAGTATATAGGATAATTAAACCCATTAACAGATCCCAGTATATAGGATAATTAAACCCATTAACACTGATCCTAGTTCATGAGGTAATTAAACCCATTAACACAGATCCTACTGCATGAGATAATTAAACCCATTAACAGATCCCAGTATATAGGATAATTAAACCTATTAACAGATCCCAGTATATAGGATAATTAAACCCATTAACACTGATCCTAGTTCATGAGGTAATTAAACCCATTAACACAGATCCTACTGCATGGGATAATTAAATCCATTAACACAAATCCTAGGGCATGGGATAATTAAACCAATTAACACAGCTCTACAGCATGGGATAATTACACCCATGAACACAGACCCTACAGCATGGAATCATTTAGACCATTAACACATCCTACTGCATGGGATAATTAAACCCATTAACAAAGATCCTAGCACATGGGATAATTAAACCCATTAACACATATCCTATAGTGGGAAAGGGTCCCCAAATGGCAGTGTTGTCTAAAGTGCTCACATTTATAGATCGCTGACATCTCCACTCTGTCTGCATGGGTAGAAGTCTTAAATTTGACCAATATGGGCATGAGCGAAAGCTTGCCAGTAGCTTCTCATGGGTCAGTGCTTCATTCCAGGGTTTTCCATGTACTTCATCCACCATTCAAACTGGCACCATATATACCTATCCTGTGCTGAAAAAATGGCATTAAACCTTACAACAACAACTACAGCTGGGAATAATTCAACCCATTAACACAGATTCTACAACAGGAAATAATTAAACCATCAAAATGCATATGAGCAAGGTTTATCTGATGATTTTAATTGCAAAAGTATGCTCTGAATTGATGCTACAAGACTAAAGATCTAAATAATGACTGAACTGTGTGTATATAAAAGGTTTTTTAGCATTTTTACCATCCGATGATTCGTCTGAGTTCTCCAAGTCCCCAAGCAAACTGGCAGTGACATGTAACATCTCATAATTCACCTGCTCCTTATCATTCTTCAAACTACTTGCAAACCGCATGTAGAATGTCCGATTCTGGCCCTGCATTGTGCTGACTGGAAGTAAAATTTTAAAGAAATAATGCTGTATGAGGGCATAAAATGAGAGTTTTAAGCTACATGTTTTGTACCATTCATATCCTGTATTCAAATGAAGAGTCATGAAAATCAAAATAATGGTGATTATTCAAGAGCATGGTGCTTTGTGGGTTTTGAAGAAAAAAAACAGACAAATCAACAATTTTTCTTTTTGAAATTTACAATTTTACTCAGAAGACATTTTAACATTATAACAAAACAAATTTAAAGACATGAAATAAAAGATACTGATTAAATTATAACAATTGAAACATTGGGAATATCAGCCTGCTACCTCCCAAATCCAGCCATACTAAAAGAGTCAAATTCATCTTTTCTGTCTAAATCCTATAGACAATGGGCAATAACTCTTGCACATTACTCCCTTTTGCCACCATTAGGTGTTGCCAGTTTTAAAGCTGAGCAAACAACTAGGATGCTTGCAAAGTATCGTGGTTAAAAGAATCTTCAAGTAATAAAAGTGATTGGGTGTGAGAAACATAAATTACTACTAAAATTTGCTTTCTCCTTTGAATGCATTCCCCGATCATGTTAAGAACAGGAGATCTCGAAATAGGAGGAGGGAATGCTGAACATCCGACCTATATCCCAGGTATCCTTCTAGAGAAGAAAGATTGAATTCCCTAAATGAATGATAATCCACTGTCCTACTTAAAGCATTTGGTCCTGTGACCCATGACTGCTCCATCCCTAAATGAATGATAATCCACTGTCCTACTTAAAGCATTTGGTCCTGTGACCCATGACTGCTCCATCCCTAAATGAATGATAATCCACTGTCCTACTTAAAGCATTTGGTCCTGTGACCCATGACTGCTCCATCCCTAAATGAATGATAATCCACTGTCCTACTTAAAGCATTTGGTCCTGTGACCCATGACTGCTCCATCCCTAAATGAATGATAATCCACTGTCCTACTTAAAGCATTTGGTCCTGTGACCCATGACTGCTCCATCCCTAAATGAATGATAATCCACTGTCCTACTTAAAGCATTTGGTCCTGTGACCCATGACTGCTCCATCCATAAATGAATGATAATCCACTGTCCTACTTAAAGCATTTGGTCCTGTGACCCATGACTGCTCCATCCCTAAATGAATGATAATCCACTGTCCCACTTAAAGCATTTGGTCCTGTGACCCATGACTGCTCCATCCATAAATGAATGATAAGCCACTGTCCTACTTAAAGCATTTGGTCCTGTGACCCATGACTGCTCCATCCCTAAATGAATGATAATCCACTGTCCTACTTAAAGCATTTGGTCCTGTGACCCATGACTGCTCCATCAGATTAAGATGAATAATGAAATCTTTATACAGTAAAACAAAAATTCACTGGCAACCCATCAAAGCTAGGTAGCGGTGTTGGTTAAATTGGATCTGGGCTGTGGCCAAAGAACCCACAAGATTCAGGTTCTAATGCTGTGGAACAAAAATCGCCAAGATAAAATCTCCAGAAGGATGACTCTTCATGCAGGCGAATGGCTTCTGTGATGTCTTAGATCAAAATGCTGTGTTTGAACAAGTGACTCACAAAGATCGCTATAATTTCATGAATAGAAATCATCACAAAACGACTCAAATTTTTTAGATGTCATAGTACACTAAACGTATAAGTCACTTAAGCTATGTAGAGATGACATGATATGTGATATCATGCTGTCCCACCTTCATCAAAAGAAAGAGTCATTTTAAGTTATCCACTACTTGTCTCTATATTTCAAGCAGTGCTTGAGTGTGAGAACAGGAACCTGCGTGGCTGCTGCTCATGTCTTAACTATCGACAAGAGAGAACATATGATGGCTCTGATTGCCCAATGATGGTAACCGGTTCAGAGTCCAGTTTTATAAATTGGCCCCTGGCAAATTTCTTAACTTAAGGATATGGTTTGACCTTTTCAGCTATTATTGTTTATAACTAAAGCTACAGATATATGTGTGATTTAGTTGTTTTGAGCTAGTTTTGTTCTTGAAATTGATGTCAGGCAGGTACATCTTCCATAATTACTTTGCAATATGTTGATAGTAAAATACCAATAGTTGACTAGAAAGATGAGCTAGCTTTGCATAGCAGTAAACACATTGGTTTGAGGTAAGTAGAATATCTAAAAAATGGCTTGGATGACAATTGTTTTCAATTGCATCAGCCTGTTTAGTACACACTGTTTTACAGAAATGTCATTTAGGAGAAGGGCTTGCATTTGCACTGTGAGCATAACAATGTCAAAAATGACCTTTGGACATGAAAATTGCAGGTATAAATTTGGGATTGGGGTTCACAAATTTCTGCTATGAACTGCCATTGACTTTTATGGTCAAGTGGATAATATATTTATGCTTTGTTTTAATATAGGTATCTCAAAATATGGACTTTTTTAACCTCACTTGTGTATTTGTTTATGATTTTTTTTTATACTAGGTCACAAATTGTGGCATTAATTTGTACATAAAAACTGGTCCCTGCCCCCTGAGCAATTATACTAACGAGGAAACTCACATGATGGGGTGGTTGGGAGGGTTTTTAAGTAATGTAATTGGGTAAGTATTCTTGGAGAAACATGATTTACTTAAAGATTTTCTTTCTCCTTCAAAAACATTCCCCAATCATTAACATTAGGAGAACAGGTCAATGAAGGGCAGAATGCTCAATATCCAACCTCTACCTTAGGTATTTTTGTGGGGAATGTTGGCTGGATTCCACATATTATCAATAACCCACTTTCCTAATTACATAAGCAACACAGCCTATGGTCACTTGATCTGTGACCTCTACATATGGTTAAAATGATAATTACTATCGTCTTATCTAGTAAATTTCACTGGTGAATCCAGCAAAGCTGATAGACTGTGTCGATTGTTTTAATTGGGTCAGGTAGTCATCTGGGGTGCTGCAACCGGAGCTACAAGTTTCAAAGTTTACCTCTGTAAAGCCAATTCTCTGAGATAAAATTTGAGAAGGTTGACTGCATGCCAGTCAACAGCTTCTACTATATCTCAAATGGAAATGTTTTGTTTGAATGGAGGCTTGGAAATATTGATCTATGGTAATGAGTGGTAATCTTTACTAATTGACTTGTGAGACCACCAAGCATGCAGAGCATATGACTAATTTCAACCATCAAGCAAGGGCTTGATAGGTGACATCCTATTGCCCGACTTTTACTGGAAGAAAGAGGAGCTCACACCTGCAGGATGTTGCATGGTCAGTGCCTTGTCTATGGAAAGAAAGAAAGAAAGAGAGAAAGAGAGAGAGAGAGAGAGAGAGAGAGAGAGAGAGAGAGAGAGAGAGAGAGAGAGAGAGAGAGAGAGAGAGAGAGAGAGAGAGAGAATGAACCATCCGATCTGAACTAAAGATAGTTCAGGTTGATGGAAATAGCATGTAACTAACTCACCATGTATGCTGAAGCTAAAGTTATTAGGAAAGATGTTTTGAATGATTCTAGCTTTAGTAAAGTGTGGGCTAAAGGCTTGAATTTATTTTAAATAAGCCATGTTAAAATTCATGAGATTCCGTTCTGTGTGAAGGATTGTGGTGATCTGAGATCAAAAGTGGTTAAAAGATCCAACAGATCTTTATTATACCTAATATTACATCTGCCATTATGTCAGAATGTGTTTGATATCATGGAGTGGTAGTCTCTGATAATAACTGGAGCCAACAATTTCTCCTCAAAGAGCCCCAGAAAAAAAATTCTGCCAGTTGAGGTTCTAAGGCACTCAGAGGGACAATTTTATTGATATGCCAAAAGTCCCTGAAAACAAACCACCTTACCTTGTAAGCCTTCAGAGTGGAGGGCCATCCTGATCTCAAGATTCTTTCCACAATTGAAGGTTTGAAGTGTTTGTCTCGCAAGGCTGTCCAGTCAAAAGCCATGCATGAAGAGGAATATGGTCCAGGCAGGGAAGGAACACCCATGACTATGGTTCCTTGGGAAGATTCAGGATGGCAAATCCTGGGCAAATCTATTGCTAAAACATGTGGATCAGTAACCCAACTGAGAAGGGCTATCAGAAACATTATTGCATTTCTGACCCAATAACTTCTGGTATATATTTTATTTGCTTGTACCAAGACTATGGGAGGGTAGGCAAATGCACACAAACCCTCCCAACTGATTGACAAGAGTGATTCAAAGCCCTAGCTTCTGGGTCTGAAACTGTAGAGACAAAGGAGGAAACTTGTAATCCCACCATTTTGCAAGAAGATCAATCATCAGATGCCCACAAGAGATGACCTTTCCAAGATTAAGTGTTGGCAAAGACAATGAATCTGACAGGAATGTGCCTGATTTGTTTGTTGATATGGAGGTTATTGCAACAATGAAGAAACTGCCAATCAGGACACACAGGTCAGGTGATTTGGTGCCCCTGTTTGAGGAGGTGTGTCACCAACACAGAGTTGTCAGACATAGTGAGGACCATGACTGCCCAAAAGTTGATCCTCCCAGAGGTGAAAGGCACTGATGACAGCCTCCATTCCTAAAAGCTGATGTGGACATGCTGCTCTCCTGGCTCACACGTGCTGATGACAGTATTTAAGTACAGCAAAAGGTGGGCACCACAATCGTATGTACTAAAGTCAGCACATACTGTTATGTGCTCTTGGAGCTTCTCCAGTGGGATCCCCATTGTCAGCCAACCTGTGTTGCACTACTGATGCAGGAATGATCATATTTCGGCATGATCAAGACTATCTGATCAAGGGGACTTGAAAAGCCACTGTGCTAGCAACATCATTTGTAAGGGGCATATAAATAGATGGCAGAGATTGTTTTCAATTTTGTTTGTAATGGCAGTCCTATTGATAGTGGACTGTCACCATTTGTAAACCCTTTGTGCCAAGGTACTTTGTGTTGAATTTGGTCTAACTCTGTTGATTCATATTTTTCACAAGAAGTCACTTAAAAGGTTCTCTATTTTTAGTAATGGCAACCACACTGGTAGACAGGCATCATTTGTTTAATTTGAAAGCAAGTCATATCAGGATACCTTCAATCTATTTGGTTACATCCTACAAAGTGTTTTTTATTAAAAGTCATTTAAATGTTTTTTTCCTCTATTTTTATTCAAAAAAGGCCATATTTATTAGCAAACTGGTACATCATTTGTACATCATTTGTACAAACAGACGATACCTGTCAAATTTGATTAAATTCTATTGATCAGTTAGGAACAATGCAGAGACAGGTGAGCTAATAAAAACTTCAAGATAATACAAACTTCCATTAAAGGTCTAACACAACTACTTTTTGTAAAAGTGGGAATCAATTAAAGAAGGAACGAGTTCTGCTTTAATTTTTTATGCAATATTTTATTTCTTTTGTCTGGCAAAATTACTGTTGCCCTTAAACTCAGTAATTAGCATTTTTAATTTGCAATGGAATAATTCTAAATAAAGAAAGGATGTTCCAACATGAATATATGCGACATCAACTATAGCACAGTCTCTAATGTTTGTACATGCTTGTAAGTTAAGGTCAATCTGGAAACAACCTAAACCCTGATCTGCCATCACATAATACACTAACAGATCAGGGTTAATTTTCCTTGTTCTACTGATTACTCCTTGAACACGGCATAGATCTAGTTCAGCCTGCACATGATGCAATTGCAGATCTGGGTCTATGCAGTTTGACCTGACTTATATGCAAGTATATAGCATGAAAAGAGTAACTGGTGCAAAGTATGCTTACATCGATGACTCTTGGACTGGCTTTCAATGATGACATTTGTGTTGTCAGTCATGGTGAACTGGGACTCAAACATCTCCACGTCATCTGGATGAAGATAGGTCTGGATGTTACTGCCCATTAAATCGACCTTAAACAGTACAAATCAATATTAAAATCACTGGCATTAATCAGTGAAAATACAACAATACACTGCATCAGAAGGTATTTCTGAACCTACCAGACATCACAAAAAGTATTTTGGTGAAATCACCATAATGTCAAGACCATCCATCTAGGAAGTAGTGATAACAATAGTTTTCAAGATGGCTACTGTGGCAGACATATTGGAAGTCAGATTGGTATGAAAATGGCAACAAGGGCAACTAGGCATCAAAAGAAATTTAGTATTATTTGGGATTTAATTCACAAAATTGAATGTTTCTTTCAAATATTCACTTTGTATTCTATGGAAATAAATTGCTTGTTGAATTTTTAAAAAAAAAAAAAACCAAAACACTGCTTTTGTTTCTTCTTCTACCTAGTTTAAGAACACAGAATAAAAAAAAACAATTTGGTGGCAATCCTCTAAAAATAGTCTAGGAGTAGAAAAACCAAACCTAAGTTAAAATAGAAATGACAGAAGACTGACAATGGCCAAAAGACCATTGCATAAGCTTTTCTGGCCATGACCAGCTGAGCTGAAAATTGCATATAGCAATATCAACTCATTTTCCCCCGATGATTTTGTTTTAAGTGAAATGGAGGCATGAACACACATTTTTTTGTGGGTTACTTTCAACTGCATCTATGCATGTCAGTTTCAGCAAGATTTTTATTTTGCCCATAGATGCAATATAAAAGATGTTTTTAACAGGTTCTTTTGCACACATGTGAGCACATTAGTCAAAATTAGATTTGTTTTTTGGGGTGGCCTGAAAGGCTTATTGTTTTTTTATGCCATGGCTCATTTTTGCTCCAAATCTCTGCTGCAAAGGGTTGACCTGTCCATGTGCTGTTCAGACCAGTCTGTTTTAGGTCGAATGGCAGGAAATCCAAAATCCAGCTTCCCTCCAGAACCAGTCAATTTTTGGCTAAAAAAACACAGAACCAGTCAATTTGTGGCTAAAAAAACACACCTTTTCTTTTTCAGTCACAATGATCATGACCTTTGCCCTTTTGTTCCCCAAATCAAAAGGCTTCTTCCTTATGCCAAGTGCAAGCCATCCATAAAGTTTGGTAATTGTAGATGATAGAGAACTGAAATCAATGCCAGGAATTAATTTTTCTTCTTTAGTCATAGTGATCATGACCTTTGACCTTTTGACCTAAACTCTGAGCTTTCAATTCCCTATTGTTGATTTGTTACATCATTATTTTTACATATACATGTACTGCCATTACAGTTTTGTAGTCTTATTTATCAAAACAGTTATGCTTTTTCTGAAATTACTTGCATTTTCTATGCACACATTTAATGAGACAAGATCAGTTCTTTCAATTAAAAAGAACATAAATCCCAACTGCAAAAATGTAAATGCATTGCAAATGAACAAACAGTAAATGAAATAATGAATGAAAGCAATAAATATAAAATCAGAATGCACATCTAAGACTACAAATGAACAAAAGTTCCTCAAAGGAAGGGATGCTCTACAGCTGAAATGAATTTCCAGAAATATGAGATAAGACCATTTCTTCTTTTAGTTGTTAAAAACATATCTGATACTTCTATAGTAATAACAAGTTTCAAAATAGTAACTGTGGCAGTCATACTGAATGTAAGACTTGCATTATTTTCATTTCAGACCAACTCAACATCTATAGAAGTTTGCCATATTGGATGTCTGAGTGGCACAATTTTCATTTAAGACAACTAGATGTCAGAAGTCTTCTGGTGTAAATATGGGAGTAATTATCACAAATTATTTAAAGAGGAGTGCAATGCTGAGTGTCAGACAATTTTCATTTAAATCATGTAGACCATAGGATATATATATGTGTGTAAATCTTTATGGCAATCATTCAAATGTTTTTAGAGAATTGGAACATACTTATGCTATCGAACAGAAAGACATCTGACAATGGACAAAAAGTCAATACAGAAGCTCTAATGATCTATGAACTGTAGAGCTAAAATAATAGAATGACAGCTGAAATGCCAATGGGAAAGATATGCAAATGGAACATAAAAAAGGCAGAATGAACACAAATGAAAAGTATTTCAAACAAAATGCAAATTTGGTACAATTATTCTTTTGCTGACTTTAATTGATAACATTTCTGTGACGCATTGCTACACCCTGTCTTTGAATTTAAATTTAAATGATTTTAGGTATATTACATATTTTCTTCTTAGGCTATTACACAATTTTCAAGATGGCCACCATGCCAGATGTATAGGACACAAGATTGGCAACATTTTCACTTGGGACCAAGCAGACAGTCTTCTAGTAAAAACTTCATATTGATATGACCAGCCATACAGTAGGAGTAGTGATAACATACATTTTGAAAATAGTTGGAATAATCGCCCTATTGGATATAAGATTGGCACCATTTTTATTTTGGACCAACCATACATTATAATATGTCCTTTGGTGACAGGCTGATATGACTGTGCATCCTGAAAGAGTAATGATAAAAAGATTTCTAGAGGCCATATTTGATGTCAGATAGGCATAAGTTTCATTTAGAACTAACTAGACAGCATAATAAGTTTTCTCATGGAAACCCCATGTCTATATGTGTTTTATTTAGCAGTAGTAGCAATAACAAGATTTACAACATGGCTGACATGGTGGCCATATTGGATCTTTAACTGGCATGATTTCTGTTGAGGTCCAACAATACATTATAAAAATTCTTTCAATGAAAACCTATGATAATATGACCAATCATTCAGAAGCAGCAATGATAACATGATTTTCACAATGGTCAACTTGATGATCATAATGGATGTGTAATGGACACTATGTTCATTTAGGACCAACAAGACAATAATGCATGTGCAAAGTTTCATGCCAATTCTCAGTAGTTTAAAAGGAGCAGTGGAAACAAACTTAAGCTATTGACAGATAGATGATGGATAATAAAGCATCTCATAGGGTCTTCCAGTCTTATACCACTACAGCTAAAAATATGTATAAAGATTCTTCACCAACATTCCTCCATAACAGCCTGGGTATTACACCATACATCCAGGGGTTTTCATCCATTGGCTATGTGGTTCAGCTAAAAGACCACACACTTTTTATGAAAGCCAATACTTGCTTAATTTGTATCAATCCTGAAGAATTTAATCCCTGTCTAATGGAAAATGTACCTGTGAATGTCCTAGGTGAGTAAGGACCTTGCTGGATACAAACAAGATAGAACCATCTTTACAGATGACCATTAAGACTCCATTAGCTGCCTGAAAAGATAAACTGGAATTAAACATAATATTTGAAAAGGGTCACTTTAAGCCTGACTGGGAAAAAAAACAGACAATGACCAAAATTAGACAAAAAACCTTGATTTATAACAGCTTACTTAGATCCATATAATTTAAATATATGGAAATGAACAGCTCATGCTACCATATGATATTTACCGGATGAAAAGGAAAAATATGCTATGCTTTCATTAATATAAGTAAATTAATTATCTTACAATTTTTAAACTAGGAACCAAAAATGACCTATCAGTTTGATTTGGGATTTTTAAAAAATGGCCATTTATATTATGAAAATGGTTACAAAATGGTACCCAAAGCATGCACGTGTAGTTCACGAATGGATTTAGTTTGGATCAACAATAACAAAAAGAGGTATCCACAATATAAAAAGATACATTGTACTGAGAAGATTTTCTAGTGCTATGACCAAAGAATTGTTTCACATTTACTTTGCTGATTATTTTTGTCTTTGTAAGTATCATTATGGTGAAAGGAAATAGATTCATGTACAAAAATACAATCACTACCATATTCGCCAAAATATCTGTACAAGTAGTGATTTAGTTCAAGCAAACTTCCTGGTCACATGTGCCAAAATGTAATTTATAATGTCTGTTATCTGCTTTCTGTTTAAGGTCACACTATTTATATACACTGTACTTTCATCTCTTACTTGATTACAGGTTTATTATCCTAATTATCAATAAAGACATCACCACTATCATCATTATCATCAAAAGGTATTTAAGGCATCATGCTTCAGCACCTTTCTGAATCATGCTATATGAACACTACATTAGACTCTACGAATGTTGTGGGTGACTAGAGACTGTATGTTTGAACTTGTATAAATATGCACACACCAGAGGGCACAACTTTTAATATGCATAATTCCTTTACCTTCTATCAAAAATGACAGTTCAAGCACCAGCTCTAAGCTCTGTCCATGCTCATTTGCATTTGCAAAAAAAAATTTGTTACTATATACAAAATTATGAAATACTGTGAATTGAAGAATACTTTAATTTTTTAAAAAAAGCAAGTTTTAAAACCTAAGCAAAATCAGGAGAATAGGGTTTTTTTTGTTACTTAAGGTCAGAGTTAATATTTCCTATATTTTAAAAGAGTTCATGGAGTAGGTCCCTCTGGTCAACCTAAGTGTACATGGCAAAAGATAATTACTTGTACCAACTGGGTCATCTATTCATCTTGAAATGCAAATGTGGGGATCTTTGACATTTCGCAGCCATTAACTAAATAACAAAACAAATACAGCCTCCTGAACTATACTTGCCCATTCTTTACTCTTAAGCTGCTTCTTTTTTTGAAGGTGAAACAGTAGCTACAAAAAGTCCTCTTCAAAATCCTAATTCTATATTGCTGATTACTTAAACCTTATTTCAATCCCTTTTCAGTTAAACTATGATTAATAGTGAAGAAACTCTTGGACTTTATGTATGAATAATGCAATCTGTCTCAAGATTGCAAGTCAATAACATTGCATCTTAAATCACAGTCTACAGTAAAAGTCATGCAACCAAATGCAGATTGTAAATATTGGCACTAAATTATTCCAAGAATATACACAACGAACTATCACCATAAAGAAAAACAAAATATGCCAACAAGACATGTTCTAAACTTTACATAACCTAACAGATTTTCTATATCATAGGAACAGTGTATATAGCCATAGTGAAAACAATGAATATATATATATATATATATATATATATATATATATATATATATATATATATATATATAGATGCAATAAACTGATGACGAACAGTACAAAATTAGTAACTAACTAGCCTAAGCACTTTCGACTCTTAATGAGTCTTTTTCAAAGGCAAATACAAAACATATATACGACAAACAAATAAACACAAAAACGTTGTGTTTGTAAACCTCTACATGGTTGTCTCCACATGTGTTAAAACTATAAATACAACCAGCTTGTATAGACTAGTTGCGGAAACTGAAAACGGTGTATAATTCCCTAAAAGTCAACAGGCCAAAGCGACATCTATTTTTACTTTTTGTACATTTATGTAATGCAGATTATATCCCGGATATTTGATTCTATACAGGTTATTCTTATAGTAAAAATTGAAGGATAATAAGAAGATTTAGAAAATGTTAAATTCTACTAGTGCATAGTTTTCATTTTCTAGTCTTCTTGGTTTAGACCGCTTGGTTTCAATGTTCTAAGGCGGCGTATCCAGTATGATTCCTTTTCCTTCCTGGTTTTGGAACTCCAGCTGTGGTTGTTAGCAATAGCGATAAGTATTATATCACTGAAAGTGTGGCCAAGGGAGGAGAAGTGTTCTGCGACCGGGCTTCTGTACAGCTTTTTTATCATCCAATCAGATCTATGAAGGTTTATCCTTTTGTGTAGCTTTTCAGTTTCTCCCACGTACTGAAGGCCACAGATCTTACATGTGATGAGATAAATCACATTCTCTGTTTTGCACGTTTTGTTTGGACCATGTGTGTTTAATTTTTCTTTAGACACTGTGCTAGTGAATGTCTTGGTCTCTATATTTTCCTTTGATAAATGTACAAAAAGTAAAAATAGATGTCACTTTGGCTTGTAGACTTTTAGAGAATTATACACCGTTTTCAGTTTCCGCAACTAGTCTATACAAGCTGGTTGTATTTATAGTTTTAACACATGTGGAGACAGCCATGTAGAGGTTTACAAACACGTTTTTGTGTTTATTTGTTTGTTGTATATATGTTTTGTATTTGTCTTTGAAAAAGACTCATTAAGAGTCGAAAGTGCTTAGGCTAGTTAGTTACTAGTTTCGTACTGTTCGTCATCAGTTTATTGCATCTATTTTAATCAATCCCTGACACGTGATCCCTTGGTGGATCCAGTATGCTTGAAAGGGTTGTTATTCACCATATGATTAGTATTCTTTATATATATATATATATATATATATATATATATATATATATATATATATATATATATATAATCCAATATAAAAAGAATAATAAGGATATTTATAAAGACTTTTCTGCCTGAATTTTATATCATAAAGGTTAGCCTATTCTAGTCTGTATGTAAAAAATACCTAAACAGGTAATATCTTTGGAAATGTGACGGAACTGTGTACTATTCCATCGGAGAATGATAAGCTTGTGATCATCATGATATTGCGACTCCTAATTACATAAACTGCATACTATGATACTTGCATGCATAAGCATGAACACCAGTACTGCATTTCTCATTCAGTAGTGATGTCATTATCGTCATGGCAATTTATTTGTGTACAAACTGTTCATTTATTTCCATACCATGTTTTTCAAATTTTATATTACAAAAAGATTGAAGTGAAAAAGAAGGAAATGTAGGATCTGGAAAAAAAATCTTCATTGCTTCCAGAACTTTATTTTTTCTTGAGTATATTTAAAAAATGTGGCTGACCATATTTGTCTGCAAATACCAGTTTTATGCTCAAAATGAGGCTGACCATATTTTTCTACAAATATTGGCTATATTCTCAAAATGATGTTGACTATTTTATGATCACATTTGGATAAATGAAAAGATTCTTTTTACCTCATCTAGAGCAGTCAGGATTTTATCTCGAGCCAAAAACTTGGGCCTCCATACCTCGGTTAATTTTTTCTTTTTCAGACCTGAAAAGTCACACAAACAGTCATGACATTAAAGATAGAGTGAGAAATAGTTGCAATATATTAATAAATCATTGTTATTTATAAACTTTTCCCCCACAACCAGTAGTTAATTGCATACTTACTTCAAGGATGAAAATATCAAATGTTTTCGCATAACCTGAAAATTTTACATGTTTACATTAAACTTACTTGATAGTGATGAACTATGTCTGACACAGAAGGATAAATTGCAAATGGTTTGTCACGATAATCTACTTGGTGTTTTGGTAGGCAATAACCTATCATGGACTAAACATATCAAACATATCAATAAAAAAGTCAATTCAAGTTTATGGCTTCTCAGTAGGATAAGACTTTCTCCTGAAAAGGCATATAAAACTATTTTATAATAGTTACATACAATCCTATTTAGACTACTGTAATACAGTATGGAGTAATTCAAATTATAAAAACATAGCAAAGCTGACACATGTCAAAAAAAGTGCTTTGAGTTAATATCAATCCAGAGAAAAAGCATGGAAAATATAGCTGGTAAGTTAAAAATACTACCTATTAAAGAACAAATCTGTTTAAGAAAAGCCAAATTAATGTACAGGATAGCCAATAATAGTGCTCCTGAATATTTGAAATCACTATTCAAGTATAGGCTACCTGGAAATACTCCCCACATGCAATCCAAGTCTACCAAACATTACAAAATTCCAAAACTAAATAAGGAATTACTTTTTAAAAAAAGTATCCATTATTCTGGACCTTTGCTCTATAATAGTATTACAATTAAAATTAGAAATGCCCACTCTATTTCCTTTTTCCAAACCCAGTATATCCAGTGGCTTCAGATATGCAGCTAAAGTAAATAAATTCATTTGTATAAGGGCCTCATTGTAGATTAGTTCTTAGCCAATTGTGTTTCCCTCTTTAAAATAAAGTCACAACTGGACCAAAACAAAAGAAGACTGCCAATTCTCATTCTTACAAAATTGTTGAAAAGTAAATTGTATAGGTATCTGTCTTTATTCAATTACATATCAAGATAATTTCAAATAAAATAATAATTGATATATCATGTTGATATGACAGGTTGATTTTGAACAGTCCTTTGAATACATAATTGGCTATACAACAGTGAAGAATGGGAGTCAAGGTCTTTCCCAAGGGCACTGACACAGCCTCCCATGAACAATGAGGCAGTTTCCCCAAGGGCAATGAGGCAGCCTCCCATGAACACTGAGGCAGCTCCCAAAGGTAATGAGGTAGCCTCTCAAAGACACTGAGGCAGTTTCCACAAGGGCAGTGAGGTAGCCAACTTGTTGTAGCTGTTCTACTGTCACCTCAGTAACCATCAGCAAGCTTATTTATTTGGGGGTGTGGGGGTGGTAGTGTGTGAATAAGAACCAATTAGACTCTGTATGTCCAAACTGTGAAATATTCCAAACAAAGACCTTAAGATATAGATGCTATAATCATTGTTTTATGCATTTCTGTGTGTTTATATATAAAAGAAGTCATGACAATATTTTTATATGCAGTCACACATTTGAATTTTCTTTGTGAAATGCATTGAGATGGGAGCTATAATGTGGTGCAAAGAAGGATGTACTATGACCATAAAGATGCCAGCAACAGTTCAATGATATGTACTTACAATCATTTCAATCCAATTAATTACAAACAAGATCTGGAAACAATCACAAAATTTTGTATTTTGAATGGAAAAGTTGGAAGCTGAGATTATGTAGCATCCATATGACTGACATTGGTTACATTAAAAACCATGGAAACATAAAAAAATGCAACACACACACACACAGTTACAGATATAACTATTTGTAGTATCAATATAGGTATTTCAGTATTTACATAACATTTCTTACAGTTTATTAATAAAACATCCAAATCCTGTAGGAAAAGTACATTTCTGATAGGTATTTCAAAATGTCATTGTCACAGTTTTTTTGTCTGCCATTTTATCCAACAGTAATGGATGTCCTACTTTTTGCCAGTTTCAGCTTGTGAGAAATGTATCTGTTCATTAAATCCCACATGGCTGACAAGAGTTGACTTCCTAAAACAGAAATACTCTAGAAAATCAAAATTTGGCCTTCTACTTTAACACAATTTACAAAACATCTCATTACATGATAGCATCTCAGTGAGTTTTGACCCAATCTGATAATGAAACTTGTGGGCTTCTTCAGAATAAAATTTTCATCCTCTCTCTCTTATTCATAATAGCTCATACTATATAAGACAGAGTGTTGAAATCATAGACCTGTACCTTTCCAGTGATAATATTAATTCACAAACACTTAATTGGTGGCAAACTTATGCCATCAAACTTTTTTGGCTATTTTTAGTACTGAACGACCAATTAACCAAACTTGGACAGTCTATAAATGTTCTAAGAACAAACATCCTTGTCATTTTTGTGACCTGCCCATGAAACCAATGTAGATACACATGTGTCAAATGAGCAATGGATTTTTATAGGCACCAGCTGGGGCAAGAAAGCTAAAAACTTTAATGAAAAAAAAAAATGCTGTGAAAACCAGCTTGCCCAAGTGGAGTTCTAAATAAGTCAAATAATAAACTCAAGCAAATATTTATGCTAGAAACTAATAGAAAACACTATTCTAGACACACCAACTACACATATCTCTGATTACAAAAATTCAGGAGCACCAAGTAGAATGGTCTAAAGCACTCTCTGTTATAGATCACTGCCATCTCACCTGTCTGCATGAGTTCAGTCTAAGATTCAGTGAATGTGGATATGTGAGAAAGTTTGCCAGTAGCTTCTTGTGGATCAGTGGTTCTTTCTGTGGATTTCCCAGTTTCTTCCTCCACCATTAACACTGGCCGCCATGTATAACCTATCATGTGCTGAAAATGGCGGTAAGCCTCAGAACAACAACAACAACAAAAATTCAATCTCTCTCAAGGGCTAAAGCAAAGCCAGCAACAGCCATAAATGTGCTGTATCCAAACTGCTTTCTTCAACTTTTTTCTTTTTATCCTGCCTAGTTGAATCAAACATAATGATGCAATTACAAATGAAAATTCATGCACTTAAACCAATCAAAGAGGTTCATTCATCAGTCCACACACTACTTTGCAAGATTTTTGTAGTGTATCACTGCACTGAAAATTCATTTAATAACACTTGCCATATTTCCAGGACATAATGTATAAATTACCATGAAAATCATGAAATAGAAACCTCCTCACAGTCATAACACATTTTATTAGAGCTGTGTACCCTGTACTGTATAGTACCATTGACAACTATTGAAATTTTTCCAAATCAGAAAAGATAGAAGTTAAAAGTTTTCTGCATAAAACATTAATTACAGACTGTTATTTTCATATGACATCAATTAAATGTGATAAATAGAGAATCTCATGTGGGTAATGATTTACTACTGAATTTATAAAATTGATCGAATAATGTCCAGCTTTTGTTATGCAGAAATTTCAATATTTACTGTAATGTATTTGTGACAGCATATTTGCAGTATTTGAATTGGAACAGTAGATTGTACAGAGGATATAAATTTCTTTTTGAGCTGGATTTGCTTTATACATGTATATCTACAATGTAAATATGTTGTGGTTGGATAAATAAGTTCAGACTTTTTACTTCTGTCAATTAACATTTAAACCATGCTTGAATATATGGTGGATTCAATATTTCGGATATACTGCTCCCTCTATCCCATGCCATACACCCACTATCAACCGAGCAATACCCTTATCTTTAGTTCCTATTGTTGTTCTTTTCTTGGGTTTTTTTGCCATTTTTCATATGATGATATTGTTATACATGACAAACCCCTGTGGAGGTAAATTGGCCATATTCAGACAGACAAGACCATTTCATGGCTTTAATCAAAAAACAGCTACCAACATGTTCATTGAAAACAAAAAATTCCTGAAGGCAGAGTTAAAAACGCTTTCCTATGATCGCAACCAATCAGTAAAGAGAATAACTGCACAATAATTTTATGGGCTTATTTGGACCAATCAGAATCTCCTAAAGTGATATGGAACACATCATAATAGAAAAAATATAAAATTGAACATACTATAGGAAAACTTTACCAGCAGTGTTTTTTGTTACTATTTTCATATGCATAGAGCTTCTGTACTTAAGGTCAACCAGTCACACCCACTACCCTCATTAATATATTCATAGTAATATTTATATTAATGCATGATGTAATATATAGGACACATTTCCCCGATTGTTGATTATGACTGGCTAAGTCAGATAGAAAAATGTAATATAAAAGAAATGACACCTTTCTCATGCCACAACAGACATTTGTTTGAAGCTAATTTTTGTCCAAAATTTTTTTAACGGTGTTGACTTTTGGCTTTAACTGTCCATGTCTCAGGATAACCTTTCCTCCATAACAATTTGATAAATTTATTCATGAGGAAGCCAAGAGCATCAAGTTAGACCACAAGTTTGTTCAGATTTCTTTCAATGAAGGAAAAACATCGAATTCCCAAAGTGTCACTGATCTGTTTTCAACTGATAATGATACAAACTTCCAGAGCTACAATTCATAAACTTAATTTGGAATCTACATAAATTTGGACAATGGTAATGACTCCAAGTAGAATAATATTCTACATAAGTTTATCAGCCTTTGATAAAAAAAAAAAATAAACTGAATTCACAAGATTGTTGAAATTAATTTATTTTTAATTAAATATATAACCAACATAATGATGAATGTTTCTTCAAGTGGTATTCAATTGGGATGTCCTGGTCTTTCCATAGTTGTTTGTAGAACTAGCACCCCAACCACATACAAAAAGAAACCATGCTACAGAAACCAACACAGCATAAAGTTCATTAAATCAGCAGAAACAACACTGGAATGGCATATGAAGCTAACTTGCCAAATGTGAGAGGGTGCTAACATGCCATCAGATCTCCTCTCCACCAAGACTGTTACATAGATTGGGACATGGAATGTGAGAATACAGTATGAGAATACAGTACAAGTTGCCAAAGAGATGGACAGATACAGGTTGGACATTCTAGGACTGTGTGACATTCAATGTCAACATCAGGCAAAATCACCTTGGTATCAGGACAACTCCTCCTTTATTCTGGACCTCCCAACCAAGATGATGAGCATAGGAATGGAGTGTGAATGATGTTCAGCAAGAGAGCAAAAAGAATCCTGAACCAGTTAGTGAGAGGATTTTGACAATCCGCTTCCAGTTAAACTTTCAAGAGATAACCTACCAATGAACCTGGCAAACCAGGAAGCAACGGAGGATTTTTATGAGCAATCATAAAGCATATTTGACAAAGTAACAAAGAGGGATGTGACACTTGTCATGGGCCTTATGCATGCAAAAGTGAGCAGCGACAACACAGGACAGGAACTCATCATGGGTCAAGAGGACCAAAGAAAAACAAATGACAATTTAGAGTTTTTTGCTGACTTCAGAAGGTAGAATGATTGGCAGGACAGATTTTCACATCATAGGATCTGCAAAGTTAGATGGAAATACCTGGATTCAGCAACGAGTCAGATCAACCACCTTGCTATTCCCCACAGATGGCGGAGGACCCAATCAAATCTACTTATTTATATGATCATCTTACATTCAATCAGATTGATCTTTACCAAACTTTGAGTCACACAATTTAAGGAGTCTTCTGTTAAATCATCAAAAGCAACTAACAATCTGAATTTATTTGTATTATCTCTGTAACTGCTTTAATATGAAAAAAGAAATATAAACACTTTTTAAAAATTAAATACACTAAGCTCCCATCAATATTTGTCTATTTGGCACTGACCACTTTATCTTAAGGTGTGATGGTAACCGTTATTTTCCTTCAAAGTGGAATATGGTTTTTGGTGTTTCATTAAATAATGCAGGATAATACTGGTAGGTAGAAGCTAATGCCTAAAACAGTCAAACAAATTTCATCCCTGGCTGCTCCAAGATCTTGTACATCTGAGCATCTGAGCATCTCAGTGTCTAGTTTGAATTTCCTCTAACCTTTACCACCCCATGTTGGATAATGGTGAGTGCTTTAGACCACTCAGCCATCTGAGGCCACAAAATCATAAAATACTGGACAATTTTAGCAATGCAAAATGAATGAGACTTTATTTAAAGCATCTATTTAGACTATATATTGTATCTTTTCACAAACCATAACATGCATCTGTTAAAACAAACTGTGCAAACAATTGATATACATCAAGTCTACACTCACCATGATGTAGTTTCAAATAACTGACAGTAAGACGAAGAACTGTGGCTTTATCAACCCTCCTCTGATGACTTGCTATTACCGGAACTTCGCTAGCCAATTCTGTGATGTAGCTGTTCAGCCGATCTCTGCGGACTTTCTCACCAAACTTCCTTGTTAGTCTTAAAAAACATAAATTTATTGTGATAGAAAATACAATGAAATTTAAAAATTGGAATTATAAATTATAAATTTACTTCTGCAACAAAAGTAAACCAAAGTACTAGGACATCGATAAAATATGATAATTACATTTTTGATGAAATGGAGCCTATAAAGTCTTTAAAAATCTTTCATTTGTTTCATACATTATAAACAATCACTGAGGTGGACAAATATTTGGACAATATCTATGAATAGACACAACAAGTCTTGATGCCTTGATTCAAATGCAGATGTACATTTAAGTTACATTCTAAATCACAAACTATTATTAAGCAGAAAATTTAATGAAATGAGCAGGAAACATTTTCCTAAATTTACATATCAAAAGCATTATTACATAAAGCGTGTGATATCATCAATGACTATGTATTATATATGTATATAGAACCTGAAACTTATGGGCTGATATGACATTTCATGAATGCCAAATTACACTTTGGACGCTAAACTTGATAAAAGTGAGATTATGGATATATGGTGTAAGTTTTAATGTAATACAGTAAAGTGGACCCTGCTCTTAAAAGGCCCCACTGACCAGCAGCCACCCACATTCTAAGGCTACAATCCCTTGGAACCAGTCAGTCTATGTTTACAAGTACCACACTAGGAGGGGCCCTGAGTGGCCAAGTGGTCTAAAGCAACGACTGTTATGGATCATTGCCATTTCACCTCTGTCTTCGTGAGTTCGAGTCTATGCTCGGCTAACCTAACGGGGGTACGTGAGAAATTCTGTCAGTAGCTTCTCGTGGGTCGGTGGTTCTGCCCGAGGTTTTACAGGGTTCTTCCTCCAACATTAATACTGGCCGCCATGTATAGCCTATCTTGTGCTGAAAAATGTCGTTAAACCCTATAACAACAACAACAAAACCCTAAAACAACAACAACAACCTCACTAGGATGGCCACCCCTCTAACATGGTCATCAGCTAGGATATAAATGCAGAAAAGTGCAATTTTCCTTCACAAGTGTGACACAAATTGGGTTTTACAGATGGAATTCTCATGAATATTTATTGATTTATAAATTCAACACACTAACATTAGTTGAACATGCAGAAAATGTACCTAACTTTAATCCATAAAGATAAGTAATCCAATTACCCTTACACTGTGTATTCCTTCAAGTCAGGTTTTGTCCATTTGACATTTACTAGCCATAACTATCAAATATACTTGCTTACAAGTGGAGTCAAACTGCAAACAACAAAGATCCTGATCTGTGTTGCATAATGCATCTGCAGTTTGTTCTACTGATTACTTCTAACAAACTTCACAGACCCAGATCTGCTGGCACATTTGCACTGGCAGATCTGGATCTGTGCAGTTTACAGTTGGAATCATAAGTAAATATATACAGTATCAATTGCAATTATCAAGATAACAAAAGCTCACACTCTGAGAAGCAGTATTGTTCAACTGAAGTCAGAATGAGTTCTGAACACCATGAAGTAAAAAATGATATGTTACTGACTGCAGTGCTAATTTGACTACCATAGTAAACCATAGAAACACCATGATATTAAAAATTCAAGAACTTTAACTCTCTAAATGCTCAAAATCAAACCATTATTTCTCAGTATAGACCAATCCTTGATGCAAGCATCTATGTAAAGAAAGTCATATTGAGCCATAGCATTTACAGCAATTTTTACCTACATGTGTTTTTGAATTCAGTACATAAAGAATACAGTACTAATTTCAAAAATGAGAGTTCCAAAGTTGTCTTCAAGTCTTCTGCAAATGGTCTGAATTCCATCATTAAAACATTGCCTCTATTTTTCAGTTACAAATAAAATAAGGTCTCAAAACTTTTCTTTTACTAAACTTTTACTTTTCAGTATCAAGCAATTATGGCCCGCTCAATAACCCATAAATACATATGTACTCTAATTGTGTTCAAACATTCAAGACTGTTTTCCATTTTTCAATATACAGTATAATTAGTAATGTGTGTCCTATATCCTCCCTTGATTTACAAGACAGCCCTTTGTATAGAAATAGAACACATCAGTAAACAATGTCCATATAGTCACATTTAAGTATTTGAACTTCATTTCATAAAATCAGAAAAAATATTAAAATAAATGTTTAATCATGGGTTACCTTGTTTGTGAACACCATTTATTTCTTATCAATTTGTAAAGGAAATATATTATCAGCCTTGTCAAATTACATGATAAATGAGTAAAAGGTCAAGGTCACCATCTATACAGTGTGCAGTATTACATCAAACAAGGAAGTTTAAATGCCAAAATTAATTATAACTTCTATAGAATACATGTAATTGAAACATAAAGTAAGGAAACATAAGTGAATTAAAAAAAATAATGTTCCAAAGCAATAATGAATGGAATCTGTGATACACAAAATCATGCAGGGTCATCAGTACAAGCATAGTGATACAGGTCTAGGAATCATGGTTTGAAGCATAATGTTTCAAAACATACCATCTATACTACCTTATAAGTCAAGTCCAACTGCAAACTGCACAGACCTAGATGTGCCATCACATAATGATTTGGGTCTATGCAATTTGTTAAGAGCAATTAGGAGAACACTGATTATAAGAACAAAGAATATATACCCTAGTCTGCAGGTGCATTATGCTATGGCAGCTAAGGATCTTTGTTGTTGGCAGTTTGACTCAACATATAAGTGAGTATACATGGTAGCCAGGAAATATCAAACTCACATTGTAACTTTTAAACTACCTAAAATTTATATATTTGGTTTCATAGATATCTCCCTATGTTAAAACCTAACATGGTCTAAAATACCAGTACACACTATAGGACCTCCTACCACCAACCCACATTAAAGCAGTTGTTCTCAATAGGATTCATGATACACTGTACTATCATGTTATACTTGTTTATCATATAATATTCACTCACAAATCAAGTCAAAATGCAAACAACCCAACTCTGCCATAGCATAACTTGCATTCATATCAGGGAATATATTATTTGTTTTTATGGTCACTGCTGACAAACTGACATACCCAGATCTGACAATCTTATGCAATGGCAAATGGGTCTGTGCAGTTTGCAGTTGGACTCACCTTGTAAGTGAGTATATATGTTATGTAATTCAACTTTATATTTGGTATTAAGGAAACAAAGTGCTGCATACTGCAGGCAGATGATCAAAATGGCTGTTCCCATAGGTTTCACATACAAGCTCATAAATAGTCATGGTACATGTACACAAAGTTCAGTAGTTATTAAAATAGTGAAAATATTAACTTCTGGAAGTCTATTAAATTAATTACAAAATATTTAAAAATTAAATTTAAAGTTAACTAGTTCTTTTGTTCCAATTTACCTCTGAAATCCAGGAAATTAATATGACCAAGCAGAGCTAGCACTCTCTTGAGTTACACATCTGAAGTAAACGAAAGCTGTGTACTCCATAATCAAAATTACACTCAATAATCACACACCAAAATTAAGGAAATTAAAAATTATTTTAAAAATACATAATATATAAAAAGTCTTTATTAAATAACCAGTATAACTAGTGAGGAAAACCTAGGAAATTTTCTTTAAAAATTAAACTTGTGCTAATTATGAAACTGAACAGCAAAACCATTGTATTTTGTGTAATAGCTTAGAATGTAGACATCATGGGACTTAACTGTAATAGCTATGCAGACATGGGACTTAACTGTAATAGCTATGTAGACATGGGACTTGACTGTAATAGATATGTAGAGATGGGACTTACTGTAATAGATATGTAGAGATGGGACTTTACTGTAATAGCTATGTAGACATGGGACTTGATTGTAATAGTTATGCAGACATGGGTCTTGACTGTATTAGCTATGAATACATGGGACTTGACTGTAGATATGTAGAGATGAGACTTACTGTAATAGCTATGTAAAGATGGGACTTTACTGTAATAGCTATGATTGAGACATGGGACTTGACCATAATAGCTATGTAGACATGGGACTTGACAGTAATAGCTATGTAGACATGGGGCTTTTCTGTAATAGATATATAGACATGGGACTTTACTTTAATAGCTATGTACACATGGGGCTTGACTGTAATAGATATGCATACATTTGACTTGACAGTAATAGCTATAAAGCCATGAGAATTTACTGTAATAGCTACAATATAGTTTTGAAAGTGTCTGGTTGCTAATGATGGAAAAAAGTGCAAAATGTCAGTTTGGAATGGAAAGATAAAGCAATTTGACTAAATGAAAAGATGAAAAGGGTTATGTGTTAGTCCCTGAGGCTTATCGGCAAGAATTCAGAAGCTACAAAAAGGAACCTGGACAAACGTATGTTGAATATTTGCAAGAGAAAAAAAAACAGTTATTTGAGAGATGGTGCTTAGCCCCAGAAAATTGAACATGATTATGAAAATATCAAACAACTTGTGTTACTCTATGAGTTTAAGAACTGTGTTCCTAATGACAATATGAAACATACTGAAGAGCATAAGCCTGAATCCTTGCAGCTGGCAAGTACTCCTTAACTCATAAAGTTCCTGTTGTATGCAAAACTTTCACTCAGCAGTCTACTGTCAGAAAGGTGTTTCAGCCTAATATGACTCCTTCTGAAGCTCTATCTGGCACAACTTCTAAAAACCAAGCTTCTAATAAACTTGATTCAAAATCCTTGTTTATACCTACATGTACCTATTGCAAAAAAAAAAGCACACATCATTTCTGTTTGCTTTAAATTGAAATATAGGCATCAAAATCAAGATAGACCCATCCCAAATGCTCTTATTTCAAAAAGGTCATGGTCGTGTATTGAAAGCAATACATTTGTTGGGTCTAATAAACTTGTCTGATTTTATTATAGAAAATTATGAACAATTCATGTTGCAGGGTGATTTGGCCAATCCTATCGCTATTAAAATTTTAAGGGGTACAGGAGCTTCTCAGTCTTTTATTATCAGGTTCTTTGCCTTATTCTGAGTGGTCTCATTTAGGCAGTAGAGTGCGGCTTTGTTAATGTTCCTCTCCACTTGTCATCAGACTTAGTTTCAGGACCTGTGACAATTGATATAGCCCATACTTTACCCATTGAGGGCATTCATTTGTTACTAGGCAACAACCTAGCTGGAGACATGGTTGTGGTTAATCCACTTCTAACTGACAAGCCTTCTTTAGATTTGAAAGTTGATCTTGAGAATAATTTTCATAAGCCTGTATTGGTCACTTTCACTCCTAATTTGGATCAATCAAAAGGTACTGATCATCCTTTTAAATACTCTCTCTTTTATCTAATCTGGGTGATAAATGACAATCACTTGTCATCAAACAGGAAAAAGATCCTGATATCTCCTATTTGTTTCAGAGGGCCATTAGTAAAATTGAAGCCACGGATGTGCCTGTCTGTTATTTCATTAAAAATGGAATTCTTATGTGAAAATGGAGACCTCCTCCTGATGTACCTGCTAGTGACAAATGGTCAGTGAACTATCAGATTAAAATCAAAATCTTACAGACAGGAAGTAGTTTGACCCATGAAACTCCTCTGGCTGGTTATTTAGGAATAAACAAAATTTATCACAAGATCTTGACACAGGTTCATTAGCCAAAAATTAAAAATGATGTCTGTAAATTTGTGGATCTTGTCATACTTGTTAAATGGTACAAAAACCCAATCAGAAAATACATAAGGTTCATCTGCAATCTATTCCTGCATTTGATAAACCATTTAGCAGAATTATAGTAGATTGTGTTGGTCCCTTACCTAAGACCAAGTCAGGCAACCAGTATTTGTTGACCATTAAGTGTGCATCAACAAAATTCCCAGAGGCAATTCCTTTGAGGAATATTAAAACCAAAGCCATAGCAAAAGCTTTGATAAAGTTTTTTTACTCAATTTGGCCTTCCCAAATCTGTTCAATCTGGTCAATGGTCAAATTTTATGCCTGGAATTTTCCAGCTTGTTATGCTTGAATTTGGCACTCAGCAATTCAAATCAAGTGAAATTGTGGTTTCACAGAACATTACCTGAGAGAAGGTTTGAGTCTTGTAATGGGGTTCATTCTCTCTTGCTCATTCTTCAAAATTTTCTTTAAATTATTTTTTATGAAAGAAAAAAATGAATGAGTCAAATTATAATTATAGTACCATGATCAAAATAAAAAAATGAATACTAGTATATTACTAGTATATTGAAAGAGATATCCAAATTTTCAAGCAATTAATTTAGTTTTACTTGTCCCACCAACTGAGGATTTAAGTGAAATTCAATCAGAAACTGTTGATCTTGGAGCAACAAATCTTTGGAATTTAGAAATTATGAAAATTCTGGACCAGAAACTTTTGTATTTACAAGAGGAAGAATAGGAATGAACTTAAACAGTTATTATTAAAATATGAGCACTTGTTTACAGATACTCCTACAAGGTCAAACAAAAATTTTCAAGATGTTGAAAATGTGGATTAAAAACCCTGTAAAACAACACCCATACAGGATGAATTTTCTGAAACAGGAATATTTGAAAAAGAAAATTCAGTACTTAATGAATAACAATTTCATAGAGTCCAGTTCACCATGTATAATTGTTCCAAAATCAGAAAAAACTTTCCATATGTGCACTGATTATAGGAAGGTGAACAGTGCAACAAAGACAGATTCATTTCCATTACCAAGAATCAATGAGTGTATTGATAAAAATGGAAATGCCAAGCATGTCACCAAATTGTACCTTCTGAAAGGATTTTGCAAAAGATCAAAAGAAATTTTGGCATTTGTGACTCCAGATGGACTCTCAATATAAAGTAATGCTCACTCCGAGTTTGGGATGAAGGGTTCCCCATGTACTTTTCAATGCATGATGAATATGATTACTTCCAGTCTAGATAATTGTGATGTCATCATTTATGATGATGCTGGGAAAGAACATCTTGCAATGATTCTGAACCTTTTCAAAAGACTTACTGATGCAAATTTGACAATCAATTTATCTAAAAGTGAGTTTTGCCATGCTTGCATAACTTTGCTAGGACATATTATGGGACATGTTCATCAAACCTATAGATTAGGTCAAGATAATCTCTGATTTCCTTATGGCTGTCAGTATAAAGCAACCGATGCAATTGTTGGGTATGGCCAGCTACTATCAGAAATTTTGTTAAAATTTCTTTTAATATTGCTGAGCCTCTGACAAACTTGTTAAAAAAAAAAACTAGTTTCTTTGGACTGAAAAATGTCAGGAGGCTTTTGATAGGTTAAAAAACATACTCAATATTGTGATGGTTTTCACAGCTCCAAATTTCAATCTTTTAAATTATCTGTTAATGCATGTGATACTGGGGTTGGAGCAGTATTGAGTCAAGAAGAAGGAAATGGTGTTGATCATTCTGTGTGCTATTTCTCAAAGAAATTAAAAAAGCACCAAAGAAATTACTCAAAATTGAAAAGGAATGATTGGCTTTGATATTGTCATTACAGCATTTTGAAGTTTATATTAGCTCAGCTCTTTCACTGCTTGTTGTACATAGTGATCACAACCATTTTACTTTCATTGACAAGATGAAAACTAAAAATCAAAGATTATTAAGGTGGAGTTTGTTTTTGTAAGAATCATAAAATGAGGCACATCAAAGTAAAAGACACTCTGATTGCAGATGCACTTTCCTGTGTATAAAATTATTTTTTCATGTACACTCTATAATTCATAAGAATTTTCTTATGTAATTTTGTTTTACCTCATGTATAATTTACATATGGTAAAAAAAAAGCTTTATTATATAAATCTTTCCTTTTCTTTATGGGGGAACTGTTATGTATATGTAATTAAATTGCTTGTGTTAATGTTAAAATTATTTTTTTATTTTACTTTTGTTTCATTACATTTTGTTGTAATGATCATTTTCACTGATTCAATATTTCTTAAAACAAATTCTGTTTAATTAGAACATAAAACCTATAACAGAAACATTATTTTTAGCTCACTCTGGATCATGGAGTTTGTAAACATTGATTGCTAATGACTGGTTATTTTCAAGATCATGTTGGCCCACATGTTACCCCCATGTGAACATTTTTTTTATTGGTTCTTCATTCAGGTACATGATAAGTGTCTTATAGTAAGTGACCATGTGACTTATTGCATGCCATCTAAAATTGTGTCTAAGACTTCACGTTTTTATTGATTCTGAACAAGTCGTAAAATAATATCTTGACAGTTCAAAGATATTTTTGCTTTTGCTAGATGAGTTTGTTTTTGAGTTTTTCTGTTCTTCAGAATTAATACATAATTTTCAAGTGCTTCATATTTATAAAAATTCTTGAACTAAGCCATTCAGTAAAAATTCTTTGGAATTCTAAAGCCGAAATATTATTCCTGATTCATAAAGTTAAATGAGAAACTTTTGATACATCTATACATGTATATTCATCTGACATCATCATCCACCAACTTTGAACTTCACAGAGATTCAAACTTGTATTTATTTAGGACATTTCAGTGATGGGACTCATATTTTTAGATTCCAGGATTAATTTTTGGATTACATTCACAAACGGTAAGTCCTTATTCATTATTTTATTGTGTTTTTAGGAAAACAAATTATTTTTGTTAAAATTTACCTAGCGCCTTGGCTTCACTCTTTTCTTTGTTATTTTGAATGAGCTGAGATTTGTATAATGTGCGTAACTGTTGCCCAATGTATTGAACCTTTGCTACCATGCTGTAATAAAAGAGAGTTCTGTGTCCAATTCCCAATGTCAGTTTGAGGATTTAATCCTGTTTCTACAAGACTGTAGTGCCTTGTGTGAAGAGGTGTCTCTAATGAAACAAATGAAGGCCACATAAAGAAACAGGATGCATGCATAGACCAAGATCATCATCTTATCTGTTTAGCTAGATCTGGATGATGCAGGTGCATTTTATAGCAATTCACTCCTGGAACTCATATCACCGCAGAACAAATTTCATTAATCCTATAATTTGGACAATATGGCATCATCTTTGAAGGCTGGGGCTAGTTCTAATGATGTCACTGAAGACAAGTCAGTGGATGATGATCCTAAATTCCCATTCTTATTATAATTCAGTCTTGTCATCTATGGTAAAGTTAGATTTTAATACCCAGCTTAAAAATAGGAATGCATCAATCTTGGTCAGCTGAAGTTTGCTATATTGTCTGTGTAATAGATAGAACTAATTTATGCTGAATTTCATAAAAATTAATAAATTAAATATATTATATAAATATTGAGTTCAGCATTTTACTTTGTTTTTTCCATTTTTCATTATACAGATAACCTTATTATAGGCTGATGTTTATGTCTACTTTCATTTATGAAGAGTATCTGACTGGTTTTGTATTCTTGTATTGTGAAATGTATGACCAGTTTGTTATAAACAGGACCAGTAGCTATTTGTGACAATGGATTACAAGTTTTATACTATGACCCTTGGATTACAAGTCCTGTTCTGTGACCCTTGGATTACAAGTCCTATTCTGTGACCCTTGGACTGCAAGTCCTATACTGTTATGCTAATAATTGCTCTGAACCTTGGATTATAAATTACAATTTCTATGCTGTGACCCTTGGATTATAAATAGTATGCAGTGAACCCTTGGATTAAAAATACCTATGCTCTGACCCTTGGATTACATTAGATCCACTGCTATGATCCTATAATTACAAGTCCTATGATGTGACCCTTGGATTACAAGTCTAATGATATGACCCTATGATTACAAGTTCTATGCTGTGACCCTTGGATTACAAGTCCTATGCTGTGACCCTTGGATAATAAGTTGTATGCTATGACACTTTGATTACAGGTCCTATATTGTGACCTTTGGATTATAAATTCAATGCTGTGACTCTTGGATTACAAGTCCTATGCTCTGACCCTTGGATTACATTAAGTCCTCTGCTTTGACCCTATGATTACAAGTCCTATGCTTTTACTCCATGATTACAAGTCCTATGTGGTGACCCTTAGACTACAAATCCTATGCTGTGAACCTTGGATTACAAGTACTATGCTGGGACCATTGGATTATAAGTTCTATGCTGTGGCCTTTGTATTACAAGTCCTAAGTTGTGACCCTTGGATTACAGGTTCTATGCTCTGACCCTTGGATAATAAGCATATGCTATGACCCTATAATTACAAGTCCTTTCTGTGACCCTTGGATTATATGCTGCAACACTTGGATTACAAGTTCTATGATGTGACCCTTGGATTACAAATCTTATGCTGTGACACTTGGATTATAAGTTCTATGCTGTGACCCTTGGATTACCAGCCCTATGCTTCGACCCCTGGATTACAAGTCCTATGCTGTGACCCTTGGATTATAAGTTCTATGATGTGAGACCCTTGGATTATAAATAGTATGCTTTGACCCTTGGATTAAAAAGACCTATCCTCTGACCCTTGGATTACATTAAGTCCCATGCTCTGGCCCTTGGATTACTTTTCGTCCTCTGCTCTGACCCTATGATTACAAGTCCTATGCTTTTACTCCATGATTACAATTCTTATGCGGTGAACCTTGGACTACAAATCCTATGCTGTGAACCTTGGATTACAAGTCCTATTCTGGGACACTTGGATTATAAGTCCTATGATATGACCATGTGATTACCAAGGCCTATGTCTGTCAACGTGGGTAAGTGAGACAGCCTTCCAGTAGCTTCTCGAGGGTTGGTGGTTCTTCCCCGGGGTTTTCCTCCACCATTAATAATGGCCACCATGTATAGCCTATCTTGTGCTGAAAAATGGCATTAAACAACAACAACAACAACAAGTCCTATGCTGTGACCCTGGGATTACAAGTTTATGCTGTGACCCTTGGATTATAAGTTCTATGCTGTGACCCTTGGATTACAAATCCTATGCTGTGACCCTTGGATTACATGTCTTATGCTGTGACCTTTGGATCATAAGTTCTATGCTGTGACCCTTGGATCATAAGTTCTATGCTGTGACCCTTGGATTACATGTTTTATGCTGTGACCTTTGGATCATAAGTTCTATGCGGTGACCCTTGGATTATAGGTTCTATGCTCTGACTCTTGGATTATAAGTTCTATGCTGTGACCCCTGGATTACAAGTCTTATGCTCTTACTCTATGATTACAAGTCCTAAGCTATGACACTTGGATTACAAGTCCTAAACTGTGACACTTGGATTACAAGTCCTATGCTGTGACCCTTGGATTACAAGTCCTATGCTGTGAACCCTGGATTACAAGTCTTATGCTTTGATCCTAAGAATACCAGTCCTATGCAGTGACCCTTGGATTACAAGTCCTATACTTTACAAAATAAGCTGCCACAGCTACATAACATTTTAATTATGTACATGAATAAAGAATGATTTTGTTTACATACATTATGGGGAAAATACCAGAGCTAATAATTTATTCATTTTTGTCCATATTAACTATACATTGTGGGAATCATGCAGTATTTTTCCATTCTATGCACTCCATACTGAATCAGTGTTGCAGGATTATGGGGTTCCTGAAACTTTTGTCAACAACATCAAAAATTTTGATTCCTATATGCCTCCTATGCATACTTTTTCATTAAACAAATACACAAATTTTTGCCAGAACATGTCCATATGCTTCAATGTTGATGCCAGCAATGGCAGATGTTGTTTGAGGTTATAAAATCTGTCAGATGGCAATATAATTCCATTTTAAAACAATATACTCAGCAATCAAACCATGCAAGGTCTGTGTTAGTGTACCAATTGCAATATAAATACTTAGATGGCCATTAGTGTATCAGATATTTGGGCTGAAAGCACAACTTAATGGCACCAGTTTAATTTAGCCTAAGGTTGAATTAATGACAAGGCACATTTTTGGGCACATATCAAATTTGTCATTTAATCAATAAATTAGAAAACTAATTTCAAAATTGTTGAAATTTATTTTTTCAATAAATGCTGATGGAGAAAACATTGTAAGTTAGATTAATGTTCTGGTATATAAGACATCAACCCTGATAAGGGAAATAACACATATAATCTGTGTACAATCAACCCAGTGATGAAGTGGGAAGGAGAGAAAGAAGAATCATACATATTATGGCTGATATCCTACATTATTGGACAAGTTAAATGTGAGCATGATCCAGATTGGAAAATTCCAGAATACAGCTCAATACACGTTAAGCATGTTAACATCTTCATATGTCAGTTGAGCACCTGATAAACATTTATTGCAATAAAATAAATGTCCAAGGGAAAATACAGTGCAGTCTACAAAGTTACGGTGGCAAACAAGATTACTATCATAGAGCCTTAAGTACTATCTTCTACTTTTATTTGTATGAATTGAGAAAAATGAATAATTTCCCAGATTCCGTTCCATGATGCAGTGGCGTACCAAAGGCAAATAGACCTGGGACAATGATGATGACACAAAGGGTTTTGGCACCCCAAAGCCTCTTGCACCTGTGGTCTTAATGCCTTAAAACCTCTGGCAACTGGGGCGACCACCCCATCCACCACCCACCCTGCCCTTAGTACATTACTCAGCCTTGCTATTTCCATCAGCAAGGCACCTAAATCTACTTAAATTTGTCCTCTATAAGATGTGTCACAGTGCCATAAAATGCCAAAGCCACATCCTATACTAACATTATACAGTATGTACTCACAAATTGCATCTAACTGCTAACAACATAGACCCTAACTTTATTTGCTTTACTGATTACTCCAATGCTCTGTGTTGTCTGCTCTAGTGATCACTTCTATGCTCTGTGTTGTCTGCTCTAGTGATCACTTCTATGCTCTGTGTTGTCTGCTCTAGTGATCACTTCTATGCTCTGTGCTGTCTGCTCTAGTGATCACTTCTATGCTCTGTGCTGTCTGCTCTAGTGATCACTTCTATGCTCTGTGTTGTCTGCTCTAGTGATCACTTCTATGCTCTGTGTTGTCTGCTCTAGTGATCACTTCCATGCTCTGTGCTGTCTGCTCTAGTGATCACTCCTAACAAACTGCAAAGACCAAGATCTTGTTCAGCATTATCATTTCACTCCTTGTTTTTGTCCTTCTCAGGTATTATCATTACACTCTTTGCTTTTGGCATTATCATTACACTCCTTGCTTTTGGCATTATCAGGTATTATCATTGCACTCCTTGATTTTGGCATTATCATGTATTATCATTACACTCCTTGCTTTTGGCATTATCAGGTATTATCATTGCACTCCTTGATTTTAGCATTATCAGGTATTATCATTGCACTCCTTGCTTTTGGCATTATCACTACACTCCTTGCTTTTGGCATTATCAGGTATTATCATTACACTCCTTGATTTTGGCATTATCAAATATTATCATTGCACTCCTTGCTTTTGGCATTATCATTACAATCCTTGCTTTTGGCATTATCATTACAATCCTTGCTTTTGGCATTATCTGGTATTATCATTACACTCCTTGATTTTGGCATTATCAAATATTATCATTGCACTCCTTGCTTTTGGCATTATCAGGTATTATCATTACACTCCTTGCTTTTGGCATTATCTGGTATTATCATTACACTCCTTGATTTTGGCATTATCAAATATTATCATTGCACTCCTTGCTTTTGGCATTATCATTACACTCCTTGCTTTTGGCATTATCAGGTATTATCATTACACTCCTTGATTTTGGCATTATCAAATATTATCATTGCACTCCTTGCTTTTGGCATTATCATTACACTCCTTGCTTTCGGCATTATCAGGTATTATCATTACATTCTTTGTTTTGGTTATTACTACATGATATCTTAATACTGCATGTTTTCATTATTACACTTGTATTAGGTATTTACACTTTGTTTTCATTATTTTTTATATTATCTTTATAGCCTTGTTTTTGTTCTACTTATTGTATATTATCATTACACTACTTGCATTCTGTGCTGCATTTTGGACAAGACAAAAAATATTGATTGTTTTGATCATTTCACTGTGATTTGACAGCTAGACTGTGGCAAACACAGGCTATGTGTAGGTTTCTCAAAAGACAGAAATCAGTTGAGTCTCATCTGCTTTGTCTCTTGTTACATGTATCCAGGCTTCAATTAATCAATAGGAACATATCAAAATCCTTCAGTCCATAATTGACAAATGTCAGTTCTACCCTAAAAGTAATATTGTAAAACAAAATCAGCAAAATCATATTGATACAAAATTTGTTTGAGCTCAATGAAACCTGTAAAAATGAAACATTTATATTACTTTCCTATGTTTTAGAATTATGTACATAGGTCTATTGATAGTCAGCTATTAATTATTTATATGCCAAAACCACAACAGACATTATAAACCAATCCCACAAGCATACATGTGGCATTTGCTATTTCTTTAAGCCTGATACTATAACAGTCCAACATAAGATTTTTAAATCTGATTTTATCAGGTCACACTATGTTATCTGACTTTGTGTAGATCTGAGTTGCCTTAAATATAATATACATCTATTCTAATGATTAAATAGTGTTGTCATATTATGGGTCCAGTTTGACCTTGTAATGTTGGTAAATTCAAATGATTAGACTGTGTGTCTTGTTATGGATCAAGTTTGACCTTGATTATCTGTAATGTGTGTCAATTCTAATGGTTAGACAGTGTTGTCCTGTTATGGGGCCAGTTTGACCTTGAGGTGTTTATCATACAAGGGTACAATTTTGTAGGGCAATCTTAAAACTAGTTTGTTGTGGTTTTGGCTATTTAACAGCACAGCAACCCAGGTGCTGAGACAATTAGAGTAAATTCCCTTGCCCAAGGACAAACCAATATAACTGACTATGACACATCCAATGGTAGGATTCATCTTGCACATTTATGGTCACAGGCCTTGCACACAAACCACCAGACCACCCCAGCTCCTCATCCCCATTTTGACATTAAGTATGTGACTATAACTGTACTTGTATTTACCCATGAGTCAGTAGCATCAATGTCACTATATAGCCATTTAAATAAATTTCTGTTGCAGGGAAACATTTTTCTTTCAGGGATATTCTTTCCTCTCTCTCCTCCAGTGGAGCTGTGGCTAATATATTAGGAAATTTGCATTTAACTCCATTGAATTAGACTTTTTCAATAAAAAAGGATGTATATGCATTTATTGGGTTTATTGGCACATCAGCACATTTTCTTGCTTTTCAGTGCAGACTGCATTTATGTGTCCCAAGAAAGACAAAAGAATGAAAAATTAAAAATAAATTGGTAAAATCCTTAAAATACAATGGGGTTTCTTTTAAATAAACACACACTTTTAATCATCCAAAGCATTTTTCTTCAAAGGACACATCCTATATTGCATCTATTAATTTCCTTTCACAACATTTTGGGGCACATGTTTGGCCTATTCTTCATACCCAAGCCCACAAAGGGCAACCAGATGAGGACGACTATCTGCCCTACATGAATTTATTTTGTGTACAACAAAAAAATTTTATCAGCAAATTTATAAGAAAAGTGTTTTAAATATTTTTGGTGCCCAGGTGAATAACTAGAAATATTCTGCTCAGAAAATCATTTCTATATTATTGTTTGTATTCTGAATGCAGGTTGTATTCATCCCCAAAACTGAACCAGAAAAATTCCTGTATTTTGTTTAGTAATATATCAGAAACCAGAAATTTCTCAACAGAATTTAGGCAAAATATAATAAATTAATACCACAGGCTTGTAAATTATCTTTAAATAGACCCATATCTTAATTGAGGTTGGAGAGGTTAAGCTGTACCAATTATGGCAATGTAATATGAATTATCCTATTCCAAAGTTTCTGGGATATTTTTCCAGCTCTTCTTCAACAAGGATATTCTAAATGACTCATAACAAAACTAATCTGTTTATTACATGCTCCTTATTCTTAATAAAAGCAATACAGAACAAACCAGACTCACTATTTCTGCCAGCTATACTTTTATTTCAATATATTATACATGTAAATGACTTTCTTTGCCAATGGCTCATTGTAAATATTTTATCGAAACTGAAGCAAAAGCTATCAAACATTCTTCTAATTATCATTACAACAACACACACACACACACACACACACACACACACACACACACACACACACACACACAGACATGTACACAGAAAAAACAGAAAAATGGACCTAGACAGTTATGTGGACTATTTAAAAAAACATTCATATATACCCTATGGGACAGCTATCTCAAATTTGTCTGCCTGAACTGTCATTCTTTCCATAAACAATTTTATTTGCACTGAATAGCTCTTGAACCTTTCAATGTATTTTAAAAAAAACTATGTACAAATGTCAAATAAGCCACATACAGGTGATTTATTATATTTAGAACTTTCTGAATTGATTCCTTTTAAGTAACCATGGAAACAGTGTCATATAGGTAACATACACACTGGGAGTTTTAGATCATTGGTTAAAAGTGTAAGTAATATACACAATGAGTGCTGGACCATAGGGAACTTACATATACAAATTGTGTCAGACCACAGGATACTTGCATACATAGTATACAAAACTGAGAGCTGGACAACAGGGTGCTTACATATACAAACTGTGCTGGCCCAAAGGGTAATTGCATATATAGTATACAAAATTGAGTTCTGGACCACAGGGTACTTGCAGTAGAAGTCTTTATATAAGCAGCATACAAACTGAGTGCTGGACCATTGGGTAATTTGTTTGCATAAGACCAAGTACTGGGCCATAAGGTACTTACAGTAGGCATCTTTACAAAGATGGTTGGACATGTCACCTCTAAATGACTTCTTTATACTGCTTGTGTTAGTAGCCAATATTCAAGAAACATTCAATTTACATACAGAACGTTCTATATTTTCTAATGGTCTAAAGTGCTTGCCTCTACAGATACTGACATTATACCTCACACTGACTGCAAGTCTCACCTTGGCCTGAATGTGGGTATGTGAAAAATTGGGTTGGTGGTTCCTTCCATGTTATTTCATAGGTTCTACCTCCACCAAATACACTGGCTGCCACTTATAACCTATCATGTGCTGAAAAAAGCATTATGACCCACAAAACCAAAAATAAATATTCAATTGAAAACATTCTATGTATCAAAAGATACATCTCTGTAACTTAACATATGTTCCAAGTTTAGCTGAAATAACTTGACCAGTATGCAAGTTATGCTACTGAAGCAAAACTGTTCATACACTGACATAGAGATAACTGCATATCCCATATTATATCTGATGGGTGACAATGCAGATGAAGGAAGAAGAACAATTGACTACTAAATGGAAATATAGCTGAAAGAAAAATCCAGAAATATATTTAACATGTATTTGAGTCTAATTTTACTTTTTGGAGTCCATTTTGTTGAATTCAGTTGTTTCATCATCTTCCTGTTGGCCACTGGAATCAACTACACAAGATTCTTCTGCTGGTGGCCTGAAATACAAGGAACATGTTGCAAGGAAGAAATATCTGAGAATGCCCAAATCATATTAAAATTTGTTTCTCAGTGACAACATTTATATGTGTGTGTGTGTGAAACAATACCTGTTCAAGCAGACAGCTATTTCTCAACATTTTGTAGTATACACCCAACAAGAGCAAGAAACCATTCTGGGACACAAAAGCAACTTTTTGGACTAAAAGTTACATTGGAGACAAAATAATATTTATGTCACCTCGTATTGGAGTCTTTGGGAATATATATGAATGCATTCAGATGTGACTGAATTGAGGAATCCACAATTGTTAGTTTTGTAGTTTTGATAGTCAGCAAATTATCACATTGAAGATATGCTGGTACAGTACATAATAACTGCATGCTACCTTAAAATAGCAACTGTTGATTTACAATAGATGACAAACAAGAGACACAGGATTAACATATATACCTTCTTATATGTTGAGTCAAACTGCAAAAACAAATGATCCTGATCTGATGCACAATAATATAACCAGGGAATTAATAATAATAATAATAATAATAATAATAATAATAATAATAATAATAATAATAATAATAATGAAGACTTTGTACAGCACATAATTTTTTGAGGCTCTAAGCGCTTTACAACATTAGACAACACTTAAAACATAAAAAGCATACATAATAATATGATTACATTAAAAACAAACACTATAAAAATAGAAAACATAAAACATGTTGAAAATATTTAAGGTAAGAAACATTAGGTTTTTAAGTTTGTTCTGTCAGTCAAAACACAAGTTTTGAGAGAACTCTTGAATGAGTTCACTGTCTTTGTGTCTAAGTTCAGTGGACAATTGCTGGGCCCTGGTATGCAAAAGAACATTGTCCATATGATTTCATTTTCATAGTGGGGATAATGAATATAAGAGTGTCAGAACTCAGGAGTGCAAGTATCTTGATGGTGTGTACACATGGGTGAGGTTCAGCATAGGTATTTTGGATTGGAACCTGTCAGTGAAATGTAGCACAGAAAACAAATTTTATGTTTGATTCTGGTTTGAATGGGTAGCCAATTTAGGGTACATAACATGGGAAGGTGTGCTCTAATTGTGGTACTTTAAGGATAATCTGGGCAGCTGTGTTTTAAACATTTTTGAAGTTTCTGGAGTAGATATTGAGAAGAAACAGAGTTGAGTAACAGTAGTCCAATCCTGAAAGTACTAAGGAACACACAAGTGTTTTAGTGGCATCAACTGAAAGATAATTGCAAATGGAGCTGATGCATCTCAGCTCAAGATTGCAGCCTTGTTCATAACATGTTGGTGCAATATGAGAGTACTGTTGAGAGTAACACCTAGGTTTCATACTGACTATGAATTTAATGTTGGTATTGCTGATATTTATTGTTTGAGGTAAAGGATGTGAATGAGAAAGTCTTTGTGTTGTAATCAGAATGGATTCAGTTTTATCATCATTCATCTGCAGCTTGTTATATGTCATCCATGATTTCACATCAGAAATGCCCCTCTCTATGCCTTGGATGGTAATAACAACTTCAGTTTTGTGGCAAGATTTGTACATTTGAGTGTCATCTGCATACAACTTTTGAGACACTGGATGATGATCTATGACACTTGAGAGTGACTAAGTGCATAAAATAAATAGAGCAGGTCCAAGAACAGCCCCTTATAGAACACCACAACACAGATCAACTGGTCTGGAGTGTAATTCATTTGGGCACACAATTTGTGTCCTGTTGACCAAGCAGGACTTGAACCACAGTAAGGCTGTATCATGAATGTCAAATACATGCTGGAGATGGTGAAGTAATATATCATGGTCTATTGTATCAAATGCTGCAGACAAATCAAGGAGGGTGAGGACTGTAATCTTTCCACTATCCAAAGCAAAGAGAAGGTCATTAACTACATTTAGAAGAGTAGTTTCATTACTGTGGCAGGGGCGCGTTATGCAGACTGTACATTGCTAAAAAGACTGTTTGAATTTATATGAGGCACAAGCTGGGATAGAACAACTTTTTCTGCAATTTAGACATGAATGGGAGATTAGAAACTGGGTGGTAGTTCTTTAAATCATTATGGTAGAGTGTTAGTTTCTTCAGCAAAAGCTTTGCAATGGCAGTTTTGAAAAATGATGGGAATTCGCCAGATGAGATAGATATTATTAACATCTGTTAGTGAAGGCAATATTGAGTCTAAGCACTCTAGCAGCAATGATGTCAAATCAGATCAAGTTCAGATGACTTTGGTGCACTCTTCATCACAAATGTACATACTAAATCCATAGTGACAGGTTCAAATGCTGATAACAGTTGTCAATGAAAATCTGTATCACAACTGTTTGGTGATGATGAGTCACTTGAAGTTGTGTTGTCAAGCTTATCTCTAATGGACTAAAGTTTGTCATGGAAGAAATATGCAAACAGGTCCAGAAGGTCGACTGAGGTAGTTGGAAGTTGTGTACATTTGTTCCTTGACATTAGCTTGTTAGTAATCTCAAAGAGCTCTTTGCAGTTAGAACTTTCTTTCTTTGTTCTACTGATATGTCAAACCTGTTTACCCGACCGTATTTGACCGTATTTGTACGGAATAAAGCCCATCTGTACGGTCATACGGTCATTTAGCTGAAAATACGATTTGAGGTTGCATTTATTTATTACTTTTTAAAATTATTTTTTTAAGCCGTTTTTTTTTTTTTTGTTTCGTTTCGTTGTATCGGTCTCTTCGGTCCGTATCCGCGTCCGCATTTTGTGCCACTTCACTTATTTTGACATTCTCAACATCCGGTTGTTTAAACAAAGGAAAATGCTGCCGACAAGAAAGTTTCAGCACGAAACTGATGATGAAAATGGAAAGTCTAACACAGAAAGCAGCATTTTCTACCAGTTTATTCTACTCTGTGGCAATGCCTTAAACCATCATCAAAAGGAGAACATTTTGTGCATTGCACTGTTTGCAACTTAGACTTTTCCTGTGCACATGTTGGAAGGAATGACTGTTCACGGCATGTGGAATCGGAAAATCATACAAAATAGAAATCATTAGTGAATGGAAATAGAAACATTTTGTCAATGGTGAAAGGAAAGGAAGTCAGTGATCAAAACATACTTCCAAAACAAATAACACGTGCTGAGGCGATTTTATGTGAGTTGATTGCAAATATGAAGTCATTGAGTACAGCTGACAAGTTAACAGAAGCAATAAAAAATAATTTATTAACCTTATTTCCATTCTAGTAAATATTGACAAAGATGATACTAGATTTTATCAGATAAATAAGATTGCCTTCACCTATCTAGATAAACTTATTTTTTAAGTGGATGGGTGGTAACAATGTCTGTCATAATGTTTTATATCAAGTCGTCCTTAACCATGTAAAATAGAGAATTGGCTTTAATTAAAATGTTATGGATATGTGTGAAGCTGAGAAAACAGAATTTCTAGAGAAAGTAACGGAGGTAAACAATAAATTTGGTTATGTTGTGGTATTTTTTGTGGTTTTTATCACTATAATATGAACAGGATGTTTAAGTCAGTGGTGTTCAATTTCTGCATATTTGTGCCTTGAAACACAGAATTAACTGAATACCAGCGTCTTTGCAAAACTAAGAGTTATTTACACAATATTGTATAGTCATTATGTCGTGTAATACTACATAATGATAATTATAGTATATTGATAGTATCTACTATTTGTGTGCTGAAAATACTGACTTTGGTCTGAAAATACTGACAGGCATTGCTTAAAATACTGACAGGAAAATTTATGGGTAAACAGGTCTGATTATGTGATGGCAGATCTGGACCTATGTAGTTTGCAGCTTGATTCAACTCATAAGGGAGTATATACAGTATAAGCTAGTTTGGCCTTATGGCTAGATGAGATAAGGATATTATCACTTTGATTATTTTGCAGAAAAGTCAGTGCATGTCAAATGTATATCATTCTCCATAACTGATTTTAACAAGATGCATAATATAGCTGCATAATTACCAATGAATGGCTTGATAAAATATATATCAAAGTACAATGGTCTGTGTCTTGCTAAAATATATATCACCAGGACCATACTGTCCAATTGGCACAGTGGACACTGTGGCTAGGGCCTATGAAATAGCATTACTTAAATGTTTTTACACAAAAAGGTAGAGTCATGTCTAAATTAAAGAAGTGCTTCAGTTCTACAAGGACCTTAATCTGACCCTGTGCATCACACAATAAAATGGTCTTTGTCTTGAGAGAATATGTATCACATTGCAATGATCTGTGTCTTGATAAAATATATAACAATATCATGGTCTTTGTCTTGATAGAATATATATTAATATATCACAATACAAAAGTCTCTGTCTTGATACAACATGTATCACAATAAAATGGTCTGTATCTTGATACAATATATAAATCACAACAGTGAGGTCTGTGTCTTGATAAAATATGTATCACAATAAAAAGATATGTCTTGATACAATTATACATCACAATACAATGGTCTGTCCTGACCCAATATCTATCACAACAGAAGGTCTGTCTTGATACAAAAGAATGGTCTGTGCATTGATAATAAATGTACTACAATACAATGGTCTGTATCTTGATAGAATATATAGTATCTCAGTAGAATGCCTGATGCATGATCAAAACATTCTGAGTTCAAATCCTACGATTTAACCAGCATGGGTCAACTATTATGGTGTTTTAGGAAAAGGCACTTGTTTCCAATAACTCTTGTGTAAATAACCTATTTCTGTTGCTGTGCTGTAAAGCACCAAACCTGAAACCAAAGAAGTGTCTAAATAACATACTGTTCACCCCCATAGTAAGACATATGAATGTTTTTATAAAAGTAAATATTTTACAAAAAAATACATAAATGTGGTAAAATCGGTAAACAAAATTTGTAAAATCAAATATTTTATGTCAGGAAATGTAATTTTTTGCCCATAAACACACTACCACAATATTTAAAATCCCCAACTGAATGAGAGTAGATATTATTGTTGTAATGTGTGCTGCATCAACTGTCACAGCTGACAGCCATTTACATGTAATTATTCAGATATGAGTCTCAAATGAATTTATTACTGATATTATTACTCATAAATTGTTATAATTTTGACACTTAGCTCTTCAAACATTGTTCTTAAGGTCAACTTGACAACTGAAATATTGACAAATTCTGAAGTGGAATACTGACAAATCCAATGTATTAAATAAATGATCAAATAGATGTTATAGTCTAAATTTTGTATGCATTTAAACTATTTTAAGTTATACATGAAAAGCAAATGGTACAAAATGTTTTCTGTAAACTTTATACATAAAATGATTTTTTTCTTCAAAATGTCACTGTACACACACTAAAGCTCCAACTGCAATCTGCAGAGACCCAGATCTGTCATTACAAAATGCACCAGTTGACCTGGATCTATTCATTTTCTTAGTAGAAATCAGTATAACTTACAATATCAACCATGATCTGATATCACATAATATGCCCTCAGATCAAGTACATACTCTGTATGGTCTAATTATCAATCTTTCACGCAATTAAGACGAGTTTTAAATAACCACCATATCTGTGACGTAAACTTCACTAAACTTGTTAATTTAAAGTTGGCAATTAGTTTCTGAAGAACAAAATAATTTAATTTCTGTAATCATTCATTTCAGGACATTTCTACAATGACCATCACTTGCTCAGTTATCTCCTTCTTAGATGGTGCAACATAAAAAGATAGTCTGTATCTTTAGGATTACCTGATCCTATTGCTAAATTACTTTTCAAATTTCAAATACATGTGCTGTTTTTACCTTTACAATTTGCAATAAAATTTCAATATGCTGATAACAACATTGAATTCAAACTGTACTGCATAAACTCACTTATATTTTGAGTCCAAATGCAAACTGCACAGACCAAGATCTAACACTGTACAATGCACCAGTGGGTCTGGGTCTGTACAGTTTGTTAGGAGTAATCAGCAGAACAATCAGCATAGACCCTGATGTACAAGCACATTATTCTACAGCAGACCAGATCTTTGCTGTTTGCAGTTTGTCTTGACTTATAAGCGAGTATATATAGTACACTACCTCATTATACTACTCACCTGATAAACTCCAGTGTCCTATTAGTGGTTAGAACATCCACCTCTGATGCAGAAGGTTGCATGTTCAAACCCCAGCCAAGTCATACCAAAAACTGATAAAAATGGTACTTATTCTAGAAGCTCCCTCACTAGGCTGTCAGTGTTAAGAGATTAGTGTTTATGCTGGTCTGCCTCAGGTGTCGGGGATGATGTGATTGGGTGGTATATGATGCTACATGATGTCTGCAGCATGATGCACCAGTGCAAGACATCACGCCACATTGAAGACATTGTAGTGATAGGACTAAAACTGTTAAAGCAGTGTTAAAAATCCAAATTGAACACACACACACACACACACACACAGACACACACAATATTTACCTAGGGTTCTAGTCCTGTGTGCTACGTATTTTAGAAATATGAATCAATATTAAATCTGTCATAGCAATATCATTTCATGTTAGAGATTAATTTTCGTATCAAAGTCTTTCTTCTTCAATACTGTAAAGTCACATTTCAGTTACATAAAGAAAAATTACTTAGAACAAAGAAACTGAAATGATATTAATTAATCAAATCTCTTTCATTATTTTACAATCAATATCACAACAAATGTCAACTAACACCTGATTTTCATATTCTCAAAAATTAACATCTTATACATGTAAAAAAATGTATTTTTTTTTCAGTAAATATTACTTTTACAATATTCAAGAAAACATTTTAAAAATAGTTTGAAACATGGCAAAATAAGCCTAGCTTTTGGCTTTCTAGGAAAAATTATCCAGCATGGCTCCACATTATTAGTGGATTTATGAGTTATCCAGTCATGCTAAAACATGGAAGTGGTGTACTACTACATATGCTTGCTTATAAGACAAGTCCAAGTGCAAAAATGCACAGAATCAGAACCACCATCATCTAATGCACTAGTATATCTAGGGAACATTATACTAAGGCAGATCAGGATCTTTGCAGTTTGACTAGATTGACAAGTGAATAAATATGATACTAAGCTTCATACATTTCTCACTGAGTTCATATATAATCTTGTACATTTAAGGGGTTAGATAAGAAAGCAATATTGAAACAATGATGTAATGCATGCCTTTAATAAATATTTTTTTAAAATTCTAATTTTGAGTTAATAGAACTTGCATCATTCAAGGTTCACCACACTCTCACACGCTCTGTTAGATATGTCATACAAACTGGGTTTGATCAACAATGCAAACATACTTGTTGTGTTTGCATACTCAAAGCACTTATAGATAAAAACCTGTGTCAAGGCCATTTTACTTTGAAACCTATCTTGACCATCAGCTTATCTAGTATCAAACAACTGAACACAGACCTCTCAAAAATTCATTGGTACATAAACAAGTCTCTGTATTCATAATATTAATGAAAAACAAAAATTAAAGTTAGACTTAAATCCAGATCAATCAGGTCTTGTTTTCAAACTCATTTTTGATAGCGTGGACATGATGGTATAGTCAGTTCCATGCCTTTTTATTCAGGACATTTGAAAATTTGTTTTTCCTTCTGTGGATAGTGATGACAAACTACCAATTCCTTCGCTGGCAGTGACAAGAAGATAACATTCCTTCACAGGTACTGACATAAAGCCAACATTCCTTCACAGGCAGTTATAAGTAACCAATATTCCTTCACAGGCAGTAGCAAGATGCCAATATTCCTTCACAGGCAGTAGCAAGAAGCCATCATTACTTCATGGGCACTGACAAGAAGTCAACATTACTTCAAGGGCAGGGACAAGATGACAACAAAAGCATACAAACTTGTGTTTCAAAACTTTAACAGTAGTATGTAAATAGCAATTTGTGTTTTAAGAATAGAATCAGTGAATTGGATATTTTAATTACCTCTTGCACACTATTTCATAATAAAATTAGTCTCAAACAGTAAGTATACCAGTAACAGGGAAATAATAGTGGACATTGCTATGTCTGGGAAGTACCAATTTAGATAAGATAAGAATTCTTTATTTCAGACTACATAGTCCATACATCTAAATTAAAATACAGATATAAAGTAAAACATTACAAACACAGAAGAACATATATATCATACATACAAGTATACAGATACATCTACAACATTTAAATGTGACCTGCATTGAGAATGAAAGTGGCACATTTAAAGAATAATTTGTTCCTTCTACCTAATAATATGAAAATTTAAGTGAATGTCATAGTTCCAAAGTGATTTTAATATACAGTTCTCACTATAAAATAATCTTGTTATCACTGAGAATATATACTTTCTCATTACTTCATCAAACTGAATACATTATAATTTACAAATATGTTGGAGGCACTGTTCCATCTAGGACTTAATAGAAAACAAAAACAGTCACAAAAAATATAAGGTGTAAAGTTGAAAATGAAAATTGGGGGGTTAACTGGAAGGTAGTATGAACTAATTGGACTAATATAAAATCATTGAAAATACAGAGTATAATGTATAAATACCTACACAATGTTTGGCTTACGGGTGAAGCAGCAAAATGAAGACATATAAAAAATATACCTAAATGCCCAATGTGAAAAGGAGAAAGCTACACAAAAAAATCATGTAATAACAGAATGCAAGAAAAATGAACAACAGGTTAAGACAATTCGACAAATAAAAAATAAGCAAATATTTCTCAAAAAAATGCTACTGAACTTGGATCTTACAACAGATAACAAAACATTGAGAGAAATAATTAGCTACATTGTGGAACAATGAAATCCCGTGGTGAGGTAATAGTGATTGAAAAATAAATGTAAATTAAAAATCGACGTTAAAACTATAACCACTAATAATATAGAACAATATCTAACACAGGTAATCCAATAAATCTAACCTCTAATAAATATCATTTAATTACTATTTTGTCTTTCTGCAGGACAGGGAACCTACACATGAAAGAAGTAAGAGACGTAAACATGTAAACATCATGGGGCTATGCCACATGGCACCACGCGAAGTGGACAGGCCTGCAAAAGAGCCACAGAAAAATCTGTGTAGCACATGGACATGCAGTACACATATAAAAGATATAGGGAACAAATTTATAATGGTTGACTCATACTAACAACTAATTGAAACTTAATATAAAACATTTTTTTATTTTTTTTCCCCTTTTTTAAACCTCTAAATTATAGGTTATTGGCTTGTCTTCAGTATTTCATAATATAAAGGAATTGGAATGCATCTAAATGCAAGAGATAACATAAATAAATAAAGGAAATGTTACTCACTGCATTACGCAAACCAAGTATCCTCATCATGATAATAGCTATTATTATCATTTATTTAACATAAAAAAAAGAGAGAGCTGACTCCGAACAAACACCAAATCACGCAAAACAATAGTCTTTTTTATCATTTCTAGTTCACCATCTCACTCTCAATATACAAGTAAAAGATTTCCAAAATCAAAATTACTTAAAAAATTTTATTAAAAAAATAAATACAATATGCACAGGGAATAGAGTAGGAAAACTTGGGAGATCTTTTGATTGATATTACTGCCGTCCTTTTAGAACACTATATAGCAAACACATAATATAGCATAACACATATAGCATACACAAGACTTAGGAGACCTCTGGCAAAGCTCACAAAAATTCGGAAAAGGTGAGAGACTCTGAGAAAGTAATTGAAACTTGATCGGATGAACAAACCTTTAGATACATTTGGAAAATACCCCATCAAAAATTTTTTTTAAAAATTTTGATCAAAATTTTTAAAAAAATAATACATTTTACCGCACCTAGGAAAGACATAAACATATGAATTACTTTTTCCTTTTTTTTGCTATGTAAGAGGGACATCTTTCTGTTACCCAAAAAACAAAAAAAAAATAAATAATAGAAAAGGAAGATAATTATTATAACCAAAAAGTTCAGTTTTCTTTTCATACATTCACTTTTCACTAAAATTTGTCCACAGAGGAGCACAATACATAGTGCAGCAATAAGATTTGAATAATCTAATTTTGAAATTCAATGAACAATTCTTAAATTTACATAGAAGCATATTTGTTTGAGTACACAAAAATAAGTAATGTCTCATCATATTTTCAATATCTGACTGATTTGATTTCAAGAAAAGACCAAAATAATATAACTGATGACATACATAAACGCATCACCATTAAAATGTACAGTGGGAGGAGAAACTAATTTGAAAGAAGTGGCTGCAAGACAATGCATACTGATCTTTTTGGTATCAATTATATAATTCTCTAACACTATTGTTCACATATCTTCAATAATTTCCTTAAACCTGTGATAGAAGGACTAATATTAGTGACATATCATCAGCAAAACTAAAATTGTTATGAAACAACATCTGGTGGCAAATGTAACCCTGTGTAACACTAACCCAGTTTGCAATTTAACCTGCCTATGTATATATTAAATAACAAAAGGGGAAAGAATACCACCTACCTCACCCCATTAGTTACATGGAAAGTGCTGGATATTACACTTCCCCATCACACATAATACATCTGTTTGTCATACCAGTTAACTAAAGTATAAACTATGCATACAGGTATTTTAATATCAAGCAACTTTTAAAGATTGTGTAAATTGACTGACCCTATCAAATGCCTTACTAGCATCTAAAAAGCATGCAAACATTGGGCTGCTATATTCTACATTATAGTTTTAGTAGCCACATAATTGTAACTTTTGTGAAATCATCTGGTACAAAGTTATGCACAAACATACAATTAAAAAAAAACAACATTAGTAGCACATGAAGTCTAATATCTGAAAATTTAAAAGGTTCCACATATAAAATATCTGACTCTGGACATTTACCACCTCTTTGTCTTAACTGCACTTTGGATCTCAGAAAATGTGATTACATCAATATGAGCAGAATGGGTAATCAATGCTGAAATAACAAGCTTCTTATTCGATTCATTTTTAACACTACTGAGTAAAACTCCAAAATGATTTTTCTACATGTTGCATGTATTTTTTTACAATGGTTTCCATCACTGTAAATATGTAGTTTATTGAAAGCTGTCATATTATTTTGTTTAACTGCTCCCAGAATTCATGTTGGTCAACATTTTCAAACTTTTGTGCTAGCGATGCTTTTGGTTACTGATATGGCCATGGCAAGGTTTACCATTATCATGCCACATATGGTAAGCATTTCTTGCAAAGTTGTGTAGTTCTTTGACACAGTCATTCCAGCTTGGTATAACCCGGTGGCCACATCTGAATTTATTAGCCAAGCTGAGTTCTGCAAAGCTATATCAGTGTATAATCTGTTTATCTGTTTCATATGCATCTGATTAGTACAGCCATGGTCCTGATAGATTGCTACACAATGTGGGATCTCAATCTTGTTTAATAAGAATGCAGATTGAGTATAATTCAGTTTTTCATCAGAAGTAATTCTGACTAATTAAAGAATTCATTGGGACAAGAATCAAAATCTAGGAAGCAGTTCAGTCTGGACAGTCATTAAAGTAGTGCAATGTTCAGACCCTACTAGGGTGTGTATTAAAGCAGAATGAGCAGATTGTGTAGAGACACAATGATCCAACCAAGACACTGTATTGTGTGAATCACTGATATAAGTAAAATTTGTTGTGTGGTCAACTATTAGTTTTAAGTCTGATATGATATAACCATATTCATCACAGAATAGATGAAGTTCATCTCCAAAGGAAGTGGTAGATTTGAGCGTATTAGCATTCCAATCTCCTGCTATATAAGCATTCCTTGTATAAGCATTTTCTGCAATAGAATAAATTTTGCTCAAATAATCTATAAATTTCCAAAAATTCCAAAATGATCTACAAATTCCCACTAGGTAAATAGATATTGACAAAAGGCAATGAGGAATCCCATCTATGGATAGTAATACTATTAATCGAGGATCATCGAGGTGTTGTACTTCTTTAATAAACCACTCCGGTGGTCTAGTGGTTAGAGCGTCTGCCTTGGATGTGAGAGGTCGTGGGTTCGAACCAAAGACTTTAAAAATGGTACTATTAATAGCTGCCTTGCTTGGCGCTCAGTATTAAGAGGTTAGTGTTAGGACTGGTTGGCATGGTGTCAGGATAATGTGACTGGGTGGGACATCATGCCACATTTCTGCAACATGATGCCCCAATGTTAGACATCACTATAAACTGTCACAGTCTGCAGACATCATAGTGATATGACTGAAAAATTGTTAAAGCTATGCTAAAAATCTAAATCACTCACTTCTATAATACTTGTCAGAGATCTACAGTATAGTACCCCAACACCTCCGTAAGGTCTACCAGTATAAATATCGTTAGAAGATTCAATCCCTGATCCAAAGAACTTGTCATATACAGATGAGAGACAGTCTATTAGATTGTCTCTTTTCATAATTCATTGGGCAAATATATTTGGAAAAATATACAACTCATAGAAAGCAAAGCATAGGTATTACATTATTTAGGATTTCACTTTTAAATGCACTTATATACGTCTGAAATGCATGGGACAATGATGTTTAATGGAAATTCTCTAGAAGCATTGTAAAAGGAAGATCAAAGTTGTTTTCTGACTGGACTCATATTTGTGAAAATACAGGAAAAAAGCTGCAAAGCAGATATTTAATCAATGCTGGAAATAAATACAAGTACACAGACAAATAAATAAACCATAATTTTGCAATGTTTTCATCAACTGTTGTAATGAAGCTATATTAATGATTACATTATGTAAACCCTCTATTCTAAAAATTAGATGCACTCACATCTGTGTTGATTAGGATGGAAAAAAGGCTTTAGTTCATATACTGACTATAAAGGAGCCATGTCTGTAATTTTATGCATTTTAGTGTGTTATAGTATCATTAATGCTTCATCCACAACAAAGAAATGAGGACATAACAGTGTGATCTGAAGACACGTGTGCATTTGCCCTCATGTACATGGAACAGGATTGTTTCAAGCATGCTTACAAATCTTTGAAAGTAACATTAACTTGAACTTTTAGACAGTATATAAAAAATAAATAATTACAAAAGTATATAAAAAATATTTTTAAGGGTAGTTGATTAGGCATTTTTACCAACTTGCAATTACAATAATGTAATCTGGTTACTCAGCTAAAATTTGCAACAATGTCTAAGTTTCTAATATTCTCTTTTTTGAGTCATATGGCTAAAATAACTCAGAAAATTTTCTGCTTGAAAATAAATTATTGCTTAAATCCAATGTTAAATGCAAATACATGTATGAATATTGGGAAATAAAGGGTATAGTTCAAATAATAGAACACACACACATACACACACACATACACACACACACACACATACACACACACACACCAACATATATGTTGTGTTTCTTGCTATGCATCCACTTTTCCCTGTTGAGATCTCATTTCTCCCTATTCTGTCCAAAAGGTGAAGTCACTTCTCCCTAAAATTCAAGTGTACCTTGACCTCTGGAATCATCTTGAAAACCTTGTTATTGTTACTCCTCCTAAATATAAAGCTATACTGACATGTGGTTTCAGCTGAATACTAATTACAATGTCCAGTTGGTCCTGATTGATTATGATGCAGATTTGACCTCAAATATGGCTGCCACAATTAACAGATTGAAAATCTTGTCAATAAGTCTTATGAATGGACAGTCAAATCAACATAAGGTTTTCTTTACATGGTGTAGAGTTTCTCCTAAATAAATATGGTGTTAATGTTGCATGACATCCATAATGAGTGCCACGATGGATAAATTTAAAATCTCATCACTTATGATTATCGGATCTAGTTTCAATATTCAGCACTTAAAATGATAGACTTATCTTGAATTCCTGTAAATACTATTCAGATAGTACCATGTCTGTCACTTCATTGGACTCATTTTTATATGGTAGTATTACTTCAACAATGGAAATCAGGCATAAATTTCATTCAAGATGAACAACATGCTTCACAATACTGAAGTATTATCTAATACTAAATGACTCATCCATGGAATAAAAAATGATGCCATTTCATTAAAATGATGGATGATCAACTTTCTCTCCTTACCTACCCACTGCGTTTATTCAACTGCTGCTATTATTGTCTCTCACTCCTCACTTAAAATTGTTTCACTCACTAATAATGTTCATTTTCTGTATATCCTTTGCCTATTTTAATGACCAGATTTCGATTACAAAGACCACTTTGCTAAATACCATATATACTCCTTAAATATACTCCTTAAATAAAAAATAAATACCATATATACTCCTTATATACCCCTTAAATAAAGATCCTGATCTTTCCATATCATAATGCACCTGCAGATCAGGATCTGTGTTGTTTGCTCCACTGATTACTACTAACAAACTGCAGAGACCCAGATCTGACCGTGCATTGTGTCATGGTAGACATGAGTCTGTGCAGTTTCAGGTGGGTTTGACTTATAAGTGAGTAAATACAGTATATATGGCAGTTTCAGTAAAACACCTTAAAGATTATTGTGATATTATATATTCATTGTATGTACAATATACATGGACATGAAAAAAATCAATAATGGAATTGGACTTATGGCTTTTGTAGGATTTTACAACTGCAAAGAAACTATGCAGTTTCTTACAATCTTGAAAAAGTATTTCTTTAAAACAAAATGTTACAAATGAAAGGTTCTGTTAGTGAACATATTGTTTATAGGACAGACTTGCATTTAAAAAACAGTATTATGAGCATTATAAGCAAATAAACCTGTATTATGTTCTATAGTGTGTGCTACAATCAATTTTGATCAAATGTTCATTACCTGGTGATGCCATATTCAATTTGAAAATCATTGATAAGTATATCAAGAAAAGTAGTGACATAAGAATCCAACCAACAATCCACTTGAGCAAAGATCTGGAAATATATCATTCAACTGAAATTGTTAATTCCTGTGTCAATGACATTCAAATGGATGTTCATATACACATTTACCAATTTTGCCAATGTTTACAGGCAGTAAATAAACAAAGCCATTTACATGTACAAACACCATTATCAATGACAAATAAGGGTGTACCCGTATTCATACTAGAATTTCAAAATGGCCACCACTGTTCATTTTTGTTAACACCCAACCAAACATTATAAGAAGTCTCCGAGTGAAAATTCAGGCAGACATGCTGACCTATTGAAAAGTAGTAGCTTACTAACAAAATTATTACTATTACTATTATTACTTCTACTACAATAATGCACCTTCTCTTTCAAAACAACTACAAAATTATATAAACAAAGTTTTTAAAAACTGATATCATTTTGAATCAGATTATAAAGGAACATGTGCAAAATGTTTGTGATGACGGATACAATGACAGAAACACTTGAAGCCTATTTGTTACATATTCCCCAAAATAGTCTTTTCATCCCTGGAATTTATATGAATTCAAGGATTCTGGGTACTGAATCAGGACCAGCTGCATTTTGGGATCAAGGTTTTCTAGCAGAAAAAAACCCCTGTAATTTAAGACAGACAAAACCAATGAGCACTGCTTGCCGTTCCATCTCCAAATATGTGTATCCTCTAACCCAATATTTAGCCAGCAACCCTAGATTTTCATAATTAAAACAAATCCCAAAAAGGCCAATATGGTTATATTGAAGGTCAGATTGGCACGATTTTGTTCTGGACCACATACAGTATTACTAGAAGTCTTTTGAAAAAGCCACAGTGTCAATAGAACAGTCTATTGAAGTTGAGTAACAAGAAGGATTTTCATGATAGCTACCAGAGTGGCCATATTGGTCATCAGACTTGCACCAGTCAGATTTGGGACCAACAAGATATCACATCAAGTCTTCCAGTGAAACCCCAGTGTGATATGACAGTCCATTCAGTAAAAGTAACAACAAAAAGACTGTTAATATAATAATACCAAGTTAGATGCTGGATCCGTAACATTTGTATTTTGAAACATCTGCATGTCATAAAAATTATTTTAGTGGAAATTCCATGTCAATGCAACCATCAGTTCATCAGAAGTAGCAATTAGATGTTAAAACTGACAGCCATGGTGGTCATGATGAAACAAGATTGGCACTTTTTTTATTTGGGACCAAAGCACACGAGTAATTTTTTTAATGATATCACCATATCAATAGGAATGTCCATCAAGTAGCAATAACAAAATCTTCACAGTGTGTTATGATGTTTAAAATCCCCCATGACACTAGACACCAACCCAATGGCATAAATGCACTGATGCCTTCTATCTGTTATGTACAATATATACAGTACATACAACATGATGTCAAGAATCTGGCTTAACACTAAGTAAATGATTTTAAAAGTCAAAGTTTCAAGCCTGGAACACATGCACAGGCAACTGAATACATAAACATAGATAAAATATAAAATATCATCCTGCATTGAAAACTTCAAATGTGAAAACGATGCAAAATTACAGAAAAGCAGGTAGTATTTATTGACTAGAACTTGTCAATTTTCTAAAGATTATATCTATTTAAGACATTGGTTATGAAAAAACGAAATGCTAGGAGCCTGCCTTATAGCACTTGGGAATGTTGTTCTATACCAGTGGACCAGTATATTAAAATCTTTTTTAAACAATTCCTTGTTTGGCTTTACTATAATTTTATTTTTACTTCTTATGGACCTTAAATTTGGAGTACATTGTACCATCAGCATATCTTTTTGGTGAAAGATATTGCTTAGATAGACAGGAATGGCTTTTCCAATTTAGCCTAAGAAATATTCTTTCATGTATTGTTAAAATCTTTATATTATTCATTGCATCCTGGAAACTGTCTTTACATTGATCTAAAATTAAATGGCAAGCCCTCTTTAGGAGTCTTAAAGATGTTATTATGTTTGAATTAAAGGTATTACCCCAAATTATGTTACAATAGTCCAGATTTGGCTGAATATAACTTTTATAAAAGATGACCCTATACTAAAGAGAAATGTATGTTTTAATTTTCTTCAGTAGCCAAAGATAAGAATTAACCTTTTTAAAAATGTGTTTAATGTGAATAGACCAAGTAAGATTAATATCAATGAATACACCAAGAATTTTCATATTATGACTCACATGTTAAATAGAACCTAGAGTTTGCCCCTATCTAGCCTTGCTTGTTCATAACAGAGTAAACATTACACAAGGATCAATAAGGTAGTCATAATAATGTAGGTTCCCTAAGTATATCTGGGTTAGTCATGCATATCACAAGTTGAAACATTATCTACTACTACTTCCCTATCTGATTGCAAGTTACTGGATGCTGCTGAAAGAAAATTATTAAATCAAAATGCTTAGTATGTGGCTTTGTTTAAAAACTGCATCTTAATTTACTTCACTAAGTTTTGTTGTTGTTGTTGTGTGGTTTAACACCATTTTTCAGTATAGGCTATACATGGCGGCTAGGAGGAAGAAACCACCGGAAAGAACCACCCATGAGAAGCTACTGGCAAGCTTTCTCACATATCCACATTCACTGAATCTTAAGACTCAAACCCATGCAGAAAGAGGTGAGATGGCAGTGATCTGTAACGGACAGACCAGCAGCCACTTGGCACGAAGTTTTAGTTCTTGGTAAATTTTAACCAACTAGAATATGATATTACATCATTAATACTGCTTTTTTGTATTTTTTGCATTATTCTTACACAGCCTTGTTAGGGAATCCCTCTATCATAAGGCTCTCTCACATACACCACATTAAAGATTGTGAAACTTGCTAATATTAATGAGATCCAACTTTTGAAAATCCTCCTGTAAATTCCTTTATATTAATTTTTCAAATGTTCATCATCAAAATATATTCTGGTGAAACTCAAAAAGTGTTTATTCCTTATCTGTATGAAAATGAATTACTAATAAAGAAAACAGTCATAGTGGTAGAAGTCAGATTGATCATATTAAAGTCTCCATTTTAAATGAACTCATGCATAACAAGTACTTGAATTATACAGCAAGTGTTCATCATCTAATTATTCATTTTAATGCAGTCTCAATTTCTATTATTCCAGACTAGTAAACTGACACATCTTGGTTGGGTCAAGAACTTATGCCTTGTATTGCAACCGGTTGTACAAACGTTTTTCTATCAAAGAACAAAACAACTACTATTATTACTTCTACTACAATAATGCACCTTCTCTTTTAAAACAACTACAAAATTATATAAATAAAGTTTTTAAAAACTGATATCATTTTGAATCAGATTATAAAGGAACATGTGCAAAATGTTTGTGATGACGGATACAATGACAGAAACACTTGAAGCCTATTTGTTACATATTCCCCAAAATAGTCTTTTCATCCCTGGAATTTATATGAATTCAAGGATTCTGGGTACTGAATCAGGACCAGCTGCATTTTGGGATCAAGATTTTCTAGCAGAAAAAAAACCCTGTAATTTAAGACATCCGTTTCTGATTATATACATTTTTTATTTTTAGGTATCCGAGTCTACTACAGACAAAACCAATGAGCACTGCTTGCCGTTCCATCTCCAAATATGTGAATCCTCTAACCCAATATTTAGCCAGCAACCCTACATTTTCATAATTAAAACAAATCACACAAATTTAAATAATTTGGGACAATATTTTCAGTGCATGCAAGAAAATCTATACTGAATACTCTGTTTATACAAATATGGCATACTTCAATAAAAAAAATATAAAAAGCCTTTTTTATTTCAAAGCATAAGTGGAAACATACATATTTTTTGAGGTCTATGTGCCCAGCTGATAAAGACATGGAGAAAATGTTTTTACAGTATTAGTCAACATTCATAATGCTATTGTAAATATGTTACATTACATTTAAAACATACACAACAATAATTTTGGAAATAACCACAACAATATTGTCATTATTCCCAATGATATGTTCCAATACTTGTGTGTGTGTGTGTGTGTGTGTGTGTGTGTGTGTATATATATATATATATATATATATATATATATATATATATATATATATATATATATATATATATATATATATACATATACACATACATGTATATATATGTGTGTGTGTATCAATATTCACAATGATATTGCAAATACATTGCAATATGTTTTGCAAATATATATATAACAACAGTCAATATTCATAATGATATTGCAAATGTAAATGTTACAACACTTTTTGCAAATATAACAGTGTTTCCCTTTACCTCATTTGCACTTCAGAGACCCCCATATTTTAAATTTGACCCCAACTTTTGATTCAAAGTTTGTTTTTACTCAGTTTGACCCCCAGTTTTGACACCAAGAAGATTTTTGACTCAGTTTTGCACTTCATTGGGATACATTTTATATACAACACTAAAGTCAGTATTCTCAATGATATTGCTATTATGTTACAATACCTTTGCAAATAAATGCAATATCAGACTTGATTTATTCACACAAGTAATGAGATCCTTTGCAAAAATAGTACTCTACTTAGATTAATATTGTAAAAAAAACACTATTTTTAATACTGTGTTTATTCACAAGAATATATTGCACTATTATTAGAGAATAAAATGATATTGTGTCCATACACGCATGTAAGCAGATTATGAAAGTATTGCAAATATTTGCAATAAAGATGTAGTTCACCATATCTCAGCTCTGAATTAAAGGAATTCCATACCTTCATTAGGATCATGTGAAACATTATTCACAAAGTGAGTTTTTACAGCTCTGGTTCAACATCAAAAGTGTGGTCCACATAAAGACTGACTGCAGCTGTTTATTCAAACTTTGGACTTTTTCTGAGTTTCTGGAATGAAGTGTTCTGCTCCATTCTTTTTTCAAACAGTGTTGTTTCATACAAGACTAGCATTCGTTGAGAAGCTATGAGAGTTGAGTACTAAGTGTAAAACTTGCAATCCACAGGTCTCAGTTTTGACCCTTGCCCAGACCCTGAGGAAATTAAATGGTCAGTCCCAAAACATAACAGACTCTTAGATATTCATTGGGATTAGGACTGTATTTTTGAAAGTCTTATAAAATCTGCCCCAAATATTGTATCAGTTACTTGACACGGGGAAATTTGTTAGCTGAGGTAATCATACATGTCATACTATCACTACTGCTTTGTGAGCACAGAAGTAAAAATGTATTAAACTCTCTTTAAATGTATTGTGTAATGTAACAATGATGTCAGGTGGTGTTCAAACAAACAGAATGCCACCATTATATTATTTTTGTACATGTTAGGTACCCTAGTTACGATGTTGTAGCCTCAACTTTTGTTGTGTCCACAAGGTAGGACTAAGGGTACTAATATTAGTACTACAGGTACCCCAGTTTATGGAGCTCCCATTCTTTTAGAACTGATTAGATTATTAAAAATATAATTTGATAATGTTATATCCCAAAAATAGTACAACACAAATTCATCTATGAAATAAAACAAAAAAGGTAAACTGAAACAGTATATACATTAAAACAGTTCTGAAACAAAATTTCAAACAAAAATTTGCAAATCTAAAAATAAAAATTGTTTTATGTATTGGTCTATCTAAACAATTTTCTCATATGGGTAAGCATTCACAAGGAACAAATACATGGATTTTCTATTGTCACATTTCTTCAGTTTGATTTCTCTGAAAATTAAGGAGCCGGTTGTTACATATGTCATTTTTTTTTTTTTTTCACTTTCACATGAATACAGATGTTTACTAATTAGTATGTTCATCATTTTGTTGATCTGAATATTGGCTCTAGCCATATTTATTACACGCAGTCAACTATGAGCCTATGTGGCCTATAATATGAAATGAACAATAAAGGCTGAGAAACGCTGAAGGTATTACACATTGTTTACACCACAGTAGCTCCTATAGATAAATACTTGTATGAATGGGGCAGGTAAATGTAAAACTAGTAAAGTGTAAGAAACGGTTAACAGCCTGTACCCCAGTGGCTCGTAACGTTTCTTACAATTTACTTATAATCATATATGTACTAAATATGGTAAATATATGATTAATTGGTAAATTGTAAGCAACTATTCGAGCACCTGTAGTTTATACCAAATGTTTTATGCATATCTAGAATATAGCCGAATTCATCTATATAACCCAGCACGGCCTACACTCATAACGATTGAAAATGGTCCACAAACCTTTCCGCTTTGATAGGTCCATCACAGTTGCTGTCACTGACTTCGTCTAACATTACACTTTGTTTATTCTGTTATCACTGCCTCAAAAAAAAAAAAAAAAAAAATACTCGATTTCGCATTCGACATCTTAAGTACACTTGTTGATTGTCGTCCTTGATATTGTAATCTCAATAACAGACTGCGCGCGCATTCAACTTCTCTAACGAAGCAGGTTATTTTTGGCCCTAACTGAACTGTTAAAAAGACTGTTGTTTACTCCACCGATTTACTTACCATCTCTTTTTCATTTCACTCTTTATTATAAAAAAGCACAAAACTATCCCGACGATTTAAATATGTTTGTTAAACTGTCTTTATTCGTCAGTGTACTGATGAACATCAAATGGTAAAGTCATTGACTACTGTGCAACGAATATTGGATGTGCGTGATACGATTTGATACGTAATATACGCTGACATTTTTATAATCTCCTGCAAACGTGTAATCGATGGTGTACCATAAAATATCCAGATTGAAGGAATTAGTCAAAATAAACAATTTTCAAAACACGAACTCAATTGTAACAAGAAGAATAAAAATATTTAAATGTCGTAATATACGGTAATAACATTCTGTTGGTATAGAAAAAAAAATCTACAGTTACAGGTCACCTGAGGTCAGCTCCAGACTTTCAGTTGTAACTCTATATGCCTTACGAGAACATAAGCAGGAAAAACTAGTGTGCGTGTGTTTTCTGTTTTAGACAGTTGCAATCTAGCCATTAAAGTAGATAGACCAAACCATGTTTTGTGCTATTTAACAAAACATGACATGGTGTCAGAAGTGAAAATTTTTGAATACGTTGGATTAATACTATTAAGATGTATATTCATATGAATACTGAAATTTGGATATTAAGTTAATGAGTTAATTGTAACATCATGGAAAAACTCAATCAGCCGCCTGAAATGGATTTTACATCCCACCTCTAGCAGAAACTTGGAGGAGGTGGAAGCAAACTATGCAATTTTACTTTGATATTGCGCTTGCAGATAAAGAAGACAAATAAAGCTTAAGTGCTTTCCTATGCAGAGGCGTATCGAGGGTGTGGCAAGACACCATACGTGCCGTGGACGCTACTTGAAGGGAGGTGCAAAATCGGTGAGCAGAACACAAAGTTTTTCATGCTTTAGAAACTTTGATGGGGGCGCAATTTAAGTTCTTGACATAGTTCTTGCCGTGGGTGCCACTTTGATAGGGACGCAATTTTAGATCTTTCCGTGAGCGCCATATGTCCTCGTGACACCTCTGTTCACACACACACACACACACACACACACACACATACTTACATATATATATAATCAATAATATATATATATATATATATATATATATATATATATATATATATATATATATATATATATATAATTGATAAGGATGGTAGAGACATAATTTACAACGCATTTGCGTTTAAGGCCAGCGAAACTGAAAAACATTTCTCTACTTATCAAGAAGTTTGCGGACTATTGCAATACGAAGTAGAACTTTACAGTAGAGAGGCACAGATTCAATACAAGAGTACAACAAAAGAACGAAACCATTTACCAATATGTAACTTAACTTAAGTTGATTGAAAGAACTGCAACTTTGAAAATTTTTAGGAAGAAACAAATAGAAATAGAATTGTATGCGGGACTAATTCTGAAAAAGTAAAAGAAAGACTTAAAAATGAGATCGACTTACATTTCAAAATGCACCAGCTGCCTGACGAGTAGAAGAAGAATCCAAAAAGCTGGGTCATATTATGCAAGATGAAGCGGCCGCATCAGTAGTTCACGGTGTGAAAATGAAGAAACAAGAAACGAAAAAGGCACAACCAAAGAAAGCGGAAATGTTATATATGAAATCAGACTCCAGATTATTCAGCTGTGGTAAATGTTGCAAATTACATTCTAAAGGTAAGTGTCCAGCTTATGAAAAGTAAACTTTTTACAGATGTAGAAAACAACATCGTTTTTTAAAAAATGCTGCAAGACAAGACGAGTGCATGGTATGCAAGAATACTCAAGAGAAAAAACATCTTTTGTAGGAACAGTGACCAAGGCAAACACTGAAATCAGTGACAATGTTAGGTAACTCTGACTCTTCATGGTACTGAAATCAAATTTAAAACTGATACTGGCTCACAAGCAAACTTCATTCCAAATCACATTTTTCAAACAATGAACATTGACAACATTGAAATAAAACCAAACAAGACTTATCATAAGCGACTCCGGTGAGAAATTAATTGTCATAGGCAAATGGAAATTAGACTGCATGAATCAAGAACTTGATTTTATATCACAGAAACAAACTAATCATCTATGCTTGGGTTCGAAGCGTCTCAAAATTTGAACTTGATGCAAGTAGTTTGCAATATTTACAAGAATAAGGACAATCATATCGTGAAAGAATTTCCCAGCGAGTTCAAAGGTCTGTGATGCCTGAAACAAAAATGTCATATTGCAATTGACCAAAATGTGAAATATGTCATTAATCCACCAAGGACGGTTCCTATAGCTTTATGTGAACCACTTAAATCAACTTAGGAAGAGATAAAACGGAAACATGTAAAACGAAAAGTAGTTGAAAAGCAGAATAGGTTAATTCATTTTAATTATTAATATAAACAAAACCCAGCCAAATAGAGAAAACCACGAATTTATCTAGATCGAAGGAATTTGAATCAAATTATCAAGCGAGAGCATTATCAACTGCTGTTATCATTAGGACTCCACTCTCAGTGCCTGTATCAGATTCTAGCTGTTAGTAGTGACCATTGGTCAGAACATTTATCCCAGCATTCTGGATATTTGATATCAGAGACTGTCAACAGATTCAGTATTATTATTTATATTCCCATGGCTGAGCCTGGACCAGCTCATGCTCTTGGATGCACGGATGTTAATTAATTAAAAATCCCTTATCTCTAAGCCTTATTAAACAAGAAGAGTGGGAGAGCTGGTACATATGTAGCAGGGTTTGGTACTGTAAGCAACACTGGTTTTGGCTTTTGGTAAAAATTTATTCTACATAAAGTTGTAGGATCGTTATTTAAAGATACGACCACAAGGATGGATTAAGCTGAGTTTTTCTCAAAACTAGATGCCAATCATGGCTACTGGCAAACACGCCGTTTGGTAGATATTGCTACCTGAGAATGCCTATTGGTATTAAATCTGTTGAAAAGGTGTTCCAGAAATGCAAGGCACAGTGTTCTGAGGACCTGCCTGGTATGGAGACTGATATAGATGGCATAAATGTTTGGGGATTGAACGGAAGATCATGATGGAAAACTGAGAAAAATGTTTTCAAGAGATGCTAGCAAACAATCTGAAACTATATTTGGGAAAATGGCAATGACTAACAAAAGTGGGACACATCTGAACAAAATTAGGTATTAAACCTGACCCATAAAAATGGAAAACAATCACTGAAATGTCCGCTCCGACGGACAAGAAAGGAATTGAAAGATTGCTGGGTACAGTCAATTAGCTAGCGAAATTTATCCCAAATATGTCTACAGTGACAGAGCCAATGCCTAAGAGCAGTTTTGAACAGTGATAATGAATTTGTTTGGGTAAACTGTACAGCGACATGTATGTGACAAATTGGCAGCGTGCAAACCACACCAACCACGCTTCAGCAATTTCAGGTACGGAATCTTAATTTCTTACAATGTCATGCAACATTTAAGAAATTCACAAAGCATGCATAATTTCAAACATATAAGAATAGGTGTTGACTCAATTCACACTCGTGGTTTCTTATTTTTAAAAATATACAAATCTATCAATGATACTGTGTTGTATTTCTTTCAATATATGTCCAGATCTGCTTTTTTTCCACTGTTCAAATATCCCGGACGAGACTCCCACTTATGTGACAAATTGGCGGCGTGCAAACCACACCAACCTTTTTCACTACAGTTCTTTGCTAGGGAATGACCTCCGCGGTGTAGTTTACCCAGTGTGGATAGATAGAAAGAAGAATGCAGATCACTGAACAAGTATATTGAAGAAATAACAAAACGAGCCCTCTTTTAATGAACAAATATAAAATTTAATCAGTTTATCAACAGAATTTAAAATGAAAAGAAATCAATGACTTGGTTTCAAAAGAAGGAAAATGGTACTAACATGTACTCAAATAAAAAGACAATACAAATTTCTTTAAATGTAAAATTACTTTCCACGTTAATATACTATCTTCATTTCCAATGAGATGTGACCTTTGAGTGCAACGATGAGAGACTTCATCACCTAATTTATGCGGACATCAAGACTTCCGTTCGTCCCTGCTCTGCCGATCTTTGTCTAGCTGTTTCGTCTTGGACTCTTGTCCGTCGAACTCTGACTTAACAATCGTCTCTGGACTTAGATTTCTGCGTAGAATTTGTTCTCGTCCTGTGACTGTTCATGAATTTCTCGTGTGAATCCAGGAAAGCTGTTTCCTTTTAATATATAAAATGTCTCGCAATAGACAATAGGTCACATTCCCAAGTATATCTATATTTTTACATTAATTCGGCTCAGAAAACAAAAGGCATAAATTCTGCCGCAGTAACTTCTGTTAGCTAACTGTTATGTTTACATAAACGGTCGATGCTTGTCCTGACCTTAATTCGGGTCACGCTAGGGATGGTCAATTAAATTCAACTCAGCCGTATGAACCCGTCTGTTTACCCCACCCCTTGACTTATAACTATACCAATCTAGCAGTGTTAAGTTACAGATGGCTTAGACCCTTAGATCTAACTATTCTAAAATAGTTTACTCGACCAATTAAATATTACAAACTAGCATATAGATATACACTTAAGTGATCAATTCAATATTACAAACTAGTATATGGTATACATGTAATGTTAGGTCATACTCATTCTAAACAGAGTTAATCCATAAACTATGAAACATTACCCATCATTCCTTAAGCTTAATTCATTTAGATTCCTAATCACTCCTATGTATTCAAGATTCAATTAGTCTAAAGAAATTTTAATTACATTCAATCTTGCTAATTCTCCAAATGAATTTATAATTAGAAAATCAAAGAATAAAATGTCATGACTAGCATTTCACTAAAATCCTGCAAAATGAAATCATACATACATACATCATATCAAGAATACATTTGAAATAGATCAACAAATGAAATAACATATTAAAATCGGGAAAGTAAGATTGCATACCTTTTGCCGTTTCTTTATTCGTTTCCACGAACCTCATGTATAGTCAGTCTCCTAACTGAGACAACTAACTGGCCCCTTACTCTATAACAAAACGTATTTATTACGAATTCAAATGTAGAGTTTGTCTACTTCGCTGAGACAAAACTCTCGCATTACTGCCAAATCACGAGATAACGTCTTACACGATCCCGGAATCGTTTAACTTTCCTCGCGAAAGATTAAAGACTGCTGAATTTTCCTAAAGTAAAACCTTTAATTTCTTCCAGAGTAACGCCCATAAATCCATATTAACCAATCGGAATAGACTATATCCTAAACATGTTCCGTAGAATTTTTGGATTGACAAGACAACTAAACAACTAATCATGCCGTAATTAATCATTACTTTGAACAATCATCTATAGCCAGCTACCGCCCTTTACCCTGTCGATTTTGGAAAAGGGTCTTGTGTCATTCTCTTGTACCATAGCATCTGACTCGGTCATGTTACGTCGGCTAGAACGAATTCCCTTTTGCCGTTCAGAGATGAAATGGAAATAATCATCTAACTATCTCTAGCCCTTTCTACTTTAATTAAGTTGACTTAGATACAATTCCTTTAACCAAAGCTTCTAAGAGTTTTCAAAATTCGACACATCACAATGTATTTGAAGAGATCAAACAGATTCTAAACAAAGAACCTGTGTTAAAATAGTTCGATGTTTTGAGGCCTATCGTTGTCAGTTGTGATGCATCAAAATCAGGATTTGGAGCGGTGTTATTGGAGTCAGGCAAACCCATAACATTTGCATCATAGTCTTTGACAGATGCATAAATAGAAATAAGGCATGCGCAAACTGAAAAAGAAATGTTCGCTGTTTTATTTGGTCTTGAATCGAATCATAAACCTCTGGAATAACTCTTCAAGAAACCTCTATCTGCCGCACCGCCTAGACTTCAGAGAATGCTTCTAGACTGCGGAAGTACATTATTGACTTAACGTATTGTCCATGAAAAGAGTTAACTGTAGCATATACATGGTTGAGAGCATACAGACAAACGAATATAATTGAGATGAACATGAAACTGTTATGTGCACATGATTATGTCAAATATACAGATTGCTGATTCAGTTATAAGCAATAAAGAACGGAACTAAACGTGATAATAAAACGACCAAATTACGAGAAATGATTCAAAAGGGATGTCCAAATGATAAACATCTCGTACCTTTTGAAATCAGAAATTTCTGGAACTGCAACGATTAACTTTCAGAAATGAACGTATTAGTTTTTAAAAAAAAATTGGAGAAGGTTGTAATAATAGATGCTCTTCAGAAAGAAATGCTACAAGAGTTGTACAAAAATCATATGGACAGTAAGAAGACAAAGCAAAATAGCTAGAGACATTATGTATTGGCCTCGCATGAATGCACAGATTGCAGACAGCATCAAATTGATCTACTTGCCAGGAATACAGAAAGTCAAATAAAAAAAGAATCATAGTCTTCTACTCAGCCTATTAAAGCATGGGAAATGGTTGGAGCAGATTTATTTATGTGGAATGAATGTCTTCATAGTAGACCATTACTCCAGATATTTTGAAGCTGCCAAGTTAAAAAAAATATACAAGCAATTACAATAATCACACACAATCACGAGAAGTAAAGAGTGATAATGGACCACAATTCTCCTCAAAAGAATATGGTCAGTTTTCAAAGACTTGGGGATCCATACACACTACGTCAAGTCCCAAGTATCCACAGTCTAATGGTTGAGCAGAAAGAACCATTTAAACTATCAAAAAAATTCTCAACAAGGCAAAGAAAGATGGAAATAGGTCCATATTTATCGATACTGGAGTATCGAAATAAACCAATTGATGATATAGGATGAGTCGAAGACTTCGATCGACTTCACCTACTACCAACATACACCTACATTTGCGAGTTTTAAAAAAAGAAAGAAACCTAAAGTTGAAACTGGATTTTAAAAATCAGCAAAAGAAACAGTATGACAGAACAGCTGTAGTTGTCAGAAAAGTAGCACTCCAAGGTTGTATTTTGTGAAAATCCAGGATGGTGCTATATACAGGAGTAACCAGAAACATCAGTTACCAATAAAATAGAGACTACCAGAAATATATGATAAATACGAAGATACTAACAAGAAAGTCGCAGAACTGAATGAAAAATGAACTGAACTGAATGATAAATAAGCCTGCAAGATACAGAGATTCTGTTATGTGAACTTTATAATGTTGAAGAATTGTATCTTGTGAATATTAGAAACTGAAAGTGGTTAGGTTCATAAAAATACATCTGTTATATCACATCAGGTTATATGCATTGATAACAAATGGATTGAAGAACAAAATATTAGGCCTATAGATTTTAGTGGCAATGCCAACATATCACATTGTACTTGTTTTTTCATGAGTATAAGAATGATTGTGAATGTCACAGAGCTAGAACTTAATTTTAACAACAATACGTAGAACTTTTCCAACTCACCATAAACTGTTTGAAATATATAATCATGGACATAATAGAACTTTGTGAAGTTTTTATGTTTACAAATTTATTCGAAAGAAAGAAGAAATAAATCTGTGAATTTAAAAGAAAAGAACAAAACTTGTTTTTAGGGGAAGTGTAGTAATATACGGTATTAGCATTTTGTTGGTACAAAATATGACATTTACAGGTCACCTAAGGTCAAGTCATGCTCTCACACAGTTGTAATAACCCTATATGCCTTATGCTATTTACTATACATCAGCGTGAGAAACTAGTGTGCGTGTTTTCTGTTTTACTCAGTTGTAATCAAGCCAATTAAGTAATTAGATCAAGCCATGTTTTGTCGTATTTAGCAAAACATCACAGATCCACCAGTCAGTTGTCTTTTGCTTCGTCTAACATTACACGCTATTTATTCTGTTATCACTGCCTGAAAAATAAATACTCCTTTTCGCATTCGACAACATTTAGAGTACACTCGTTGATTGTCGTCCTTGATCTTGTAGTCTCGAAACAATGAGCAAACATTCACTTTATGTTGGTCCTTACAGAACTACTAAGAGAAAATGTCGTTTGATATATATATATATATATATATATATATATATATATATATATATATATATATATATATATATATATATATATATATATACTGTCTGATTTCATGTCACTCCTTACAATAAAAACCGCAAGAAACTTCCTGACGATTTAAATGTCTTTTAAACTCTCTTCGTCAGTGGACTGCTGAACATCGAAGGATACAGTCACTGACAACTGTGAAATTTGCCGGCCGTGATACGATATGATACGCTATAACAGCGTGTTTGTCGGGACTGTCTCATGACGTGATATTAGGGTGTAGGTATCTGCAGCCCCAACCTAACCCTGCGACGTGTACACCGGTTCACGCGGGGTCTGTTGAGACCAGGGCTATAAATCGAAGGTCAGGGTCAAAGCCGCTAAGACTCACGACTTCGCGCATTGACAATTTGCTACCTGGCGAGTTGAAGAAACTTCAAGAGAAAGATTTGTCTCTCAAAAAGTTACGCAGTTACTCAAATGATGGGTCCATACGTAAATCGCCTGAAAGCAAAGTAAAGATCGCGACGAAACGTGGTATTTTGTATCGGTATGCTAGGAAGGGAACCGATAGGTTTAAACAGGTTGAGGTGCCTACAGCTAAGCGACAGGAAGTGCTTAGGGTCTCGCACGAGGGTCTACATGGAAACCACATGCATGGGCGTGGCGAAGACCAGGGAGAAGTTAGTAAGGGAGTTTTACTTGTCTGGTGTGTATGGGGATGTTAGGAGGTTCTGTTTGTCGTGTGACAAGTGTTAGCAGGTGGCACCTAAGACCTCTCATCGCCCAGTGCCACTAGGAACCACTCCACTAATTGGCGAACCTTTCTCGAGGGTGGCGTTGGACCTAGTGGGTACGATAAAGCCGGCACAGAAAGTGGTAATCGTTACATACTAACGATTGTAGATTACGCCACCTGGTACCCGGAGGCCGTGGCCTTAAAAACCATTGACTCAATTACAGTGGCTGAGGCCTTGTTAGGCGTGTGGTCGAGAGTTGGTGTCCCGGATGAAATACTGACTTACTAGGGGACGCAATTTGTGAGCCAGGTGATCGAAGAGGTAAATAAGTTACTATCCATCAGACACCTGACAATTACGCCGTATCACCCGCAGTGCAATGGTTTGGTGGAGCGTTTCAATGGGACTTTTGAAACAGGCTTTGAAGAAGCTATGTGAAGGTCGCGTCATGGATTGGGAACTATACCTTCCTGCGATACTTTTTGCGTATCGAGAAGTGCCACAGGCTAGTTTAGGTTTTTTCATCTTTTGAGTTATTTTATGGAAGGACAGTTGGGAGACATATGGCTACATTAAAACAGATTTGGACAGATGAGCAAGCGTCTGTGGAAGTGCGTACGACATATCAATATGTTGTAGACCTACGCAACAAGGTAGAAGAGGTTGCTAAATTGACTCAGGAAAATGCGAGGGGACGTCAAGCCAATTATTACAACAGAAGGACGAGGTGGGTGACAAGGTGTTGTTGTTGCTACCTTTAGAGCACAACATGCTTCAAGTCACATTAAGGGGAAAGTTTGTAGTGACGGAGAGAAAGGGTGGACAGAACTACCGTATCCGGGTAGGGGAGAAGGAGAAGTTGTCTAACGTAAATCTTTTGAAACGTATGAACGTGAGACACCCAGAGTTCGTGGTTGCTACAGTCTTAAATGAACAACGGAGGAGAGGCTGAAGTACTCCCTAGTTGTCCCTTGACGAAGGAAGAAACTTACGTCGACGTTATACTTGACGGTACGTTAACTTAAATGCAACGTAAGGAAGTGGAGTCGTTACTCCAAGGTTATGCAAGCGTCTTATCAGAACGGCCTGGCAAGACGGAGTTGGAGGAGTTCACATTAAAGTTATTGGATGAGAAGCCGGTGAAGTTGAAGCCATATCCATTACCGTATGCTAAATTAGAAACTGTCCGGAAAGAAATTCAAACCATGACAAAATTGGGAGTTATAGAACCAGCAGAGTCAGCATATAGTTCTCAGGCTGTGTTGGTGCAGAAGAAGGACGGAACACACAGATTTTTGCGTCGATTACCGGAAATTAAATAGAATCACGGAATTCCAGGTATAATTGCTACCTGATCCTGAGACGATATTCGCAGGTGCGACAAAAGCGAAATACTTTTCGAAGATCGACTTGTCCAAGGGGTACTGGCAAATTCCAGTTTGAAAAAAAAAAGACAAAAAAAAAATTGCATTCGCAATACCAGACCAGTGGGTAGTCATGCCATTCGGGGTCCTGAATGCCCCGGGGTATTCAAGCGCATGATAAGGAAAGTACTTAACCATTAAAGGAGACTGAAACCTCGAAAATCATGGACGATTTAATGTTGGCAACGGAGAAGTGAGACGAACATATAATCTCATCGAAAAACGTTTTATAGTGACTTCGATGAACGGGACTATCTTAGTCATACCCTTAGCGAAGACACATTGACACCTGATAGTTCAAAGGTCGACTAACTCAGAAATGCAGCACGAAAGACAACTAAGATGAAAGTTAGATACTTCCTAGGACTAGCAAAGTACTACCGACGTTACGTTGCTAACTTTAGCACAATTGCAAGCCCATTGACCGATTTGACTCGGCAAAAAAAGATCCGACAAAAGTTGTTTGGATGGACGCATCTGAACGAGCATTTCAGACGTTAAATGACAGACTGACGTCAGACGCAGTAGTGAAATTGCCTGATGTAACTCGAGATTTCGTTTTACGTACTGATGCTGGTGATAGAGGTTTGGGGGCCGTATTATTATAGAAGTATGATGGAACTTTATTCCCAGTAGCTAATAGTAGTAGGAAATTGTTAACTGCAGAGCGAAATTACTCAGTTTCTGAAAAGGAATGTTTGGCAATTGCCTTTGGGGTATTTAAATTCCAATGCTTCCTGTATGGTCGTAAATTTAATTTAGAAACGGATGACCAACCTCAAGCATATTTAGCTCAAGCTAAGATGACCAATAGACGATTGATGCGATGGTCATTGTTTCTACAACAAAACCAAGTTCAGGTACGGTACATTAATGACGAAGAGAATGTAGGGGCTGATTGCTTGAGTAGACTAGGGTCGTCTGAGGTGAAGTCTTCAGCAGAGGACAAGGAACTGTAGTAGTTGGATCTTTCAAAAAAAAAATGGAGAGTGAAAATCCATGATTTTACACTTAAGGAGGGGGGTATGTAAAGGACCAAATTTTTAGTTCCATCTTTCTTTGTTAGAATTAATTATGGTAGAACACACTGAGCTGCATACATATACCATTAACGAGATTTATGGTGAAATGGCCATCTTGTTCAAGCCATAAAGTACAGATTAGTTCAGGCGAGGCCAGAAGTTATTAGCTTTTAATTAAGGGATGAGTTTGTACAAACTTACCGAGCTGGGTTAAAGCTTTGTTCTGCTTAGAACTGATTTTGGAAGTCAGCACAGTCGTGGACGGTTGTTGATTGAAATAACTTAGTGTTTGATACTGGAAAGGTGGGAATTATTTTAAATCTGATTGGTCACGCTGTGAAAGAGGGCGTAGTTTAAACTGAAAATTTTGAGTTTAAATACATTGGAGAAATATTGAAACTTCAGTCTACCAGTCTCTATAAGAGAGGACGGGAGTAAGATCTGGGGCACCGGGAAGTGTAAAGAGTAAATTTCTCGAACTAAATTGTCATCCAAGATAGAGAGACGTTGCCTAAGGTTTCAACAGACACCTAAAGCAGAAAAAACAAGGTAATTGCATACATCTCAAATACTTCTTTTATATGATTTAATTGCTTGTAGGTACTTGTATTTGCATGAATTTATATACGTCGTTTATGCTATGACTTAATTTCTCGTATAAGCACGTATTTTCAGAAATTTATTTGTTGAGTCGTAGATTAATTTTTCTTGATAATGTATACTTGTGTCTAGTTTGTTTATCTGAGCCCGCGCAACGATATCTTTTTTACATATGCATTGACGGTTTGCTAAGTTATACTATTGTAGGAGTTGAGTAGGTTGCATTCATACTTATTTTATATACGGAATTTTGTATCCGACATAACTGTGTTGAGGTCATTTAACTGATGATATTCTATTTATAGTCAATGAATGATTTGATGACTGATGTTACGGAAGTAGTCGAAACTATCCGAACGAATCCATTATGTATAATGGTAGCTTTGATGTATAGTGTGGAATGTCATTCATTTACGCATAATGAAGCCGTGTGTAAAGAGTCAATGCCACCTATTGCGTAAATGGCATTCCCAATTTATTAGTCTAGGAACTAGCTAGACTGTTTGAAAGTCGATAGTTAATTTCTGACCCCCCAAGGGTCAGTCTAATTATGTATTTCCGTTAATGTGACGAACGATTTAGGCTGTTTCTTTATATTTTCATAAGGAGAGATAGTCTGTAAAGAGTACAACCCAAACAGCGTGAGAAGGAAAACAGGGTGGGAAGGAAAACAGTGGAGGAAGGAAAAGAACAGTTTGGAACGAAGTAAAAAGTATCTTCAATTGTTGGAACGAGAGAAAGTGAAACGGAAGACGTACGGAACAACGAAAACGAAGTACAGTCTGAGAGGGCCTGTGGGACAGAGACAGTCAACAGGTTATGTTTTTGATGCAGGGCAGAGTTTTTCGATTACTTAGACTCTATCTTAAACAACATAGGCTAATATATAATTGTCATTGTATTTTGAAATTCCTTACTTTAACATTGTATTTTTGAAATTCCGTAATTAGTAATAAGTAAAGAAAGAAGTGTATCTTTCGAAGGGTCATTTTTATATCGTTTATTCATGAAAATTTTTATTGTTTGAATTTTTATTAAATTTGTTTTACTTGTAACGGGGGCTAGTCTTATTTGTTCTATTTATTAGCTCAGATTACCACTTTATCCCTACTTGTAGTAGCTTATTCGATACCGGGCAAATTGCACCGTTGGAGGTCACCTCATACACACGAAGCCATAAATATATTTTACCACATTCGTATGGAAAGGCGCAGACCGAGTTAAAAATTATCTATTTGCACATTTAATCTCAAGAGTTTTCCGTTTGAAACCACGCCCCTTCACAGGGTAACCAATCAGAATTACACAAAAAACAACAAAATAACGCTTTCCCAAGCATCCAAACACTGCAATGGGTCTACCAACAAATGGCTTCCTGGGCAATGTCTCGACTGTCACGTTCCATGCAAAACATAACTTGAACTCCGTTCCGGTAAGTTTAAACAAACTAAGCCCTTAATTATAAATCAATAACTCCTGATTTTGGCTCAACAGATCTGTACATTATGGCGTTGTAAATGCGGCCATTTCCCATAAATTTCGTTAATGGTACATGCCTAACAAAATGTGTTTTGCCACAGTTAAAAATACAAACATAGATCGACCTAACAATTTCGTCCTTATATAGAGACGTTTTATGATGCAAGCTGAAAATATGTCTCAAGATTCTGTTCAAAACTCTTAATAATTAACTTTAGTTCAGACTGCTTACAATACTAACTCTCCAGGCCTTGACCGCCACCCCATCCCCAGCAAAAACTCCTGCGAGAGCCCAGGAATATGTATGTACTCGATGATGTACCATACAATATGTACATTGAAGGATTTATTAAAATAAAATATAATTTTCGAAACACGAACTCAACAGTAACAAGAATAAATCCATTTTTAAAAGTTATATTATTTTTATAGAAAAGAAAAAAAAAACATTGTATAACTTCGGATAATCAACATTTCATCAGATAGTATGCTCCTTTTGGCAATCCAAAGTGATATTTGTTATAACAACAAGAACAACAAGTAAACAACTTATAATAGGGAACATTTTTTTTTGTCGATCTTTGTATAACACAATAAGTTGGACACTTGTACGATTAATAAGATTTATAGATACTTGCGCGTGTTACATCTCCACAATGCATGTATTGGTACAGTCTCTTGCATGAGTTGAGTGATTTTTAATTAAGGCTACATTTTATTTTACACAGGACAGATACCTGAGAATTTGGAAAAAGGGAAAAAGTGAAGAGGATCCAGACTTACAGGCTCAAGGAAGTCAAAGGTACAGAAACTATGAATTTGGACTGAATCTAGACCATCGGGTTATGAATCTATACAAGGCAATATTTTCAACGTTTCACTCTTTTTGATGACGAATTAAAGGTCACCAGCCACTCTCCTACATTTTTCTGTTTACATCATATTTGCGTTATAGTCGCACAAAAAGAACAAAACAATTATCGTGTGTAAAGAAGAAATGATAATTTAATTACTCAAACAAGATTTATACAAAGCAGTTACACCTTAACTACAATTTCCCACCTATAGAGGACGCCAGCCGGAAATGACTTACATTTATCTCCACAAGACGAAGTACATGTCAAAAAATAAAATATTATAACTATGGATAGGGAACATTTCGATGAGACTACTGAAAACTAATTTACTGTTCAGCCTTAAATCAATATGCGTCCGCGACACACTAGATTGAGTCGCTTTAAAAACTGTTCCATTGTTTCAATTTATTTTGAAAATTCACGTTAATACAGGGAAAAGGAATCAACGTTGGCTTCTCTGTGTCGGCCGACTTCATCTAAAATTCGGCACAATTAAAAGAATCCAAACGAACAAAACTTGACTTCCTTATGTCGGCCGACTTCATAAGAAAAATCGGCACACTTAAAAGATACCAAAGTCAGTTGTCAGCGTTGTTTGTTTTTTAATAAAATAACCTTTCTATTTTATATCCAGTTGGAACGTTTAAGGAAAAAGTTTACTGCACGCTTTAAGTTGTGTTTATCCATTATCCGGGCTTCTATTTGTTTCCTAGATGTCATCATAAGTGATGTTTGCAGGGCACAAAAATAATGTGCTTTAATAACACTTTTGTAACCAATGCTAGCGAAAAGATTATCATTTGCACTCACAGTGGAATTATTTTATAATAATGATTTTTATTTGCGAGATAAAGTCGTATAGTTAACCTGGATAAAATACAATAAGAACCACAATAGCTGCCGAAGAGAACGGACGTGTTTTACTGAGCTCCCGCTTACATGGGGTACAAATCTAAGCTGACAGTACTCTGAAGAATAGAGACTACAGAATCATGTTGTTGTTGTTGTTGAGCTTAACGCCATTTTTCAGCACACGATAGCCTATTCATGGCGGCCAGTATTAATGGTGGAGGAAGAAACCGGGAAATCACCGGAAAGAACCACCGACCCACGAGAAGCTACTGGCAAGCTTTCTCACATATCCACATTCGCCGCCACAGAATCATGTACTAAAAGCAAAGAACCCATGGAATACTAAGAATAATATTTTACTAACAAAAAACAAATAACAACAAATACTGACAAAGGGATTATACCATATACAGTGAAGTATGGTGATTTCTACTCAGCGCTAAGATGCACGAGACAAAATGGGAACACACAAAATAGCTAAGAAACTTGAAATAAACAAATTTTTCAAGGTAAGAAGGATTGAGAAAGAAGAAGGTTCATTTCTTGAATGTCACTATCAATAAGGGACTCAATTATTGGATATGACGAATATTCCGAGAGAGGATGTACCAACAACAACAGATGTCATGGTTGCAATGAAAGTCCATTATCCAGACTCCATAGAGAAAACATTTTCAATTAACTGTGCTGGATACACAGGAGATATATATATATATATATATATATATATATATATATATATATATATATATATATATATATATATATATATATATATATATATATATATATATATATATATATATATATATATATATATATGACCAAGGGGAAAACACCGATATTACCACCTAGAGAGATGAAAATTAAAAAAACTTTATGGTTACAGTGAAAGAACCGAACCCAATCCTGAAAAAAATGAAGAACCAAACTGTAGAATTATATCTAAATGACTTTCCGTTAGAGATATCCTTAGAAATAGCACAAAAAATGATTTGAGGAAAAATTCAAAATTCCAATTATATCTGATAGATTGAATAAGATCCCGGCAACATCCATCTACAAAGATAATATTTTATTTGAAATAGAGAAAACAAAACTGAAAGAAGTGAAGAAAGAGTTTTTCGTCTTTGGCTTTTTGGCAAAATCGTGGTACAAGGGCTGTATGTATCACAGGAACTGTAACAGATGCGGACTAACCGGGCATACTCCACACAAATGTCCAGGAAATTGAAAAACTTCAGAAGAAACGATAAGACAAGAACAACAACAACAGCAGCAACAACAACAACCTAAACAAAATGTATAAGCAAAACAACAATGACAGCCCAAACAACAAATACAAGTACAAGAAAGTACAAAGCAACCAAGTCAACAACAACAACAAAAGCTAAAACAACAATAACAACAACTACAGCTCCCCTTACAAGAGTTACGTCCTTAAGTTTCCATTAACCAATCAGAATCGATTGTTTCCTAAATTCTCTTACGTAGAATTTTTGATTGACGAAACAAGCTAATCATGTCGCATTTAACGTTTCTTTAAACAATCAATTATTGACGTGCTTCTCCTTTTTACCGTTAGAGTTTGGGGAGAGTGTTATGCCAAAACCCTTGTACCATAATAGACGACTCAGTCAAATTTCGTGGCATGGAACGAATTTCCTTTGACGTTCAGATATGAAATGGAAATAATCAAATAACCGTCTCTAGCCCTTTCTACTTTAATTAAGTTAACTTTGGTACAGTTCATTTAAACAATACTTCTAACAGTTTTCAAAATTCGACACACCACAATAACAATCCAAGGCTAATTTCTTTAATTTTATTTTCAAATAAGTATATGTTTATAATTTTTTGTACCTTGCAAGAAAAGGAAGGGGGACAAATTCACAAAATCAAGTCCTTATTTGTATGGGATAATGGAGCACATATGTTTAACAATATTGACTAGTAATGACAAGCTTTAAATTTACGTGTGCACATGCTTAGACACCTTGAAAAATAAAAACAAACAATAAAATTAACAGGTAAGAGCTTCATATCGCAGCAACATTGACAAAATGCTCTCTCTCTCTCTCTCTCTCTCTCTCTCTCTCTCTCTCTCTCTCTCTCTCTCTCTCTCTCTCTCTCTCTCTCTCTCTCTCTCTTTCTTGTAACTAAGTGTATATTGTATGCAGCAGTGTTACAACGTGATGCCTATAATTACATATATTTGTTTTAATATCTCATGAACACAACCCTTAGAAAAATGTTTACATATTCTGTAGAATATTATCTGTTAAGTGTTATTGTTTAATAAATGAATATTGATAATTTACCAGAAGACTTCAATTGAGAATGTCGTTGTGCAGAAGCATATATTTTTAGCATAAAAATTTATATAAATATTTTATTTAAAACGAACAAGATATGTCTTCATGTGTATTTTTTCTCATATATATGTACGTTGCAAAGTATGACTATTTTCTTTGAAAGAATATCAATCTTGTTGAAATATAGTTTGTTTCAGAAAACGTATTCCTAAAACGTATCTTTCATAGTATTTTCTTGTTGTTTAAAAAAAGAAATTGTTTAAACTATTGTTAAGTTGAGCCGAATTGTCTTTTGAGTTGGGCCGATTTGTCTTGTGCCAAATTGACTATAATCCGGCATTAATGATACAACTTTCCCATCCCCTCACCCTATTCTAACTCGCAGCTTGAATTCAACTTTTTTCTGTCCAATAGGGTCTTTCGGAAAAAGAAAGAATCCTTTTTCCCCATCATCACTCTTTTGGTTACATCCATATGCAACACAGTGCATCATAATTTCTGAACAAGAGCATGAATGTAAGATATATCACATAGACATTAACGTCAGGAAATTAAACACTTGAATGGCTAGGCTGAATAAAAGGGATAAATATACGTTATATCCGTGTTTGGCACGCGGAAACTACCGATTGTTTACGAAAATTGCCGAATAATTTTTTTATTTACAAAAATGGATTTTTAAGTCTAATTAAGCTTTTTTATTGTGTGCATACATAAAAAAGCGCTTTGTTTATGGCTATAATAATATCAAGCGTTTGTACAATATAGATGGCCGGTAACCTTTAATTTTATCGCTTAACAGATCCGCTATTGGTATAATCATATTTGTATTTGAAATTCGTTGAATAAGTTAATTGAAAAAGAAAGAAGTGTATCTTACAATCGTATTGGATTATCACAATTTGTTATGAATTTTATTTTTGCGAATTTTGATTAAATCTTGTCTTTATTTGTAACGGGGTGGTGGTGGTCGTGTTATTTTGTTTTATATACCGGCTCAGATCTTTATCTATTTAACCTCCAAGTTTCACACTTTACATTGATATTTACTCGATCCGGGCAAATTAAACCGTCGGCAATCACCCTCTAGATAACGATAAAAACAAAACAACAGAAAACCCACCCCAACAAAGCTGAGGGGGAGTTTGTGACACTACTAATGCCTCATATAAGTTATGTTACAGAGTACATACGATGTTTCATAAATGATGTAATAAATCTGATAAGACTTGTATAAGATCTCTTCATTTATTGGTTGTTGTTGTTGGTTGGGGTTTAGGATGTACATGGTGGCCAGTATATCTATTGGAAGGAAAAAATCCCATAAAAAAAAACGTCGACACACGGAAAGCTATGGCAAGCCTCCTCAAGGTGCCTGAGACTCGAACCAACGCAGACAAAGGTGAGATGTCGGTGATCTGTAATGCCGAACGACTTAGACAATATATAATTTATTCTTTAAACATCTCTATTTGCTAAATTATGTAAAAGGGGTCGGGCTACATATTCTCTTAACAATAAATAAGCCTTTCTCCCATGTAAATATAGTGTTAAAAATGAATCAAGCATTACAATTAAACTGCAGACGAAAACACAACAACAACAACAACAACAACAACAAAAACTAAGATGTTCTAATTATTAATTGATAACGATTTGAAAAAGGAAAAAGAGATGCACAGGGCTTGTAGACAATGGTGTCAACAAACTTTGGTAAGAACATAACTTTGTATGTACTGTATCTAAATCAACCATCAATTGGTCATTGTATTGTATGAGAAAAAAATTGTAATTTATGAAAAACATTAGCTGAACGACTTATATTCTTAAAGTGCTTTAAAAAAAATTAAAGTTATTATTTTTGTTCAAGTTTCGAGTTCTGGTGAGCCAAAAAGTTAAGAGTTAGTAGTGATGAGAACGAACAGTTTGTTAAGACTATTAAAAATTTCCCTTTGCGCCGTGTATCGATTGCAAATAAAAATATAATGCCATGCCCATTTTGCTTCTACAATTGCATAGGAGATTATACGGCAAGTCATCGACTTACAAATAATGTCTAACGTCGCTACATTGATTTCGGATCATGTTATGCATAGTAGCAAATTTGCAATCACCAGAAAGATAACAACAAAGAACGATATTGTGTTCTGGGGTAATATAATTTTTCAATTGTAAAAAAATCGCGTTCCGGTTTGCCATATCCAGTTAGTGTGTTCCGTGTGAAAATAGTTAGGCAAAGGGTTTTGGGGGTTATTTCGAGTCTAACATTTGAGTGACACATACGTTTTGTACTAACTGCATATTTAATGTTGGTATTGCTGATACTAATTCCTCGAGGTAAAGGATGTAAATGAGAAAGTCTTTGCATGATCATCAACGCGGCTTTAGTTTTATTGGCATTAATCTGCAGCTTGTTACATGTCATCCATGAATATACATCGGAAATGCACCTCTCTGCGCCTTGGATGGTAACCTCAGCTTCAGTTGTGCAGTTAGAGTTGTATTTTCATTTGCCTACAATTGATGAGACACCGTATGTCGATTTATGAAAAAAAAAAATGGGGCCAGGAATAGAGCCTTGTGGAACATCAAAACATTGATCAAATGGTCTTATTAATTTCAACATGTTCCTTGCATATAACAAAAAATTAAAGTCTTCTCATTTAATACTGTAGTATTAATTGCATACTATGACAGAAATACGTGTAAAATGTCGTTTACCTTCTTTATTTTGTTTTTTCTTTTGGACTGTCTGCCACATTAGTTCAACAGATTACTACTTGCGTTTTTATCATCGTTTCTTCGTGTGCCATAAAAGGACAATGTGGCTTGAAAATGTAAACAGACCATAAATATGGTATGCATTGAATAATGTATCGTAGACTATCCAAATATGTAATAGGAAGCCTTACGTGGAGAACGAATTACAACGAGGATCGCTTATCTGTCATGGTAGGCAAAGTACGGTTAGCGTAAACATACCAATCTAATTTACTTGATATCGGCGTAATAATTTTACCATCAGCCAAATTTCCTGAAGGAAAAAAAAAACCTATGTAGTACATTTTAGCGATGGAAGTCTTTTTTCTTTGATAATAAAGTAATTTGTTTGATTTTAAAGTATATGATCATATCGCAGCCCTATCCAAACTGAGGCTACGACATCGCATCTAGCCATAGCCATGGCCCCAATCTACCCACAGAAGGCACATTCTTCTTCTTCTTCTTCTTCTTCTTCTTCTTCTTCTGCTTCTTCTTCTTCTTCTTCTTCTTCTTCTTCTTCTTCTTCTTCTTCTTCTTCTTCTTCTTCTTGTAATCTTTAGGGGTTATGAATCAAAACATTAATAATGCTGCCGTTTTCATATGCATATTCATAACGGTCGAACATCGATACAAAACAATGCCTTATAAAAGTCACTGACCTCCAAATTCTGTGAATACTTGTTAGCATTTTGTCTCTGTTATTTGTCTTTCAGTATTCTTCTGGCTGTAATTGTGTATCACGATACGTATCGATACGTGGCACAAACGCATCGTTTCACGCTTATGGTATCAGGGCACCAATTGTTTTTCCATAGACCTCAATGAGATTTTTTTGTGAAATATACTTCCTGTCCTACCTCAGCATGCATGTCACCCACTGTCACAGAGAACAATGTTAGGTTGTTAATTTGACAAGAACAAAAACTAGGTACTTCTTTGCATTTAAGAGAGATACATCTGCTAGAACTAGACAAAGGTAAGAGTTATCTAGTTACACAAGACGCATTTTCAGTCATGTGTACCACAATTTCAAAAAAATCATAAAAAAATATAAAATGTGATATATTTATGAATTAGCATGATCTCACATGTTGCCAAGAGGGTCAACTTTTTTAAGCTTAACAGAAAGTATAACTTTTACATAATGCATCAATCACAACTAGTTGTGTGGTTTATTTCTGAATTCAATGTTCCTACACCTTGAGCTCCTCCCACCAGGGGCTATACAATTGGTACTGTTATACCTTAGTTGCTAGTCGGTTTGTTTTTTTAATGACCTACCTTTACGGTTACAATAGGATATAGACGTTTGTTTTTAACGCCACTCTTCAATTTTGAAACTGTATATCATTCTTATATGTTATATACCCGCCTGCACATGCGATTTTGTATACGCATTTGTAAATGACAGGTGTACGCCAACTCTCTCCGCCCCCCCTCTCTCTCTCTCTCTGCAGTTAGTAATCAGGGATATAATATAATATGACAAGTCTTATAGAAAAAGAAGGATAACACTTGCGAAGAATTAACATCGATCACTATATATATATATATATATATATATATATATATATATATATATATATATATATATATATATATATATATATATGAGAGAGAGATACATTGCGAAATTAAAATGCAAACAGACACAGTCTGCATTTTAATTGTACAAGGTACATCTCTCTCTCTCTCTCACACACACACACACACACACACACACACACACACACACACACACACACACACACAACCCATACCCGGAACAGCTTTGCATAGCTCTTATCTTGCAACCAATCGGAATGCATGTAACAAGCATGATCTAGAATTTCATATATAATCTAGACGTTATTAAAGAGATAGAAAAATGGAAATGTCCGCATTGCATCAAAATGTATTCATCCAATAAAAGGATACATGTATTTTATAGAAGTTTAAAGACCGGGGTCAATGTAATTTGTGAATTAGTACGGGTAAAAGGGTCATTTTGCTGTCATTTGTTTCACTGAAAACGAAAGGCTTTGGGATTATTAAGGCAGTTAGTAATATGGCAAATAATATAATACGACAAGGCTTGTAGAAAAAGAAGGAAAACGCGAAGAATTCACATCGATCACTTTATATATATATATATATATATATATATATATATATATATATATATATATATATATATATATATATATATATATATATATATATGAGAGAGAGAGATTAAAATGCAAATAGACACAGTCTGCATTTTAATTTCGCAATGTACATCTCTCTCTCTCTCTCTCTCTCTCTCTCTCTCTCTCTCTCTCTCTCTCTCTCTCTCTCTCTCTCTCTCTCTCTCTCTCTCTCTCTCTCAGGGCCAACATCGAATCAGCTAGTAAATGATAACAAAGTACATAAGGAGGAAAAGGAAAAAATGATTGAACTTTGCTATTTCGAGATGTCCTCTGCGAATCTTCATTTTTCTGAATATTTTTAATGAAGTAAGAGACTGGTATCATGGCCATACTCCCATGTATACAGACGGTTCAAAAAAGATGGAGACATTTCTGCAGTTGACATTTCAATACTCCACAACTTTTACGTCAAAACTACCACGCAGTCACTCTTTTGAAATAGTGAACAACGATTTTAGTTATTGTAATAATGTGTATATTCTTTCCAATTAGCCAAATATGTGGATTGAGAACGTCATAACAACCTTCAGCTTCGAGACATTAAATCTATCATGGTAGAGTTCCAGGACTCATACGGAACGAATTGCTCTTGCGTATGATGCGCCTAACGGATCCATGCACATTAGGGTGGGCCAGGATCAGAATGCATCTCTTAAAAGTGTCCGCTGATAATAGACCACATTCTTGTAGACAACGAGTGTAAAGACTTCTACTCTGAGGAGCATTTACATCTTGTCAATTCAACTGAGAAGCTTCATGTAATACCAGACAAATAATCCGAGACCTTCCGCAGTAATGCGGGGTACCGATAAATAATAAATTATGACATATTTTGTCTTACCTCTTTTGTATTTTATATATCTTTAACTGTTATTTAGCATAATAGCTTTTTAACTTGTAGGAGGTACGCGGTAATTCAGTTGAAAGTTGTCAGACTCGTAAACCGATTCATAATCCAATGGTCACGGGTTATATATCCATCCAAGCCAGTTGTCTAGTTGTGTCCTTTAGGGGAATACCTAACTTCCTATCCATGATACAGCCATTTTTTTATTGTTGTAAATGCAGTTGTAAAAAAATCAAACGATTATTTTAAAGAATATATCTTTCTAATTAGTTTAATGTTTGTGTACCTTATACTTTTACAACTACTTTGAGTCGGCACTTTAATGCCAGGACAATGTTTGATGTGCGTTGACACCATACACTATATTACTAGATAGCTTGTCTACTTATGTTTCTTTTTGTCAATCGTACACATTAGCAATGTCTACGTTAAACGTGTTTTGTTTTCTCAAATTTATATATGTTATGCGTCATTTATTGTCAAATTCTAAATCCGTTGCAAATTTAAAGAACCGACAAAGCTTCACTCTCGTAGTAAGAGTAGTAGTAGTAGTTTTCCTGACAAAAAAGTGTCAACTTTTGACAAACATACATTTTATCTGGGATGAGTTTATAACCCTTGACCTGTACAATATGAGCATGTTTACAGGTCTACACACACACACACACACACACACACACACATATATATATATATATATATATATATATATATATATATATATATATATATATATATATATATATATATAAATGTAATCTGTCTCTAATTTTACTAATTATTATTCTTTATTTTATACTATTGTGTATGGCTCTATATAAATAGAATCAACTGGTAAATGATAACAAAGTACATAGGGAAAAGGTAAAAGACTGTGCTTCGCCATTTCGAGATGTCCTCTGCGAATCTTCTTTTTCAGAACATTTTCAATGAAGAGTGATATCATGGCCATTCTGTCCTGCTTACAGACGGTTTAAAAAGATGGAGATAACGATGCATTTGACATTTCAGCATCCGAAACAACTTTTGAGTCTGTTACCGGAAACAGGCTCCATTTCGACCGAAGACATTTCTTACCTACTCAGATCATTCAACTATATCTAAACCCCTTGAATAATCCGAGACTTTCCAAAGTAATGCCGGGTATATAACAAAATATGACCTATATTTTGCCTTACATCTTTTGTAATTTAAATATCATTAATGAATTTTAACATAATAGCTTTTTATCTTGTAGGAGGTACGCGGTAACTCATTTTGTAGGGCGTCTGACTCGTAATCCAATGATCACGGGTTAGATCCAAGCCAGTTGTCTAGTTGTGTCCTTTGGGGAATACATTTATTGCTAATTTTTTATCCATGATACAGCATAATTGTGTTGTAAGCCAGTTATTTTCAAGGATGTATGTTTCTTATATTTGTTACAACAACTTTGGGTCGGCACTTTAATGCCAGGACTGTGTTTGTTGCGCGTTGACACCATACCCTATATCACTGGCCATCACGTCTAGTTATACGTTGCGCGTTGACACCATACCCTATATTACTGGCCATCCCGTCTAGTTATACTTTGCGCGTTGAAACCATACCCTATAGTACTGGCCATCTCGTCTAGTTATACGTTGCGCGTTGACACCATACTCTATATTACTGGCCATCCCGTCTAGTTATACGTTGCGCGTTGACACCATACCCTATATTACTGGCCATCCCGTCTAGTTATACGTTGCGCGTTGACACCATACCCTATATTACTGGCCATCCCGTCTAGTTATACGTTGCGCGTTGTCACCATACCCTATATTACTGGCCATCCCGTCTAGTTATACGTTGCGCGTTGACACCATACTCTATATTACTGGCCATCTCGTCTAGTTATACGTTGCGCCTTGACACCATACCCTATATTACTGGCCATCTCGTCTAGTTATACGTTGCGCCTTGACACCATACACTGTATTACTGGCCATCCCGTCTAGTTATACGTTGCGCCTTGACACCATACACTATATTACTGGCCATCCCGTCTAGTTATACGTTCGTCTTCTGTCAGTCATACATAGACACATCAGTATCCTGGTTAAACGTGTTTTGTTTTCTCCCAAATGTATGATGTGTTCTGTCTTTTATTATCAAATTCTAAATCAGTCGAAAATGTATAAAGCCACCAAAGTTTCCTTCTCTTTGTAGCAGTAGTAGTAGTAGTAGCAGCAGCAGTTGTTGTGTGTGCGTGATTGTATGTCTTTTTGTTCGTCATGTTATGACAGAACTGAACTTGTCTACAGATTGGTTTGAAACCCTAGACCTATACAATCTGAGCAATCTCTCTCTCTCTCTCTCTCTCTCTCTCTCTCTCTCTCTCTCTCTCTCTCTCTCTCTCTCTCTCTCTCTCTCTCTCTGCATCTGTTGTCCCACGGCTCCAACAAAAACTAATTTTGCGGGCGCCAGTGCTAGGGCCTGCAATATAAGACACAACACAATGTAATAAAATAAAAGCAAAGGCGTATGGCCGTAATAAAGGCGGAGCTGGAAGTATATAATTTGTTTCCAATATGTATATGTTTTTATCGAAAAATAAAGATCAATGACAACTAATGATTTTATTTCATGAAATTACTATCATTTTCCATTCATCTCCAGAAAAGCATTATTTACCACAGGAAACAAGAAAATATACAAACGCCCGAACACTTACAATAGTTACTCAAATCTCATTTATTACAATAGTTACTCAAATCTCATTTATTACAATAGTTACTCAAATCTCATTTATATGTTAAATGATTTCATTATTCTTTCTTTGAAGATGCCTTTTCAATTTTAATAGTTTTTTCACTTTGTGCACCATTGGCCTTTGCCCTTATCACGAGAACGCCCTCCTCCGTGATAACTGATGTTATACTCTCTTGGGCGATGTTCTAGAAAGAAAAATAACAGTGATGGAAATAAGGACTGTCAGGCTATATGAACATAGAGATATAAACACTGAAGATGTCACTAACGAAAAGAGTATTAAAAACAAAGATGTGCCGCATTAGATTAATCTTTTGTAAATGAATGTCACCTCTGATCAATTTTTATATTTTGGTGAAGGACATGGACGGTTTTAGACAACTTGTCCAATTTCATGCTGTGTAACAAAACGACAATGGAATATATAAAGCAAAAGATTAAGGGAACTAGATGTTATTAGTTCATAACACCGGAAAGGAACTACTTGCGTCTTCGTATAACATTTTTGTCTGCTTTGGAATTACATGCGTTTATAACGAACGTTAAATTTGTTTAATTTATTTCTTAAACTTTGGTATTAGTTTTATAAATGTTTGTAGTTAAAAGCATAAAACTTCATATTCTAAGAATGCATTAGGTCATGACACTTGAAAATCGATTACGTATGTAAATTAACAGCCGTCACTTCGCTACAATCATTCAAGCAGCGTAAAATCGATTTCAAGCTGTAAGACTTCATAAATTTTGTACCTTCTGAACATCACTTCTAAATTATTGGTAACTACTAAGCTTTATGATTTCCAGAAGCAAAAAAAAAACATTTGCGCGTATAGTAAAATACACTGATCGTTAAACCTCGTATTGTTTATAATTTATATAGCAAAACGTTGGCAACTACTGTAATTTACTGACAGCTCCCACTTCCCATGTAAATTTAGAGAAAGAAAAATATGCTACCACGCGAATAAAAGTAACTTTAGAGTATCAGAGTTGGTTCTAACTTTAGAAGAAAAAAAAAGAAATGAGCAAGAAAATAATTAGGAAAACCGAAGAAACAAAAGTGCCATGACTTCAATATGGATGCACTATCGTTAAGAACAATGCGAAAATACGTATCTCTACTGTTGTACCAATCTGATTAAATATTCATAATGAAATAACAAACTTTGAAACGTCTGACCACAATTACAAGAGTGAGCAACGCAGTACAACATTTTTTTAACCAATTTCCTAAATGTCCATAAATTGGGTCTCTTGACATATGATTTTTAATTTTGAAAGATATCAAATGTAAAATTCAACTCTGCAATTAGCGTTAACAGTCACTCATTAAAAGTACATTTTACTTTTTCTTTTCGTGCAATAACTCTCGTTTTTTTTTTAACTCTGAGTACTCGCATGCAAGGAAACGAAGAAATTATCTGATTATTACCTTAAAAGTATTCAACAAAATAACGTGAAATAACCAGACAGGAACATAATGTCAACTGCAAAAGAAAAGTTATGCAATTTAAACGATAAACACAATTACTTAAAGGAAAACATCAATATACCTCCGGTAAATCAATTTCTCGCTGGAATTCTCGCGCCACGTATCCATGCTCGTCTGCTTTCTGCTCGTGTTTCCCGCGTATGACCAGCCGGTTTTCGTTCAAAATCTTCACCTCTAGTTCTTCCGGTGAAAACTGCTGAGCATCCAGCTTCAACTCGAAATCCTTGCCGTCAAATTTGACCTAAAAGGAAAATATAAAATAAATTACTGACATATTTGCGAATAGAAATAACTGAACTATGGTGTGTTCCAACATGCAACTCAAACGTAAAGGGTGGATATGCATAAAAGTAGAAATTGGTACAACTTCAACAGCAATATGACGTCACTATTCTTATGATAATTCTTCAAAATATTTGCAGATTACTACAGTCTAAAAATTAATTTATGTTTTGTTTTAAATTACTATTCTTGTATAGACCTAGAGATTGAAGACTTGTCAGTGGTGTTACAAGGAATTATGCGGATCTGTGCACCTGTTAACGCAATCATATCGGCTACACGACGGTGATTATTAAAATTTTGACTTGAGCGTGCTTGTGCAGATTCTAAAATTCGGATACAAGGGTGACATTATTCAACACCCCCCCCCAAACAAAACAGTCCCCCAAATAGTTGCGGATACTACTGGATGATTTATTGGTCTGATCTTATATTTTCATTAAAATGTTCAATGTTGCTGTATGCAGATTTTTTCCGGAACACTCCGTCGTAAAGTTGAGATATTTGGTAAAGACCTTGACAAATAAGTAGGTCTCCGCTTTTTCTTTTCTTTTTTTTTTCTTTCTGACAGAACAAAAATGCCGAGACATATTTGTTGGACTCGTAACGACCATATCAAGCAAGAAATTTTAAAAGTCCACGTTACATAGGGTTATATTATTCCACATGGATTTATAAGTCGCCAAGGACTAGGAAATATACCAATAAACAGTTTCAAAGTGCGCATGCGTACACTTAGAGTAATGCAAGAGTTATGAGTCTTGAATTGCTAGTAACAACTGGCGTAATGTGTTCTGAAGCTTTAACTGTAGGAAGTTAAATCATATATTTGATTAGGCAAATCAAAAAATTACAATTAAAAAATATATTTTCCAGTTGGAGAAATGTCCCACTGCTGACCGTCGACTGTTTCCCATGTTATAAAAAAGAAAAGTTTGGCCGAAAATGATTTGTTTATCTAATTGAGCCGGTTTTACGCAGTACAATGAACTACTGCAAATAATGTTTATATATTTTTTTATTAAACCGCCTTACCTAATTTAAAAAAACAGTGAAATAGGAAACACACATCGGAAGGAAGTAAACATTTATCATAAGTTATAACTTTTATGTCATCTCCTTTAAGTTTTATGTGCTATATATACCGTCGCTAGATTTTAATTACCTTTCATCTATTGTCGTTGTCATACATTATTTGCGCTTGCCGTTGATCGGGAAACTTTATTAATTTATCACCGTTACCATTTTTATCGTTTTACCTTAAACTATTTGGTTTCGTATCGCTGTTGGGTACAAAACCTTTTACCACTTTTAAATAATGAAAGATATAACCTTTTGTATGGCGCTAAATAGCCTCATTGTGCTGGTGCGCAATAAAAATTCAACAAACCAACCAACCTTTCATGATTTATACGTTGATGTTACAAGGACAGATGACTTTCTATTTATATCGTAAAATATAAACAATGCATAAAAATGCATAATTACCTATTTGCAACGTTTTGAAATATATATTTCTTGCACATATGTCACAAACTGGCATAAAACTACTTTGTACATAATTTAATGTCAATGACATGCATTTGCACTTCATTAATACACAAATACCATTTGTGATGAGACATTTCAATGATCAATCAAAAGGAGGCGTGGGGAGGGAGTAAAAATGGCGTGGCATGGAAACAAAACAGTATGGTACAACACCTTCCTAAAATGGCATGTGTGTGTGTGAAACACTATGCCAAAGCCTTTTTTTTTAGGTCAAAACAATATTTTATTTCAGAAGGCATTTTTTTTTACTAATTTATGTCTAAATAGCTTTTCTTACTAGTATTTAAAAACGAAATAAAAATTACTTTCATATATCATGAATTTTTTTTTCTTTTTAGAACTACTGCAAGATCACAAAGTTAACTTGTTTACAAGCATTTTATACAGAGCCTGGGAAAGTTACTCGCAGATCCGGGCAATATTAAGCAAAATGGCGGCGCTGATGAAACTGTTTATCGCCAAATAAACCATGCAACCAAAACTAACCCAATAAATAAGATAAATAAAAATAAAACTTCGTGTATGAATTGGCTCTAACAGACTCATAAATAATCCATCAGTATCAACAACAGGTTATAGGTGGAGGCTGATTTATCGAATTAGGGTGATTTAAATGAACGGCTTAACATGCAACGCATAACACGACATAAAACCTTTAATATAACCACCGACCCCTGCAAACACATCTTTCTTACAAAGTACATTTATCAAGCACTAAGTATTACATCACTGAGACTTTAACAACTACGACTTAAAAAACACCAGCCCCCAAATAATGATAGTAGCCAACAGCAAAAATATATTTCGACAGCTTTCTTTCAATAAAAAAATACATTAGATTAAACCAGTACCTCGGCCACCTCCGACTTAGATGCCAGCTCCGCCGCAGACCTTGGTCTAACGTAATGAGTCTCCCATACCCTTGGAAACATTCTGTCCATTCTGCGCATCATGTCTGAAAAATATATATCCATATCACGGAAGGTCCGGCTGAAAGGAGTTGGGAAATCATGGAAAAAATCATCCCACAGTGACTGGTTTGTTCTCCACGGTCGAACAATGGGGACATTTCGACGAGTGCATATTGCCCTGAGTGGCCCATGTCTCGACACAAAGGGTAAAATAGCCCTCCTCCAAGCCATAATGGTAAGCCGATATATGTGTTTCTTTGGGATACTCCTGTGTTGTTGCTGTGGTCAAGCCGTTAGAAATGTCTTCTAGTCCGAGTAAAATGAGATATAGTCTCTGCCAAATACTCTAGATGTTCGCTCCTTGAAATATCTACGAAATAAAAATAATCTGATGCAAGCCTTAATATATACTGAAGGTCGGCATAAGTATGACGCAAAAACGTTGTTTACATTCATCAGCTATTCTGGAATATTCCGGTAATGTTCTAGAATATATATAATTCATTTTACCACTTTATCTGACAAAGATTGGGATGTTTTGAGTGTTACTGAAGACATTTAAATTTATTCAACATAGTTAACACTTATAAAGTTTTTTAAATTTATTATATAAACAAGAACAAAAATACATTTTAAAATATTAGTGATCATTAGGTCAGGGTGATTTCAGTAAGAAATGGAAGTAAATCTTTCCGAATTTTCAAATAATTGCGATGGAGTTATCTCCCTTTTCCCATTTTCGAAACCACACCTGCTCCTCTGAACTCGTACTCACAATATATTGCTGAAGTAACGCCGTCGTGCAAACATTAGTCTATTATCTCTCTAATCAGTAGACAAACGCTCGACTGAATCCCATATTTTTTTTTACTAGAACAGTATTTATATCAGAGTACATCTTCATATATGATTTATAGCAACACATGTGGATTCAGAATACAGTTGAAATTGAAAGCTTAGTGAAAACTGACTCCACTGTTACAGCGAAATTTGAACAATCAGTCATTGTCCAGTGATTTAAAGTAGATAGGTTATGTACCACGATAAATATATTCATTATCAATTCTAGTGAACATAATTATATCATAGATCATATAATATTAATAAAAGATAAGTGCACATGCTTGTTTGTGTCCAGCGCATTAATTTGAAAAACGTTTATGCAATTTGTCCAAGATTTACTTTAAATCGAATCTAAGTGAAGCGGAAAGAACCCGCTTCCTTTGCACTCTTTAGGCGATATGTTCAAGATTTTTGCCCAAACGCCAGCAAAACATTTTCGGATATCCTCAAGTGTTCACTCTCAGATGAGGGTTAACAAGTGACATTGTACTCAGATCAAGAATCTCGTTCTCGTGTCTTGACCCAGGGCGTCCTGTTAGGCAGCTCAGATGCGCTTAATAGTGATATGATATGATATGATATGATATGATATGATATGATATGATATGATATGATATGATGTGATGTGATGTGATGTGATGTGATGTGATGTGATGTGATGTGATGTGATGTGATATGATATGATATGATATGATATGATATGATACATATCCACTTAATACCTTGCAACATCGTCAGCTCTGTGCATCACTGCAATAAATAATTATTGATATTTTCTACGTATTATACAAAATTTGCCGTTCAGATGGACTGTAAACTGAGGGGGATGCAGTCATCAAAGCATGATGTTCTCTCCTGGCGACTCTTTACTACCAAATTTACCGCATTGTGGTGGTAGCATTATCCTTCCAAAAGAAGATAACTAACATTGAGGAGTATGAATGAAAACGGACAACATATGACACCATACGGTGACGCTTTATAGTTTCGTATTATGCGTAGGGTTAAATATTTAAAGAAAAAGAACTTCCTATGGTTTCCTCGCTTGTTATACTGGCTATCGTATAAATTAGGTATTGTCAAAAGAACTTTTTATTCCATTTAGTTTAGTGTGTGATTGATAGATGCATTTTGGTTTATGGGGTATACAGTTTGACCATGTTTCAGATGTCCATCTATTAAAACAAAGCCGTTAGGTCCGCTTGGTAAATTTCTCTTCCTGGACTTCTGAGGTTAATCATAAAAAAGAGCCAATATGGTAACATATCCTTTGCATTTTCAGAAAACGGTACTGTCTAGTCTGGCAAAATTCAATTTCCCTATTTTAATAACTGCGGAAGTGTATTGCAAACAACTTCAACATACACCTGTCACTCTCAAAGTTCGTAATATCTATAGAGCGTCCCCTCAGCAACGAATTTTAGATCATTGGTAGTTACCCTTTGTAAACGTTCACATAGGTGGTGCTCTAAAGTTTCATCATATTTTGCAGAGTGTTAGAATTTTAAAGAAAAAGAACTTCCCGGGTTTCCTCACTAGTTATACTGGATATTTTAAAAAGACCTTCTTTATCTTATGTATTATTCAAAGAGCCTTTAATTTCCTTTATTTTGGTGTATGATTGATGAGTGTAACGTGGGTTATAGAGACTACAGTTTGGCCTTACTCCAGAAGTGCGTGTTTCAAAAAAGTGCTAGCTCCCCTTGTTCATTTTCACTTCCTGAACTTCCAATACCCTACTTTGACCTTGTACATAAGTATATTTACATAATATGGAAGCCCACTGCTGCAAAGCCGTTTAATAGGAAATAACAGCAATAACGGATTTTTGTTTAAATATATCTGTATTTTCCTCTTTCATTGTTTATGTTCGCATATGCTGATTAATTTTTTGTATGTTATTTTCGGTCAGGAAGTATATATATATATATATATATATATATATATATATATATATATATATATATATATATATATATATATATATATATATATATATATATATATATATGTGTGTGTGTGTATGTGTGTGTGTTTGCATTTTTCTATATTTTATGAGGTATATAGTATATCTGTCTTGTAGTATATATATATATATATATATATATATATATATATATATATATATATATATATATATATATATATATCTTGTCGTATATACTGTAGTTTGAAATAAATCGTCATGTGAAACAAGGTTTGTACCTTTTATCAATACAAGAGCATACATTCATACATACATACATACATACATACATACATACATACATACATACATACATACATACATACATACATACATACATACATACATACATACATACATACATACATACATACATACATACATACATACATACATAATTGTTGGGCTTAACGCGATTTCTCAGCACACGATAGGCTATACATGGCGGGAAGTATTAATGGTGGAGGAAGAAACCGGGAAATCCGCGGTAAGAACCACCGACCCACAAGAAACTACCGGCAAGCTTTCTCACATATCACACATTCGCCGAATTTTAGACTCGAATCCGCACAGAGGTGAGATGACAGTGATCCTTAACGGAGATCGCTTTAGACCACAAGGGCACTCGGGGCCTATACATACATACATACATACATACATACATACATACATACATACATACATACATACATACATACATACATACATACATACATACATACATACATACATACATACATACATACATACATACATACATACATACATACATATGCAACCCGGCTGAGTCACACCAAGGACCTAAAAAAAATGGTACTAACAGCTTTCTCGCTAGGCGCTCAGCATTCAGAGGTTAATGTTAGGACTGGTCGGCCTCTTATCATGATAACGTGGCTTAGTGGGACTTGACGCTACATGTATGAGGTATAATGCAAAATGCGAGACATTACTATATACTGCCCCACTGCAATCGAAGTGATATGACTGAAATTATTTTAAAACTACGTTAAAAGTCCAAATCACACACACACACACACACTCACACGCATGCACACGTGCAAATGTATGCATTCACAAATGCATAAAAAACCCACATTACTAGCTGTTTAATAGATTTTTGCAAATTCACTGCGAATATGCATAAATATATTACTAGTGTTATTGCCCGCTTGCACAAAAAAGTTGCGAATATGTTTTTACTTACTGATTCATCTTGTCACAAAGAGGTTCCTGTAATATCGTCAGAAAACCTTGACGAAAATGTGTTGATGTAATAGCCAGCGGAAAAGCTTGAAACAACTGGACTTCTGTATCGGTGGTGGAGTTTTTTTTTTTTTAAACCTAAATTTAATGTACTTTTAACTTGCAAAGCAAAATAATTTTTTGACCCTTACTTTTTAATTCTACTTGATCGTTATTTGATATATCGCATCCTTATAACATTGTTGGATCTAGGAAGAAGCACCTCCCTGACTCTTTAGTATATCTGTACCACTTCAATACTCCCATTTAAAACAACACATACAGATAGCTACTCCTCGCGGCAGACATAATATTTATTCAGGTTTAAATTTTTTGATAAAATAAAACAACGGCGCTGTTAATGCGCATTCGCCATCAAAGTGGTCGGTTTTTATCCCAAAGCAAGAACAAATTATGCGCGTAGCTGGTCAAGTTAGAAAGTTGCAGTTAAAATTTCAATGTCGTATGTCGAGATATCCAATACCACGCGTTGGATACAATTGCATTACCTTAAATTTCCTTTATCTAGAGAAAGATTTTGGATTCTATATGTTGAAGTATACGGTGGTGGTTTAAAGTTCTATTTCTTATATCGACGTTTAACAGCGTATATTTTGAATTACACAGCGGTGGTTGAATTTTCAATATCTTATGTCGTGAACCTTAATTCTCACGTTGTATGCAACTATTTGCAATGAAAGTTCAATTTCATGCGGCGAGTATTTCGATTTAATCTGTCACATTTCATATGACAATTATTTCGATTGAATCTCCTTAATTTCACAGCAACGAGAAACAGCCTACTTATTTAAAAACAACTTGGTCCATTAACTAGAGCGACCTCTAGCGAAGAAATTCATAGTAACTCTCTAACCGTAAATGCATGAAATGTAAGGGCGACTCTCAATTTAATACACGAATTATGCATCTTAATACTAGATATTATTTTAGATTGTTAAAGTGGACATTGTTTAATGTTTCTTTTAACTTTATTTCGCCATATACAAATAACAATTCTGACAAGCACAATAAAATGTCCAACCACCACTGTGTAATTCAACAGATACAATCTAAAAACGCAAAATACGAAATGGAACTTTCAGCGCAGTGTGATTCAATATGTTAAATTTAAACTCTCAACATAATACTTAACATTTTAACAACCAACGTGTAATTCAGAGGATATAATATAAAAACTCTACATTGGACATCGAATTTTCAACCAGCGCTGTGTTACTCAACAGATGAAATCTAAATACTCAACATAGAAAATGGAACTTTCAACATAAAATCTTTGAACCAATACGTAAATTATGAATTATCGACGTATGACACTGAAATTTCAACCACTACTATGTAATTCAAATGACACAATCTAAAACCTCGACCTAGAAAACATAACTTTCATTCACTAATGTTTAATTCAAGAAATACAATCTAAAATCACGATCTAGAAAATGTAGCTCTAAAGGCCAGCATTTTTTTGATACAACACGTAAAATTGAAATTCTGAACATACGGCATTAAAATTTCAGCGGCAACGTTTTGATTCGACCAGCTTTTGTCCGTTACGGCGCCTCATAACAGTTTACATTATTTCTCCCTGACTCCTAAAGATATATAAAAGCTAGACTGCAGTTTTGATTTTAATTTAATTGAGATATTATAAGGTCACTGAGATATGTGCAAGTGGGGTCGGGGGTTTCTCGACTTAAAAGCATGATTTACATTTAAGCACAAGCAGTAAACTCTGATAATTGTATCTGCAAAGAGTATCAGTTATAATCATTAAGTTGAACGACAAATTACGAAGGTACGATGAGATACCCTATTTGTGAAAGTTATTTCTTAAGTAGAAACAAATATGGTTTATATGTTACAAAATTGGTGTAGGCATTTTCTAGATCCAACCCATCTCTTGTCGTGGTATGAGTGGTATAAGAGGCTACCGTGGAGTCCAATCGGCCGTTATGGAGTCAATGTGAATTTAATGTTAGGTCACCATTTTGACCTCCTATAATCCTTTCTGTCAAATAGTCCATTGGCAGATCTGTAAGAATTTAACATTAGCCCATATTATTAACGTGATGGACCATTGCGAAGTAAAGGGGAACTTAATGTTAGACATGTTTACAGCTGGAGTCAATGCAGAGACATCTAAAACCATCATGAATTAAAATCCAAAATATAGACTAAATGGAAGAAAGTGGCAGTAAGATCACTCTTTCCCAAAAAGAAGGAAACCGAAACTGGCCCCAACATGAAAGAGAGGTACGGTGACTAGACAGCAGATATATTTACAAAAACCCTAATATTTAGCCGTCTTCCATTATTTTTCTCCTTATACTCCATACTCAGTTATTGATAATGCCAGTGAAATATGATTTAAGACATGCGTTCTCCCATCAGATAAAAAAATTGAAATCCACCTGCAAATCTATTTCTACTTCGACTCCTTTAATTCTAGCTGCTGCCATAAAACAGTATCGTGCACTAAGAGAAACGTACAAGTCAGGTAAAAAATATATTTAAAAGTTCACATGATTTGTCCAAACAAATAATGGTACGATTTAGTCCACTGACAACACGTCATTTTGTTGGGCCCAGTCTCATGTGGACACGAAGTCCGGATAATCAGTGCATACGGCTTCCAGAATAAAAGAAGTGTTGGACAAAACTCATTTTAAGTTTCTCTGAACAAGATGTTTTCTCTCAAACTGCATCGTTGATGTTCAAAGATGTCTTCGTGTTTAGCTTGAGAAACAAATGTGTTGTCAATGCCCCGATTTGAAACCAGATCATTCAAAAATCACATAAAGAAACTATCGATACCGCCAGTGAATGCCGTTTGAATGTATAGAAAGAAAAGGTTCCCTTGACTAAGATATTAGGACCTCATCATTTTTTCCTGCCATCTGTTGAAAAGAACACTCCAGGCAGTCCAAAGGAAAATGTGTAAGGAAAATTTCTTCCCATGCTAATAGATCCTTTGTTAAAAGTCTCAGCCTCCTTGTCAGAATTGCGTTCTAGATGCTTATTTGGAGTAGTCTTGAGACGAACGTTAAGACAGACTTATCTGGTAGGATATGCTCTCTCTCTCTCTCTCTCTCTCTCTCTCTCTCTCTCTCTCTCTCTCTCTCTCTCTCTCTCTCTCTCTCTCTCTCTCTCTCTCTCTATATATATATATATATATATATATATATATATATATATATATATATATATATATATATATATGTACACATAGATCTTATGGAACGACGAAAATTATCTTGAGCTGTGTACAATTTATGGCTCGAACCTCATTTTTGTTATCAGTCATGGAATCTCACTTACCTTCAGATCCTAATCTCATAGAAATGTCACACTTTGAACAAAAGTCACAGTCGTTTATTGATTGAACATATTTGTCAGAATCGGAAAATTGGTAGCAGAACTGACAATTAATGCAAAGCCTTGAATTGTTTTATCAATGGCTAAACCTACTTTGAGAGGTTTTGAAAATGAGCTAAAAACAAAGAAAGAAAAAAGTAACAGCAATTATAAGGACGACAGACACTGCCACTGGGATGGAATGGTTAAAAAGAAGAATTAGAAGTATCTCAAACCTCTTTTGCTTGAACACCCTAACCTTCCCGATTTAGGTAACCCTGTTGATAACCTCTTTTACGCCATTGCGAGAAGAAATGGAAGCCATGGTGAAACTATTTATGTTGACACCCTCTTCAGCAGAAGATAAAAAAGGGGAGTACGGAGGTGAAAAATGCAAAAATAAAAAAATTTAAAAAAATGCAAACATGGACCGATAACTTCTGTGGAACCTACTACTATTGATCATCGGACATGTCAATCATCGCAATACTATGCGAACAGAAGAATACATATCACTGGGTGAGTTACTGAACAGCAACAGTACGGACGCACTTTTCACCAGCTGTTACAACAATCCTGCAAATGCCGCTAGCTACAGGGGAATTCACAAATGGTATCAAACTAAAATTTACCTTAAAAGTCTTCGTCTGCAAGGTGTATGCCAATGGTTACAATATTAAATGATGGTCACAATACAAATCCATTTTGACGAAATTTTCAAGAAGTCAAATCAAAGCAGCAGAAACCAATCATCAAAAGCTATTCCCAAAATGGAGGAAATAATTACATAGAGTCCCAGGACAAATACGTGGACGTGACCTCCTGTCGCTCATTTAAAAGATATGAACTAAAATGTGTTAAAATGATGAAAATGAGCAACCAAGATGTAAACGTACCCAATACTAAAAATATTATCGATCACATTAAGTGGGACAACAACGTATCCATGAAGTCAAATTTCGTTGGATAGACTATCAGTCCCTCACACCGACAGTTTTGATTCTTAGACTGTGGACTGTTGCATTATATTCCATTGACAATAAAAGGAAGTCTCAGTCATCAACATGGCGTTAAACACAGACATTCTTCGAAATCATCATCCAAAACTCCTTAAACAAAAACAACACGAGCAAGTGTGATGTGGTGTGGAGATCGTGTTCCTAAAATTAAAATCGCCCTTTCTTGTAAGATCTTGTGGTGTATTCTTCCATTGCAGCATTGATTGGAAACTTGGATTTGCAATGAAGATATAAAGAACTGTGTACTGTTTTGCTCAGCAGTTGTACAAGCTCACTTCCTCCTAGTTCCTTGTTGTCTTATACAGACAATGACAACGGCAACGACGCCAACACCATTCACAACTCTTCCTGTCACATCAACCCATTGAATCCCTTGGAATATTGTCATTTGGTTTTAGATGACTCATAGGAAACAAGAGCCACGAAACTATGAACAATCAATTTCTTTTAACATTATCTAGGGACGGTTCTTTGGATCTGCTTCCCATCAGCTTATTATGTTGCTTCACAGAAAGCTTACGAATACGTCTATACGAACTTGGACAAAAATGATCCTGGCTTTTCAGAAACAAACACAAACCGTGAGAACCAATCCTCAATTTATCCCAAATTAATTATTTTATTGCTAGACACCTCAATGATTTTATATAAGCTCCCTGCAGGAATTAATTAGAAAACACTGGACAAAACTCACCAACCTAATACCATCCAACTTCTCACAGTCTCGAACTGTATTTTGCTAACGGTTAAACATCTTTCATCACCTTTTTCCCCAAATACATTTGCTAGTCTGTGTGGAAACACAAACCTCATTCCATCAAAAAAATACCACCAACAATAATCCATTCTTGAAATAGTTTCAATACCCAATCAGACTCAGTTTGATGTGTATGTACTCCGATGTACGAAACAGTTGCTGAGAGTCATTTCTTTAAAGAATATTCTGCCATGACCTCGTACGATGAAGGAGAAAACATTCATCACGTTCGCCACGAATTTGTGGATCCTTGTTGTCTTTTTGTCAGTAGATTGTAGTTTGACATTTTGAATACTTATTTTAAAAATTTTCTAACACAATTCAAGACCCGAGTTGCAGAGAGTGTATCCAGTGAACCGATGAGCAGCACGACAACGAAGACATACTTCGTGCGATGGCAACCGTCTTAAAACCTACTTTCAATGTATGCTTTAATAGATGCCTCACTGACACAATATAGCATTTCAATACGTACTCATTGACCTGTGAAGTTCCAAATTAGCGTTATTGACAGCAGCAAAAGTGTGTTATTCAATAAAGGATATGAACTTGATCGCCATAATATCATAAAAAAGGGTAAAAAGAAAAAAAAAAGGTGAGAGCTTCGGGCGTTTCTGATTTAAGAAAAGGATGTACAGAGATTCTTTTGAATGTTCCAAGATAGATCTTTAAACTTGAAATCTTACATGAATATTTTTGAAACCACATGAAAATCAGGAACCGTCTGTATCCAAAGCATTTCTAACGAAGATTAAGCTCATGTTGTTTGTGGGGATTTAATTTCATTCCAGATAATGGCATCTACGAAGGACATTTTTAATCTATAAAATCAGGTTAGCTCTATGAGACTTTGGTATACTGTTGACTTCGTGAACGTGATCTTTTTGGACGTGATCTTGTATGGAAACGTTTTTAAAAATCTTTTTAAAGTTGGTTTAGAAACAATGATGCTGATTGTTCTATTTCTTTATGAAACATTGTTTCGACATACTCTTTCCTATCACTATCCCTGTCGACCTTACCTTTCAAATTCTGCGGCACGAGTGCGTCAACGTTCGCACCCTTTATAGGCCATTAGTATGTATATATATATATATATATATATATATATATATATATATATATATATATATATATATATATATATATATATATATATATATATATATATATATAAGCACTCCTACCCTTTTCTCACCTTACATTCCATATATCGTAGTATAGTAGTATGTGTATTTACATAGTGCATGAATATTCCTACACTTTTCATCTATATATTTCACTTACAGGGTTATAGAGATGCTAGAGGTGGTAGTTTTGTTTATGAGGTGATGAGATGTAAGTTATAGTGGGAGTAGTGAAGTAAGTGGATATTAGAGACTTTTTATTAGGAATTTAACGTCTTTTTTATCCATCTTGTAAACCCTACCTGTGTTGTTTAGTACTTTGCTCTAAGAACAACAGCCTTATCCATCATATTAGAAATGAAAGACTATTGATAATTAAATGTATTGTATGCTTCTAATTGTATAGCAAAAATGTTAGTTACGTTTCTTTTATATGTAACGCTTGTATGCAAAATAGTTACCTATCGATACAATTAAATTAGAAAAGACCGTTAAAATGTTACTCTGAGACCCACACAAGTCATTAAGTTGCCTGCTGTAACCCATAGCAATGTTCATGTTCAAGTGGTCTCCGAATTTTTTTTTAAAACGACTGCTAAAGACTTATGTTACATTCCCCATGACTCAGAACCTGCAGATTTGACCTCTGTATATATAAAGTCAAAATAGTGGCTTGTGAAATTCACATCGACTCCATGCCGATCCATTTAACACTACATTAGACCCCGATGCTAATGATAGTGCTAAAATGATGGCAAGAGTGAATGGGCACCGTAACAGAGTTTTCGATATGAAATGTTATGGAAAATATGTTTCATGTGCTCCATATTTTTTTTTTTTAAAAAAAACCTGCTACAATTACGCTTTTTTGTTTAACACGCTTATGAGTTAAATGCGTGCTTTTTTGCATATAATTCACTGTTTATCATTTTCTTCATTCGATATCTAAATAAAACATATGCATACAAGATTGCAATACAGTAGTGTATTTTCACGTAATTCAGTATATGTAAAAATTATCACACATTGAAAGGTGATTTCCAGCTCCAGTAAAACAGCTATAAATCGCACGTGGTAAACTGAATACGCGAGATTTGCTCAGCTCATATTTAAAACAGTTTTCTTTGGTTACTGTCGAAGATAGATTTATATTAGGCAACCTGATTTTTATGCGAAAGATCGTCCTATCTGCATTTCTGACAGGAAAATGTGATAGAAAACACTTTGAACTATCTTTTTTGTATCAAAGAAGAGGCAGAGAATATCATAAAATGCATGAATAGCTTAAAGAAAATATAAATATCACCTTGTTCGGCTTTGAACCTATTATCTAAATACAATTTTAATAGAAATTCGCCGGTTTAAGTTTTATTCAGAACTAGTTATCAAAGAAAAATATATAGAAGAGTATTTTGTATCCTTGCTATGTTTTACACTCAAGTAAACTTTTAAAAAATATAAAGAAGACTTGTTTTGTATTATTACTATGTTTGGCACTCTCATAACTATAGTTGTTGAGAAATTGCACATTTTTGCATAGAGCAGTTATACAGCTTACTGCGTTTCGAGAAATGGTTTACTACAGTTTGCGATAAGGTTTACTGCAGTTTGCGATAAGGTTTACTACTGTTTGCGATAAGGTTTACTAGTGTTTGCGATAAGGTTTACTACGGTTTGCGATAAGATTTACTACGGCTTAGAATACCATATTCTTTGCTCGATGATTTATATTTTAGGGAAATAAAGGTTCTTTTATGTTCTAAATTATAGCACCCACTCCCACAGAGCCATGCAGCACACGAACATATAAAAAGTAATAACAAAAAAAGACATTAAACATAATAAGTCTTTTTTTACTAGAATATGAAAGATCTATGAACTTGTAAATTGTAACAGTTACTACATTTGTAACTCTTCTATCATCTTAATTCGTTATGATTGCATACTTGTTTCATGGAATCACCACACATCAACCTGCATATGATTTGACCTTCGCTTAACCTCAAGCTCCAGATTTGTTACAGTGTTATTTTGTGTCATCTAAAGTAAATGCACACTTATGTCATTTTCTTATTATTTTTCTCCGAATTAGTTGCGGAAAGCATGCGCGAGAAGTTATATCAAAACATCCATGCCCATGCCTCATTTTTAAAAATTATTTTGGAAGTCATAAAAAGCCTGATAATGTTATAGTAAGTTCTTTTTTATATTTGAATTTTAAAATTGTTGTGGACATCATAATCACAAATAATTTGGCAAAGAGCTATACTAGTATCACGATGGCGACTGGAACCCTTGTAAATGGCATCACTGTGATAGCCGAAATAGTACACACGATAGGTAGGCTCTCTCTGACTTAAAAGTTTATGGGCATCAAGGTGTATAGTCGCTCTTAAAACACGAAATGAATATACTCAAACAACATGTACAAACATAAGGCATATACTCAAACAATATGTACAAACATAGGGCATATACTCAAACAATATGTACAAACATAAGGAAAGCAGGAAACCTTGGGAGATGAAAAGGTTATAGTCTACGCATGTCTCATCCGCCACCAATCGGCGCTAACTTACCTCTCACAGCTTTTTACCTGCCGGCTTGGACCAACGAGTTTTAAACGTGTCTGTCATTAGGAATCGGTACACAATTAATAAAATCCGGTTCAGTACCCACGAATGTAGTCCCAGTCTATTTTTAGATCACTTTTTCCGGTCTAAATTTAGTGGTGATACTAGAGTCAGATTTTGGCATTCTTGGTAAGGATTTAAAGGCAATTGTTTATTCTTTAAAATGTGAGCTTATGGTGTGGTTGTCTGTGTGTATTTCGGCGACAGTGCACATTGAGTAATAAGGTCATGGTGATGATCCGGAAGTGAATTCTGTGTTCCGTTGCCTGGTGTTTTGTTTACAATTCAGCCTCTCAAAAAAATGCAGGTCAACCCTTGACAAGAACTAAACCGTAAAGTCATCTTTGAAGGTATTTTAGATTAACATATGATTTGTATTGATTGTCACACAGTGGAAAGTTCAGTACTGAGAAACAAATGTAGAGAATATATAGTGAAATTAATCGTGTACTATGTCCTGTCAGTAAAAACTTGAAACTGATATAAAATTTTTATTATTAATGACATACACATGAAATTTTAATAGGTTATGTATATTGACTTTAAAAATATAAAAATGAAATTAAAAATAAAAAAATAATTTTAATTTTAAAAATTTAAATGAAATTTAAAAAAACAATTAAAAAATAAAAATTTTCCACCAAGTATACACATATATAATATTTTTTGGGAATGATATTAAATGATATCAGCATATATATACTCCTACACCATATACAAGCTCAAATGATGGATATTTGTCAAATTTGATCAGAGAAAATATCTTTATTAGTCAAAATGAGACCCTCATTTAAAATACATGAAGACAAAATTCTACTTTGCTTTGTACCTTTAGGTCATTGAAACTATTTATTTGGGGTTCAAACAGCTAATTTATGTGTTTATGATGGGGTGACTTCCTGAGTAACACATATCTGCTTGTATAGCTATCAGTAATTGTTTATAACCATAGTTATAGGGTATTTAGTGAGAGGACAGAGATGAAGACTTTATACTAGAACCTGTTCAAGTTCTCTACAAAATCATATTAAGCTGTCAGAGAATGAAATACAGGTCAGAGGGGTAAAATATACTTTACCCAGGTATATTTACCATTGCATGTAAGAAAACAGCAAAATGATGTAAGTTGAACACAGAATGCATTCCATTTTATTGTTCAGTTTCTTTAAGATGTTGATTGATGTAGTGCGACATTGTAGCCTAGATGATATTATGGGAATTCTCATGATCCATTTTGCTTTATGCATTATTAATGACTAATAATATTTGTTATCTGACACTTTAAAGATTACATAAGTAATATTCAAACAGATTATTTGAATTTAACTTTCTACAACTGATCCTAACATGGTTACATAGCTGACTTGAACAAATATGCATATATTTTGTAATGTTTGGAATCAAAAGTTGACATTGTTAGGCTGACATGGTACCTATAGTGAATCTGTAAGGCTCAGTTTTGATTGTGTGCACTTAAAATATCCCAAGATGTTATTTTCATCATGAATATGCCTCTGTATGGTAACACATTTCAATTTAGTACTTTGACAGAGGGCGGTATTGCAGCATCAGCTGATATTTCATTCCATTGAATCATTGAATCATTGAACTTAAAACCTTGGTAGCCAAGACTCTTAAAAATAGACTAAAAATATTCAAACAGATTATTTGAATCATGTTTGCACATGTGATTTTAACAAGTACATTGCATATGTCCCACACATGCAAATATCCATCCTTGTTTACAAGTTTTCTGGATGCAAATTTCACATTTAGTTGATGATATAGGATCTATTGGTACCTATAGTTGATCTGTGTGGCCACATTTTGCTATATTCACTCACAATATCTAAAATTGTTTTTTCCTTCATGAATAGGATTGCATATAGTAATAAATTTTAATTTGGTACATTGTCATTTGACTTTCCACTATACTGGTATGTATCAATGTTTGCACCAATGATCAAACCTCACCATTCCAACATTGCCTTAAACTTTATGATACATACTCTACCTGATTAGTTATTTAACCTGTAAATGGCTAAATATGCTTGTAGAAACTTCATCTATTTTTAGGATGCATTTGTCACTTTAATACATGCCCATTGCTTCACATCTTTGAGTGTCACTCTATCAAGTTTACCTTTTTTAACCATATTTGCAACCTGAATGTTATATTGAAATCACCATATCTAACACATTTTAACTTCATTTGCCTACATCTTCCTTTTTTTAGAATTAAGTGAAACATGTTATATATTTTCAGGTCTAGTCTGGTATCTGAAACAAAGTATTAGAGTTGGATCAATTTGGAAGCTCTCCAGTAGTCCAATGGTGATAGCAAGGTCTCATAAGGACATGTGTAGTGTGCTGCTATAAGTGACCAAGATGAGTTCATATCAGTACACTGATATACAGCATCTCAAAGACATGGCTTAGATCTTCATGAGAGAGATTCGCATCTTTTTTCAGTAAGGTGAAACTGTATTTTCATATTGCATTGTTGACTTTTGTAGTTATCGGCATTAAAATGGAATGCATATTTGCTATAAAACATGGTAGTGGTCCCATCAAAACTTTAAATTTGAGTGGGATATTAGTTATACAAACAACTGTCCAAGTACCTGAAACAATAAATGTGGAACATAGTACCTGTCATTGTTTCTTTAGTATGTACACCTATATGCATCTGGATAGGCATATTGTAATTTGCTGTCAAAATCACTGTGAGCTATCATGCTTCAGTACCCCTGGGATTAATATTATCAGTTGTACAGACCTAAACTACCATTTGTTTTAAAGACCAATCATTAATCAACATTGCTGCCTTAAATTTGTCAAACTGAATGTCATAACTTGTATGAAAATTTATTTTTTGTAAAATAAAAAGTTTTTAAAATTTATATATTTTTTAAAATTTTCATTAAAATTTAATATATCAATATTTTTTAATTTCAAGACTATTTTCAGACAGGCCTTATCAAGTATTACAATTAGATTTTTACTGCATTGAAAAATTCCTATAATTAAGGAAGATATAGCAAATTTAGTTTTGGTTTCTTAAGAACAATTGGACCTCAAATTGCACCCTATAGAACACCAGCACTACACACTTTCTGACAGCTGTCACATGTCTTGCTTGCAAGGAAATTTCAAAAGACTTTATGTATGAAGTTGAAACAGTAGTGGCATGCAAAATAAAATGCAAATATAAAAGTTTGACAAAAACATTGACCCTTTCAGGAATCGGTACACAATTAATAAAATCCGGTTCAGTACCCACGAATGTAGTCCCAGTCTATTTTTAGATCACTTTTTCCGGTCTAAATTTAGTGGTGATACTAGAGTCAGATTTTGGCATTCTTGGTAAGGATTTAAAGGCAATTGTTTATTCTTTAAAATGTGAGCTTATGGTGTGGTTGTCTGTGTGTATTTCGGCGACAGTGCACATTGAGTAATAAGGTCATGGTGATGATCCGGAAGTGAATTCTGTGTTCCGTTGCCTGGTGTTTTGTTTACAATTCAGCCTCTCAAAAAAATGCAGGTCAACCCTTGACAAGAACTAAACCGTAAAGTCATCTTTGAAGGTATTTTAGATTAACATATGATTTGTATTGATTGTCACACAGTGGAAAGTTCAGTACTGAGAAACAAATGTAGAGAATATATAGTGAAATTAATTGTGTACTATGTCCATTACTGATTGTCTAATAGGCATTGAATAGTACAGTGACTATTGATGGACTGTTTAGCGTCCATGCAATGCAATGTCTTTATCTGAGGAATACAACAGCAATCGATCTGGTCAGATCATAGCAGGATTCTAACCTGCAACCCACTAATTGCGTAATTACACTAACAACATAGCCAAAGCGGCGCCGTACATTAATAGAAGCAATCATTGTTCAGTACTGTAATTTATCACATTAAGACGTTACACACGCCAGAAACTAAATTGCTATCATGTCAGACTGGAGGACATAAATCAAAGTGGTTTTTGCCAAAATCCGTTTTCAGGAAGACATTGGCTCATTTTATTTTAAGAGTTGCGTAATATAAAATGAAAGAATTGTTTGATAACTTTTCCAGACTTTGGCACGGGTCATGTCATCACTCAAGTTTAAGGTCTGACTAAACAGTGGGTTTCCTGATGAGAATATAAATGTTGTGAGAAACAAGACGTACCATGCAAGCCATTTGACCAAACAGATGATCTCCTTAGACGTAATGTCTTGTCTTCTGGAACAGAACTCAGCTCTCCCACATCATGGGTGTGGGGATTATTCATAAAGTTTGGAAGCTAAAACAGTATTTAACATCAGTCCCATATTGTGACACTAATGACCCTTGATTCATGTTTTAAAACCTAGATAAATCATCACCTTTGTATTCAACATTTTCACTGCTGAAAATGGTGTTAAACTATAAGAAAGCAATATATATATATATATATATATATATATATATATATATATATATATATATATATATATATATATATATATATATATATATATATATAAAGTATTATTATGTGTAATGACAGGTAATAAAAATCAACACAAAAATTTGATCAGCGATTAACCGTATCCCTTATGTCAATTGGAACATCAATCGGCCATTTATGTTAAATCGAGAAGTAATTTAAGATGTAGTTGTAGGAATGCACAATTTTTTAATGGATTTTGGTGATTCGACTCGTGCATAGTTTACCACATATATTGCGAAAGAAAATGAAAGAAATGATCCGATTGTGCCAGGTGAACAAATGCAGCACCGAATATAATTACTATTGTCGAAGAACTGCATCCAATATTTCTTTCTCAAAAGAACAGAAAAGACCGATGATATTCCAATTGCCACTTAAGTGTGCAATCGGAAAGTGCACGACCTTTCAATTGCATGCAATAACAATCTCCAAACGAATTCTTTAGTTTATGTCATTACAAGGTTGCAGGAGTAACATTAATCTATGAGGCGCCGTAGCGGACAAATGCTGGTCCAATCAGAACTTTGCCGTTGAAATTTTAACATCATATGCACAGAATTCCAATTTCACGTGATGTAACAAAAATTCTTGTCCTTAAAGTTCCATTTTCTAGGTCGATATTTTAGATTGTAACTGTTGAATTATTAAACAGTAGTGGTTGAAGATTATAATTTCTATGTCCAGGTTTTAGACTGTGTGTCGATTGAATTACACGGAAGTGGTTGAAATTTCAATTTCATATTTCGAAAATTCCTAATTTACGTATTGGTTTAAAGAGTTTATATTGACAGTTTCATTACATATCTTGAGTATTTAGATTTCATATGTAGATCTACACAGCGCTGGTTGAGAAATGAATATCCAATGTCGAGTTTTTAGATTGTATCTTCTGAATTACACGGAGATTGTTGACATTTTAATATTTTAAATTTTAAAATTTTAATTTAATGTCGAGAGTTTCAATTTAAGATATTGAATCATATTGATTGTGTTGAATGCTCCATTTGGTATGTTGAGTTTTCATATTGTATCTGTTGAATTACAATGCGGTGATTGGACATTTTATTGTGTTTGTCAGAATTGTTGGTGAAATGACGTGTTGGTGTTAAAAGTGATATTACACAATGTCCACTTTAACAATTCAAAGTAATATCAAGTATTAAGATACATCATTTGTGTATTCAATTACGAGGCGCAATTACATTTCATGCATTTACAGTTTGAAAATTACCATTCACAGGTCAATAATTATGATGAATTTCTTCGTGAAATTGATTTCTCGACATTCGACATAGAAATTTCAACTGCAACTTTTTCATTGGACCAGCTTTTGTCCGTTACGTTACAACGCCTTATACTAATCAATAAAAGTGTAGAAACTTCATTGATTTTTTTAAAAAGTCGTTGAGTGTTGTTTTACACATTTATCTTATTATAAAAGAATTTGTTCTTAATCGGACGTTTTCAGACAAAAAAGTCTCTTAAAGGGAGCCGAAGTTATTTAATTCGCTTTGGAAAGAGACGCGAATATCATGCATGAACGGTCTTCTTAATGTTACAAAAAATAGATGACTTGTCATTACTAAAAGCAACACGAATAACAGTTGCAGAAAATGGAAACCGAGTGATTTCTTCTATTTTTTGTCATTTTAAAGTCACAGGAATGACATAAAAATATTTAATGTGTATTAAATTCATTATTGAAGAGTGGTCAAGTGTTATTTTTAAGACCTATTATGTTGGGGGCGCTCTACATATATTATGAACTTCTATGAAAGTGTCTTGTGTAAGGTAAAGTTGTTTACATTTGCAACATGCACAATGTAGAGAATGTTGGCATACCTCTATGTTACTTTCATGTACTGTGGCTGAAATTTCTTTAGATATTGTACTTGTAGAAATTGTACTTGATCTAAGCACACAACTAACTAAAATGACTGCTCTCATGTGCTCACAACATCAGTCTGAATAAGTTTAAAGTACTCTTCTTTAGCAGTTATTGAAATAGGAAAAGTGAATTTTGCCAGACTAGACTATACCAGCTTCTGAAAGTGCAATGAATGATAATTTATAAAAATCAGCTATCGGTTCATTTTCATAATTTATCTCTGAAATTCAGGAAGTAAAATTGACCACGTGCAACTAGCAGTTCTTGTATATATACACATCTGATGTAATGCCAAGCTGTATACTCTGTAACCCATATTACACCCATCAAATATACACAAAAATAAAAGGAATTAAATTTTTTAACGACACCTTAAGATATACAAGTTATTTTTTAATAGTGTAAATCGCCACCTGTTATAAAACTATTTTCTTCGCACATTTAACCGGATTTCATTCGCAAGAAAACGTACCGATTTGTGATGTAGCACTACGATTATCTCCAAAACTCTTTCAGAAAGTCAACGTTATACAACTCACATCGGAAAGAAACGTGAATGTTCCGAATGTTATGCTTGGTGAGACAGTCACGTTATCGATGGTCAACGTTGCCGTTTTGTGTTAAAATGTGTGTGTGTGTGTTTGTGTATGTGTATGTATTGTGTGTTTGTGTGTGTGTGTGTGTGTGAGAGAGAGAGAGAGAGAGAGAGAGAGAGAGAGAGAGAGAGAGAGAGAGAGAGAGAGAGAGAGAGAGAGAGAGAGAGAGAGAGAGAGAGAGAGAGAGAGAGAGAGAGAGAGAGAGAGATCATACCACGGACCAAGTGCAAAACGCCAGGTTTTGTCTCAAAGTTCGTACGTAAATTACTTTTTGCGATGACATAATATTGAAAAGATGATATTTTCATTTAAGCATGTTTGAACTAAACATACAATGTTAAGAAACCATAATTTCAATATTTGTAGAACATCAACTAGCACAAGAGGGCAGAAGACCGCAATCCCTAATTTTGTCCTATAAGAGTGTGGGGCAGTTGTTATATTAAACATTATCCTAATCATTGTTCATTATTGTTTGACATTTACGGCAGCAAGTAGCAACACAACTATATCAATGTCCGCCTTTTTTTTAATGCCCCAAAATAAGGTGAAGCGTATTATGCATAGATTTTTAAGTCGTATATATGTCGAGTCTTCCATTACCTTAAGTTTCCAATCGTTGTAGATGGTTTGCACTTTGGGTTAGCAAGAAATCAATCAATCTCGAGTTGGAAAAAGAAAAGGTCAATGTTATTATTGTCGCGATTATTATAACTGTAAAAGAATTTATATTTTATATTAATTAAATAGGGGACAGACATTGGAAATATTTTATTTTTATAATCTCTCTCAGAGGTTGGAGCCCTTAAATAGATATAAGAAAGAATAGGCTCGGCTGGCCTAGACTGTATCCGCATAGTGAATGTACAGATACCATTAGTATGTGGAGGTCTTCGAAAATTTTGTTAAAGCAGCGACGATTAACATGAAAAGGTTGCAAACCAGAATTCTCATAACTGATCATACTTAAACAATTTTCATGCAGTATTAATACTTGGACATTTTATTATTATCTAATATCACCCAATATTATTACCTGCACATTTTATCATTATCTAATATCATCCAGTATTATTATTAGGGTATACTTTTTGAGTACAAGTAATAAGATTGAAATTAATAGCAATATAATACTGTAAATAACATTTTCATGATGCATTCCTTGTTGTGAGCAAATTCAACTAATTGACGCAGTTCGCATTATTAAATTTCCCTAGTATTAAAAGAAAACTGATTCTGCGCCGTGTTCGAAACGATTATTAGACCCTAACGCATATTTACTGCAGAGCAGAAACTAGTAGAAATTGGCTACTTCCTCAAATGGTTCACAATTCCAGGGTTTGTGACCGAAATGGTGAAAATAAAGGTCAATTTGCCGGATAGGATTCATGCGATGGTCGTCCAAAAGTGATGAGAAGGTACGTTACTGTTTTTTAATGGATATGTATAGTTTTTCAGTCTTCGTGCGATTCTGAAGGGATTAAAGACGCGTGAGAAAATTCGAATCGAGCGGAGGGTTGTGGTCGAGTTGCACTCCTTGTATTATTTTATAATACCGTTTAGATGATTTCATGTAGTCATTAATTTCGTCGTGCTTTATTGATAAAACTGCAGACTCCTGTGGTCAAACTACTTCTTAGAAGCCTTAAATAACTTTATGTGCACACAATACTGTAGTTTACAATTGCTGAACAATCGTTATTATCACGATAAAAATGTAATTATGCAAAGAGCCTGAAAAATATTGATACAAAATGCATTTTAAATGGGCTTTAATATTTTTTCACTGTAACAACCAAGGGGTTACTTGACCGAGCGATGTCAAATCCTGGCGCGAATCCCGCTAGATGTCATACGCTTTTCATGATTCCAAAGACTCCCGTACAACTACCGTTATAAGCTGAAAAGTGCATTCTATAAATAATTTTAATTTGATTAATAAAAGACCACAGGTCTCACAACTTCCCAATTGTCTATCAACCGCACAGCTGCATAGTTTCTCTTCATTAACTTTCCGTAACTTACCGCCAGTATTTCACACCAAACAACGCAACCACCTAATACAGCGAACTACTTTTACTACGCAACCTTTGGCCAGTCAAAGTATGGTTTAAGCCATATTCCACCTGTATCTTTACACCATTTTTTAACACTATAGCAACAATAAACGGCTCCTGCAGACGACGGAACAGTCCCTACTCGTTTATTCAATTGCATAATATACCAGTCTCCAATGATAAATACTGCATCTGGAGTCACACAATTTGCTTACTAAATTTTAATAGGGACTACTGACCTCAAGGGACACTCATGCTGCTCTGACCTGAATTCACCAAAAGTATAACCATGGCATCATGGAAACCAACGAACACTTCACTAGTAATTGGCTAATCATATCGATCTGAGGACTATTTCCATAGGACCGCCTTCCCATAAAAAACAAGTAATCACAAAAACCTAAGAAATCCTTAAAACGGAGAGTTATAATCAAATGCGCATACTCCAAATGTATTTCATTACCATTTTTTTATCCATCAATGACAATAATATATACTCAATTCATCCGCTGATGGTCAAGGTGCTTGTAAAACTGTCGCCATGTCACCCCACTGTTTCTCCTTGCAAATCTCCAACTTTCTCTCTATTTCTTATCATTTTACTCTATTAACAATTTCTTTAAACATTTTTATTTTGTCGGTGTAGAGTTATTTATTCCAAAAGAACCTGTTAATAGTTATTTTATTTACAAAAATGACGACTGTCAATAAAGATTCTGACGACATTAGCATGTGTCCGTCCAAGAGCGAGCAATCCGCCAAGGTCATTAAAACTTCCGGACCCTCTTTTCAAATGCCCCATATTAATATTACAAAGGCCTTCAACTTTCTAGGATGAATGTAATCCATAATGTTTGAATGAGAATAAAAGGTATACAATACCTGAAGCCCATTTAAAAGAAAGTCTCTTTAGCCATTTTCGATTTGTTTGCGTTATATTTTTAGATGCAGCACAAGATAACATTCGTGATGTATCAAGCAAACTGAATAACTTTTTTTCCCAGTGTTATGATTAATACCGGTAGTTCTTGAATTGAAAATGCTCAAGCCGGATTAGTTAAGCCTATATTATCCTTTGATAATGTTGCATTGCTATGTTCTAGACTTATCCATAATCATGGACCGAAATACCAATAGCAAGATTGTCCTACGACAACCCTTAAAACGTAGAAAACGAGATACGTAACAAGTGTAGAAACACTGTTGTTGATGAAAAATGTTACATGTTTCAAGCTGTTTTAAAGTTGTCAATGTTTTAATAATTGTTGCGTAAAATCCTCTTTCGCTATCTTGAACAACTGCTGAAATTGTCCGTCTTTAATCATTCACCTTTTCATGTTTATCCACTTTTTAACTGCACCTTTGATATCATTACACGGATAGGACCTACACACGATGTTGTTGGTTTGGTTTTAACTACACTTTTAGCACATTATTAATTTACTATGCAGAGGAAATGGGAACAAACTGCATTTCCTAAGGACACACCGAGGCAATGGACCTGTACTGGGCAGGAAAAGAACCCACGTCCATTGGATTATAAGTCCGACGCTCGATCAAGTAAACGTCCGAAGCTCCTGTTTATACATGAAACGGACGTATTGCGTAGTAACTGATTATAAAGCCAATTGATTCCTCGCTATGTTTCAACAATACAGAGGTATTTTATTTCACAGTCCATCAGCCTTTACAATAAAAATGTGTGAAAATATTACAACCAAATCAGTACCCATAACATAAATATCACATCTCTCAAAACAAGTAACCATGAAGTATCAGGTCTGATCGACAATACATATGAACATAAATAAGATCGTCGAGGAAATAAAAAACGTCAAATATCTTGGTTCTATTGTTAACGACGAGGAGGAGGCAACCTCAACAGTGGTCACTGCTCCACCCTTTTCTGAGTCTGCAAGAAGCTGTACTGTATTTTGTCTCTGGTCGGATACCATTAAAGATTTTTGACATCTTTTTCCACCGAATCCTGACGGGCAGATACATATAAAAGAATCTGAATAACTTTTACATATTCCGTTATTTTTACATGGAGAACTTTCACAGTTATTGATTTTTGTCTCACAGACTTCGCCAGTATAGCCTTGTTTACAAAAACAAACAAACCCGTTTTGCATTGGCGAGACTGCACACTTGCCACTGTTTTGGCACAATATTCCTTGACATGGGTTTTTATTTCTTTCACAATGATCACCGTCATATCCTGCTGCACACAAACAATATGGGCGAGTACCTCCGGTCTTAAATGTACAGGATCCTCCATGAAAACATTGAAATGACATACAAGGATCTGCAATTTCACATCTCTCTCCACTATAGCCTCGACGACAATTGCAAAATGCACTCAAATTTTCTGTCATTACTAAGCACGTGCCACCATTAAAACAGAGAAACTGATCACAAGGGTCAATGAGAATGGCACATTGGGATCCAGCGTATCCTGTCGTACACTCACATACGTAATCGTTTACTCTATCCCTGCAAGTTCCACCTAGAGACAAATAAAATAAGAAACATACAGGAAAGTTAATATAAGTTGATAACATACATACATACATACATACATACATACATACATACATACATACATACATACATACATACATACATACATACATACATACATACATACATACATACATACATACATACATACATACATACATACATACATACGCGTTTGCAGTCTCCCGTGGATTTTGTTAAAAGTCCATTGTGCAGTATATAAATATATCCCTTTGATTTTAGTTTTGCCCCTCCTTCCGGACTATGGCTTGCCCCCTCCCACGGGAACAATTCATGCAGACATACATACATACATACATACATACATACATACATACATACATACATACATACATACATACATACATACATACATACATACATACATACATACATACATACATACATACATACATACATACAGACATACAGATAGACAGACACAAGACACGAATTCCTGTGATAGTTATATAACAGACACACAAAAATACCACAACCGCAGATGTTGACAATGGAAAGAGTAAACAGATCATGTAGTCTGACAGTTCGTAAGTCCAAAAGCTATTAAAACTATAATAATCACCATTTAGACATGGGTCTGATGTACATTCGTCAATCTCTTCCTGGCACTGGTTGCCTAGGTAACCTGGAAGGCAGTCACATGACCGTTCGCTGTCGTTTTCAATGCATTTCCCACCATTTTTACAGAAATTTTCATCGCATGAAAGGAGAGAGTGCTGACATCTGTCACCATAGAAACCTTTTGCACAAAGACACCGTCTTTCGTAAATATTTGTCATCTGAAAAAAGTAGTGTAAAGATTTCAGAAACAAGAAGGAGTGAATGAGATTGGACAAAGCTTTCCGAAAGATTTCCTTCTGATTTCCAGCAAGACTTTCAGTCACTATATTTGAAGACATGTTCCTAGCGTTTTCAAGTGATATAGGGTGAGAAAAGTGAGGTTGTGATTTTCATTCGAGCCTATTCTAATTCTCCACCCTAAAAAATTTCCTTTTTAGCAGTGACAATGCGAAGTGGGTTGTGTGGAGACAATTGCACCCGATGTAATTATTAAGTGGACACTGTTTGATTGTTTGTTTTTTTTTGCCAATGAAATTTTCATAGTATTTCACCATCATCTTAGTCTAACCTGGACAATTCTTCACGAAACTTATACGGGGTGTGGTTGCGGGATGTTAGGAACTAAAATAAAAAACTGTTATCTCTAGAAAAGTTATCTCTAGCCCCTAAAGAATACTGCCCTCTGACCCTTCGGTATGGCGCTACTAAAGATCATTTTCCTCGGTGTCTCGAACCCTCGCACCTCCACAGTTCTTTAGCTTATGTGATTGATATACTTCGGTTTTTATTTTCTTCCTAACATTCAGACCAAGAACAGCTTTATCTAGTTGTTTGAGGGTAGAATTGTTTTCCAAAATTTCCGCCCCCACACCGAACATTAAATGCTCATTACCTTAAGAAATATAGACGGCTCAGAAAGAGCCGACTGAAACAGATGTCATTACTGACGAACAAAATAGAACCGAAAACCATGACTTATTTCAAATCATTGAAGGTCTGGAGGTTTCGTTTTACTTGCATGTCAGTGCAGGGGTCATGCAGGGTATGCACATATAACAGAGATTTACCGGAGAACAGTTCTGCTGTATATGATTGTCATGTGATTCCCATGAACAGTTTAAAATCATTAATGTATATATTTTGGTTTTTGTGATAGAGCGTGGTTGTCCTACAATATGGTATGCAGTAGATATTGTCACATCAATACAAAAATAATATAATTAAGGAGCAAATTGTGCTCTTTGCTACATATCATCAACACTATTACTTATCATTATGGTAAAATATCTTACATTAAACAAACCCTGTTAAGTATTGTAGCATCATAATAAAACTTAAATAATTTATTTTTGTGTAAGACTTTTTACATAAATTATACTCTTTGGAAAATAATAGTGTTACTTACCATACAAGTTCCACCATTCTGACAAAATTCTTTCTCACAAAATGAATACTGACAGTTAAGGCCAGCAAACCCCTGTGGACATGCGCACGTGTAGTTGTTGACGTTATCTCTGAAGCACGATCCACCGTGAAGGCATGGATTGTTCTTGAAGCAGTAGTTGAGATCTGTGAATCACAATTACAACTTTAAATTTATCTTGTAGTTTGCAATCACTGCCGTTGCGTTCAAAGTTGTTTCAACCGTCAACTTTCGGTCGTAACTGCTCTCTTAGGTTCTCTTAATTCACTGATAACTTGCTCGTGCAAAATTGTGTTTGATTGTTTGCTTATTTGTTGGTGGGAAGGGGTCGGCTGAAGATTTTTTGAGGTTTACTTTACGACTAGGAATATATCTTTATACGGGATGATTACGTAGATATGGTTAATTATAACGAGCATTTGATGAAAACTAATATTTTAAATTATCTTTCTTAATGCGACGTTTTTGCTTTTGCTTGTTTGCTTTCTTTTGGTTTGATATTCGCTTTTATTTTCTTGCTTTGTTTCCAAAGACAAAATGCTGTTTCGCAGCGTGTATGACAGATAATGTGCAACAGTCAATTATTTGGTACGGTTGCCTGTAAACTAGCTGACGAATTTTCAGTTGTGTCTAAAGAGGGATATACCTGGAAATTACGGTTAAAATGTGCTTAGTGTGTGTCACAGCATAAAAAACTAGTGTTTGAATATACAATATCTTGTTAGTCAGAAAGATAATTTTGTGCATGTAAGTGATCTAATTGTTTGTAAAGAATACCGACCAGCCTGTCAGGCTACCAGCAAAAAGACTACTATTCCGGTAAGACTCGTTTTGAAGATCAGGTTTATAGACCGCTTGACGAGGCTACAAATATTGGCAATCAGAAGATCGCTATGCCCTTCCGTTAAGTCTGAAAACTAACCTCGGACGTATATTTAGGAATGCACCTATATTAATGGGTTCGGTAATTTGCTCATGGCGAATGAACCACATTATGTTGCGACAGAAAAGGCTAATAGTGTTCCTATTAAGACTTTAACTGTAGTGTCAAGTAAAGCAAAATAGTTCCGAATATAATTCTCAATGGCGGCTAATTACATCAGAGTTTGTTTTCTCCATTGGACGGAAAATGCTGAGGATATTCTGATTGTACTTCTTGCATTGTAACCAACCAGAAAACGGAAAAGAGAGAAATTGTATACTCGGGCTACCTGTAGCGTTTGCAAGATGTTTAGTTCGGTCTTAATCACTGTTGAAATGTTTGGCTCAGTTGAATACAGAATATAAACTCTTTTCTTTTTCCGTACGAAATAAATGTCAGCAACAAACCAGAAAAACAAATGAAAGGTGAATGAATTTTCCTGCCACAAAATCAAAACACACATTGGTGTTAGTCACATGCATTCAACTCTTAGTTTTAATTCGTGACACATATCCTAAACCTCAAACGCTTGACTTGATGAGCTGTTATTGCGTTCACGAATATATAAAAATAAAATATTACTCTAAATATGAAAACCATGCAAAATCAATAAATATTTAAATAAAAAGTTGGCTTTTCCACATAATCTAATACTTCACTATCAAATCACGGTTAAACTGTAATCTTATCATTTGCATTTTATTTTTGGGGTACATGAATATACTATTAGTAAATCAGAACATTCAATGTCATTGACATAGTAGCACGTTCGAGACTACAGGCACATCAGCACATTCAATAATGGAAGTTATTTAGAATACCACTGGGATTCATTTGGAGCTTAATAATTTGGACTTGTGACAGAACTTTCAGGACTATTAGGGATTTTATTCGCAATGCTGTAAGTTCTTTTAAAATTTCTTTGTACATAACTTATCTGTTGAATTTTACAAAGGTTATCAGCTTAGCTCTTTTCTATTATACAGTTTACATAGACCAGAGTCGTAAGATAGATTTCTCCAAACTGGTTGTCTTAGATAGGGCATTTATATGGTTGTAACTGTTAGTAGTTTTGAATCTGGGCTATGTAACTCTTCAAAATCCAAACCTGGTCCCCAATTTAAATTACATATAGACTTAATAAGGCATTTTGATTGGTCAGACTTTAATCTGTGTCAGTCAGCTCTTCAGATTATAAACTTTAATTTAAGACTAAATTTAAGTGCTGTAGATGAAATTCAAAACTGATTTTTATTATGAGTTTTGGTTTGAGTCAATGACGGCGCATGGGTTCGAGGCTCCCGGATGTAATGTTCTCTAGTGATGCCCCTACATTTTTACAATAAAACAGATTTATATCTGTTGCCATCTTCGCTCGCCTATTTCCTCTTAAGTTATGTAAAGAATCCTCATCCCCACCACCTTTAGACTTAGGTGAAGGTGAAGTACAATGAAAATTTCAGCAAAAAGAAAGCTCCAGACTTGCCACCGTTCGACTGGCTTCCTGGGGCAGTTGACCCCTCTCAACCCTCTTTTGTGACGCCACTGGTCTAATTGCTGGAGTACGGATATTATTTATTGAAGTGCTCCGAACTTCATTTTTGAACCAACGTTTTGAAGTATGATAAATGGTGTGTATTTTTTAAGCCGAAATGTGCGTACATTTTTTTGATAATCATGCGCCATTTTTCATAACAAAAATTAAATTAGAACCAGCTCATTAAGGATGGTATGGTCAAATATTTTATTTCTACAGCTTTGGTGAATTTTTAATGGTCAAATATTTTGTTTTTACAGCTGTGGTGAATTTCTTCAAGATGATAAGATATATCAGTAAATGGTGGTGTGATACCATAATTTAGCATAGACCCGTTTATACATCAGATCCAGGGAAGAGTGGTAATGAGATAGATATCAAAGACACTTCAATTACAATCCTAATTGGCAGACCGTCAATTGGAGTCGGAAAGACTAAGGCATCTGCAAAATAGCTAGTTTCATTCAAATACGCTCAGACAGTCAATTACATTTTTCGTTGTACGGAAGCCTAGTGGCAATAACCACAATTTTATTTGTGCACAGCGTTTTCTAAATTCAGCAAAGTAATTAAAGTGAGAATGGAAAATATATAAGTATATGAAAAAACAAATTCTTATTTTATAAACTGAAAGAGAAATTCGTTGGCAACTGAATTATTAAAACAATTGAGTATTTTGCAAAACAAAACCCATCATGCATGATTGTGTGTGATTCACATTCTCACAAAACCGACAAAATCGAAACATCGAGTGTACGTTAAAAAATCTTCAACAAGAATACAACGAGTGGTATATAATATATTTATATTCAGTCTTGACGACATGGGGTATCTTGGCCTATAAATATAAAATATTGATATTCAGTCGTGACGAAATGGAGTTTCATGGTCTTTAAATGTAAGATACTGATCGACATGGGATATCTTGGCCTGTAACTATTATATATCGATATTCAGTTGTGACAACATTGGTTATATTGGCCTGTTTCACATAATACTGTCTCTTTATTTTATTGAAAGTGTGTGCGTGTGTTTGTGTGTGTGATTTGAATTTTTAAAGGAGCTTTAGAAAAATATCAGTAATATCACTACGATGACTGCAGTGTGCCAGTTTATAGTGATGTCTAGCATTGGAGCATTATGCCGCAGAAATGTAGCATGATGTCCAACAAAGACAGTCACACTATCTTGACACCAGGCCGACCAGTCTTTGCTCTAAACTCTTAATGCTGAGCGCATATCGAGGTAGCTGTTAGTACCATTTTTAAAGTCTTCGGTATGACTCGGCCAGGGTTGGAACCAGCGACCTCTCGTAGCCGATGCAGACATCCTGACCACTAAGCCACCGTAAGATCTGGTATAAGAATTGTAAGATGATTCTCATGCACAGAATCAAACTCGACTAAAACTTACGATATTTTAACAGGCTTCTGTTGAATTGACGACCAATTGGAAGTCTCGTATTTTTGAGATGTATTTGGGTTTGAACATGATATAAGTTTTGAAAGTTGTGGAATGAAGTACTTTAGTATTGTGATTTTAAAGCAACACACGCACACAAATTACACCCACCAACTCCCCACTCCAACAACCCCCAACAACAAATAAACAACAACAAATCTAAAAGAAACAGAAACAAAGCAAGCTAAGAAAGCGTCTCTGTACTGGAAAGAGCTATACAATTCAAAGATGTTATATGTACTAAATTTCAGTAATCCAGGGTCCTACAGTATTCGACGATAATTGAGCACCATTCTTGTTAGCAGGTATGCACAATACGCAATGCTATCGATGTACCCTATTGTCCATAAATATAATTATCCTGATACTATGGTTAACTTTAAATAGCTATAACCAGGACTCCGCTGTTTCGTATCTATTCTTAGCGAAAAAAACTTGTTCAGTATTTAATATGATAGCAGCCATGTTTATTCTTTTTTTTTTGGAGAGAGAGAGAGAGAGAGAGAGAGAGAGAGAGAGAGAGAGAGAGAGAGAGAGAGAGAGAGAGAGAGAGAGAGAGAGAGAGAGAGAGAGAGAGAGAGAGAGGTCAGTTAGACAAAGACACAGTCAGAGAGACAGACAGAGAGTGTGTACCTATATCACACAGCTTGCCAAACCAGCCATCGTAACAAATACACTGTCCGGGGTAAAGGCAGTTGCCATTCAAACACCCCGGGTAAACCACGCACTTGTCACAATGGTCCCCATACCAGCCGATACGACACCTTAAAGGAAACGACCGGAAGTGATTGATAATGATAATCTCACTAAAAGTTTATAACAAATACATGAGTGATCTTGAAATTATTCATTAACAATTGGATGGTGCTATTAAAGGAGAACATATGAGTAAAGTCATTAGAGAATTAAAACTTTGAAATATACATTAATTTGATTAACTAGCAGATAAATTATTTTTGGCCAGTAGTAATGACTTATTGCCGATAGATTTATTAAAAAACGATATTATTTTTATAACATGGTTTTTACCCTAAATGAGGTCTGAGGTATTCATTAAGCATATTTATAAAATGGGTGAATTAATTAATGACGATAAAAATTACAGCAGTACCACTCTGTTAAGTGTATTTGGTACAATTTTCAACCGTATTCTGAATAACAAAGTTATAATGGGCGGAGGAGTATCAGATTTATATTTAAGCTGAGTTTGGGTTTCCGAGAAAATAAATATTATGTGGATATCATTTCTATACTGCTTGTTTTAATTACTTCTTGTCGAACTGAATTCATACAATAAACTATAATATCGTGTTTTTTCATTACGTTTTTGTAATGATAACAATATTTACTGGACTTGACTTGTTTTCGGAAAATTCAGTTTCCTATTTTGATCTCATAAACGCAGTCAATTGCTACACTATATTTTTAGCTGACCTAGTTCCTGATATTGGTTCTGAATTCGTAAACACTGAGTGAAAATCATTGATCGTAATTCAGATTATTAGTGTGTTGCGTCAACTCATTTGTAAACAAACTTTCTTAAAATTCATTTCCAGTTTGGGAATCATTGATTCTTTGCTAAGGCTATACCAACCTATGTGATAATTGATTTGTAGTAATTGATCACGTGACCCATCACGCGGGTCTACAATTGCATTCTTAGTTGGGTTTAATACTCATTCTCAGTGTTATTCAGCCAGTCATATTCCATACCTTTTGGAACTCAAAATTATTTTGTGTTGTGACCAATTGAGTTGAAATTGTTATTTAACATAATTTATTATTCCTGGAAATATAAGTGTTCATCAAATTCTTGGACAAAGATATTTATTGTAAATTATTCAGAATTCTAAAGCCAGAATATTATTCTTGATTCCTAAAATTCAACGAGGAACTGTTGACACATTAGTATAATACTGCATTCGTCATCCTCCAAATGGAAACTTCGTCGGGATTCGAACCTTGATTAAATTAGAACTTATTAGTGATAGGACTTATATTATTCATTCTAGGATTAATTTTGGATTATATTCACAATTCGTAAGTCATTTTTCATTTTTACCATGTTTTCTAGGGAAATAATTTATTTTGTTAAAATTTACAAAGTTTGCTGGCTTCACTCTTGTCGTTGTTACTTTTGAACGATCCTAAACACGTAACATATGATACTAAATACGTAAATAAAGAATTGACGAAATTCTTTTGTAAAAAATATAAATTCTGTAATGAAAGTTTAATACAATATTGCTTTTTGGGAGGAACTGATGTTTGTAACTGGGGGATGGTTTTGTATCGTGGTAACCGTTTTAACTTGATGTGGTTATTAATGATCTAGAAATGGAATTTTCACAAAATGGGGTTCAAAGGATATATTTAATCACATCTAAACTTGTCGTTTCTTGTGTATAAGAAATATTAGTTTTGTGGGTGTGTTTATGTATAATTTGTTTCGAAAGAAAAAAAAAAGTATTTGGATACTCTTGGTCTCTTTTGCGATAAGTGGCGCCCAAAAGTAGATTCAGACAATACATGCAGTATGATATTTCGACGAGTGAAAGAATTATAGATTGTGAACTATTTGTTTTGTAAGATTTTGAAACTAGAAATAGTCAATAATCTTTGTCTTTTAGCACTGCTTTTACTTGGAGTGCATTTAATGAAGCATAAGACCACTTTACATTATTCAGTATTCTAGTTGTCCCAATTTTGACATCTAAATGTCGAGAAGTACACTTACAATTTGGTACGAAAACGTATTAGGCGTTAGAAAATGTACCCAAATTTTTTTTGTTTACGGAGAATTGGGGAGAATATATTTGCGGACAACTATACACACATAATTTTGGAGTACAGGACCAAAGTTATTTGTGTCGATATAATGACTACATTTTAGTGTTGAGGAAAGCTAGAAAGTGAAGTAGAAAATCACTCAGTGATACAGGACATGAAAAAGTTTAGGTTAACCAGTCTGTCGGTAATGCAGTTTCGACTTATGTCCTATTCGGTATTGAATAATATAGATGTTGATCTGTAAAATAGGTACGTACATTTTCTAATATTTCACGTCATGGAAATTTACTCAGGTTTGAAATAATGGTCAATGGGCCATTAGCAATACACTTCATAAAAATTTACTCGGGTTAGAGATAATAGTCAATGAGCTTTTAGCAATACACCACATGGAAATTTACTCAGGTTCGAGATAATAGTCAATGGGCCTTTTGCAATACACCCCAAATTTAATGTTAAAGATAATGGTTAATGGGCTTTTAGCTATACACTTCATGGAAATTTCCTCAGGTTCGATATAATCATATTAGTGTCTCGTGAACAGTTTATTTCCATATTTCATTCAGTAACTAAAGCATGAAGATTATAAAAATTTCATACCAATGAAGTCTTAAAGGTAAAAGATATACAAATACAAGACAGAAAATGATTCCACTTCGTTGCTAATTTCCAAGACCAAACTGACATCTAACTTTTACACGCACGAGACAACATAGAAAGCCACTTAAGGCACGCGAATCTTCAAACTGTCTGAATATTATAATATTAGCACACTCTCCCATTGCTTTGTAAATCCCTACAGATTTAAAAAATAATACAGGATATTAAAAGCATAAAATTGAGTCATTTTATTCAAAGAAATAGCAGAAACTTTTTGCAGACTTGCACTCAAAGAGATAAAAATCCAAAATTGATGGAATTATTGAGATTTTCACAGCATCTTTTGCTTTAAAACATATACTAGCCCAAGCAAATATGGCGACTGTAATAAAAAAAAACCCAGTTTGATTTGAAACGCTAAAAACAAAAAAGTTCACAATGTTTTGAACTCCCTGGAGACAATCAGATTAAAACTTTTAAATCATTCAATGAAATGACTAAGTTATGTGTATTATGTGTATTATATCCTCAACGCCTTCTCTTTTCCAAATTGGTGTGTGTGTGTGTGTGTGTGGGGTACAAACAAACAGAATGGTGTGAGATGTGAGAATACTATTGTTTTAAGTTTGCTGTCTGGACTAATATGACTTTAAATCCAAATGCAGCCTATCCGAACTAACACCTGACAGAGAAATAATGGAACTAGGTACTGTGGTAATCATGCTTTTCAGTATTTGATCTTCAAACTAGAGACTGTACCGTTTCTTTTATACTACTCCAACACCATTTTGTAATTAAATTCGCTGGTAACCGGTCTAAATTGGCAGGTCAATATTATTGGTCGACAAGTAAAAAACATGTCCTGCAACTGTGTACTAAGGTGGCGCTCACCAGTTATTATGTACTTTTGAGAGAGGGATGTATGTAAGGTGAAGTTGTTTGCATTTTAAACATGCACAGTGGAGAGAATGTTGGCATACCTATATACTACTTTCATGTAATGTGGATGAAATTTCTTTGGATATTGTACTTTTGGAAATTTTAAATGAGCTTAGAACACTGCTAACTAAAATGACTGCTCCCTTGTGCTCCAAAAATCAACCAAAATTTGTCTAAAGTACACTATTCTTGGCAGCTATTAAAATATGGAAAATGAATTTTGCCATACTAGATAATGCCAGCTTCTAAAAGTGCAATGACTGAGTTACCAAATACATAAAATGTAAAAACAGTTATCGGCTCTTTTTTATAATTTACCTCTGAAGATCGAGAAGTGAAAATGAGCAAGTAGAGATAGCACTTTTTTGAAAGGTGCACATCTGCAGTAAGGCCAAGCTGTATACTCTCTAACCCATATTACACCCATCAATCATACATCAAAATAAAAGGAAATTAAAGGTTCTTTGAACAATACCTAAGATATACAAAGTCTCTTTTTAAAAAACCAGTATAACTAGTGAGGAAACCCGGGGAAACTCTTTTTCTTTAAAATTTTAACCCTATGCTAAATACGAAACTGTAGAGCGCCACCTAAGTGATGTCATTCGCACAACAGTGACGTCATACCCATAAAGGCTAGTCTAAATAACGTTTGGAAGCTCCAGCCACAACGCCCCTAGCCTCATGCAGCAATTTAGTGATTAGTTGGTAGCTTTAAATCTGGCACGGTGCATGGTACGCAAAAATTACAAAAATTCCCAAACTTTCTTTCACGCTCGTGTATAATAGAGATTTTATTTTCAGTAAAGTGGAGAAAAAATCGCAAACGAAGATGTATTAATACACATTAATTTGATATGTTAGGCGATTTGACTTGGACGAAATGCACAACATATGTTACGACAATACACGCCGACACTACTCTAAGTTTTACTTTCTCTCCGCAGCCATATTGTGCTAGGTTAACAGAAATAGTTCAGAATATAGTTTTCAATGGCGGTGAAGTACATTTGAGAGTTTTTGTTGGGGTGTTTTAAAAGGGGGATTGCCTGATTTAAAACGTCGAGGATGCTCCGATTGTGCTGTCTGATGAACAACAGAAATGCAGTGTGAGTCTATTAACTGAACGGATAATGAAATAATAATAGGGATTGTACTTAGACCGTCCAAAATAAGGACGTGTTACAAAAGGTATTATATTTTGAAGAATATATATATATATATATATATATATATATATATATATATATATATATATATATATATATATATATATATATATATTCCGTTTCTTGTCCTTTGCATAGCCCTACAATTCATTCATTTATGAGTCGACATTTAATTTATCATTGGATATACAACTGTATACGTTTTGTAGCTTTCTTAGGATCTTGCTAAATGTTTTGTCATATAACATTTCACAATCATGTACTTTTGCAAAATTACCGCACACGTGCTACTCAGTGAATTCAACGGCACATAAACAAGATGTGATGGTTGCCATATGATGTTTATCATGACGTGCTTACGACCGTATCGGTGGCCCAAGCAACTGCACGAGCTCACCCATAGAGATGCAGGTAGTTACTATTATTAGACTCAGTAATACTTGTTATTGGCTCTGTTTTAATTATGGACTGTTTGTATATAAAAATTATAAGAACAAACAAAATGTAAGTTTAAAGTTTAAAAACTGTAAAATGCACGTGCCCACGTTCCTACATATATCTTAACCCAAGCGTTAAAAGAGCTTGATTTGTTCTGTGCTTTTCACATCTTCTTAATTTTATGTGCAGACAGCGTGCTTCAAAATTTATACAATTGTGCAGAAACAATAATGAAAACAAAGAGAAGGATTGTTATGGTGTTTTTTGACAATATGAAAGACAGGACGTAAAAAGAATTTTTCTCATCATTTTTTAATAACACGTGTTTGTAAATGTTTGGAAAAGTATTGGTACCTAATACTAAATTTTGCATTTAATTTTAATAAAAGACGATATGAGCGCAGGAGATAAACTTCAGTTTTGAATATCTTGTACTGAAGGAAGTAAGACTTAGACATGGTTTTGTTATATATACACACCTGCATTCGAATGGTCTCTCACATATCCCGCTTGCATTCAAACACTTTTCCGTGCACATGGCTGAAAGTGTAGAAAATGATATTAATCAGACTTGTATACAATTACATTAAAAAAATTAGAAGACTTCGAGTAAGGCAATGATCAAATGACCAACCGTTTAAAAACGGGAAAACTGGGTCCAAATTTGGACATTCTAATATATCTGGAGAAAATTACAATTTAATCAATTGTTAGTAAATTAAGTTCAAAGGTGTAGAAATTATAAGGTCGTTATAACTTGCATACTAAACGAAGTCCTTTGTTTTAAATCATGTTTCGTTAAGGATGAAAGAAAACTTAAAGATTTTTTTTTTGAGATATATGACATACAAGTTAAATATGTAAAAAGGAAATGGTCATTGAAACCAGAATGGGATCTTAAGAAAGTGATTATAGATACTCATTACGCATACCTCGGTCGCAAAATTCGCCTTCCCATCCAGTCATGCAAACTCTACTTCCGTTTCGAGCACATTGAAAATGTCCAAAGGAATCATCACGTGGTCGACAGAAAATCTCGCACGAGTTTCCATGGTAGTTCTCGTTGCAGATAACGCGATACGAGAATTCAATCTCAGATGTTGGTGTTACAGAAGAACTTGTAATCCAGGCTGGAGAAGGTAAAAGTTCAAGAGATTCTTCTGTTCTCAGGATTAGCTGACTATGATCTGCAAAATTAACGCACATCATTGACAAAAAAAAAACATTTATTAAAAGCAAATACGAGTGGGTAAGACATGCATTACATATTGGATCTAATAACTGCCTGAGATATCTTTATGTTTGTTAATTACTTTCATGCCACACTTGTAGAAAAAGGGATTTATACGTTTTCAAAGTAAGCTCAAAATTATCAATCCAACTATTCACCGTTGTTTCCACTTATCTGATTCGATTTTTGAATGTTTGTGCCAATGAGAAGACCTTTTCATGCCGTCTTTCAAACTATGAGACTAAATACTGAAAGCTGCTTTGATATATCGTCAAAAACTGAAAGTCATATCGTGTATGTAAATATGTAAATTTACATTTTAAATGTTTTACGTATAGAAATAGGTTATTTGTATCTCTCAATTTATATCAGGCTGGGATTGACTTAGATAGTATTGCTAAAGCACACAAATGTTTTTCGTTCAAAGTTTCTTTAAGTATCGACATAGTTGTGATTGTGTGCTCGACTTGACTTAACTTTTCTTGAGACTCTACTACAACGATTTATATAGAAAAGAAGGCATTGCCACAATTTAATTCCATAAGTTCTTGAAAGTTGTATATTCAACAGATTGATACACTTTTTCATAAAATTTAATACGTTTTAGAAAATGTTGGGAGATTTCAGTAGTAAAATATCGTTGAGGTGCTTTGGTGGCGCTCTACAGTTTCGTATTTAGCATAGGGTTAAAATTTTAAAGAAAAAGAGTTTCCCCGGGTTTCCTCACTAGTTATACCGGTTATTTAAAAGAGACTTTGTATATCTTAGGTATTATTCAAAGAACCTTTAATTCCCTTTATTTTGATGTATGATTGATGGGTGTAATATGGATTAGAGAGTATACAGCTTGGCCTTATTGCAGATGTGCACCTATCAAAAAAGTGCTAGCTCTACTTGCTCATTTTCACTTCTCGAACTTCAGAGGTAAATTGTAAAACAAAGAGCCAATAACTTTTTTTTACATTTTATGTATTTGGTAATTCAGTCATTGCCCTTTTAGAAGCTGGTATTATCTAGTTTGGCAAAATTCATTTTCCATATTTTAATAGCTGCCAAGAATAGTGTACTTTAGACAAATTTAGGTTGATTTTTGGAGCACAAGGGAGCAGTTATTTTAGTTAGCAGTGTCTTAAGATCATTTAAAATTTCCAAAAGTACAATATCCAAAGAAATTTCATCCACATTACATGAAAGTAGTATATAGGTATGCCAACATTCTCTCCACTGTGCATGTGTAAAATGCAAACAACTTCACCTTACATACATCACTCTCTCAAAAGTACATAATAACTGGTGAGCGCCACCTTTTGTGCGATGGATCAAAATTTAAACATTTTAAATAGTAGAAACACGTACGTGTAACTCACATATTAGAATTAGTGCACATATACACACGCACACATGCACACACACACACACACTGCAAATTAACTTAATTTCTTTACCGGCAAATCTATTTACCAGTCGCTACTATCCATTCCAAAATTTATAAACACGGCTAACCAATTTCACATGGAATGCGGCTGTATAACAGCCCTGTAGGAAATGGCAGTAAGCTGAATAAAATTTTGTATCAACTGCGACCAGTTCCAGGAAATGCAAGAAGAATAAAATAAGAAGGCATGGTCAAGGTTTCATTTATGCGGAAGAAATATTAGTTTACGCGTGAGTATATCTCTGGGGAGTGTTTGACTATTTTACCAAATTTTAAAAAAAATTGTGATGATGAGAATGCAAAACCTTTTTAAAGAGGATTTTGCTTAAAATCTACTGCAGTATCAATGTAATCTTTTCTAACTTGTTTTATGACGGTCTAAGAAATGAAATCATGACAGTCAGAATGTCCTTGTTGTTTTCCACCGTTTGCTACTATTATATTCGTCTCTCACGGGAAAGAGACGAAGACATTCCGAATGTAGATAAACTATGTCTAACATTTATACGCGAACACCTCTGTATACGATTTATGTTCACTAAATAATATATTGTCTAGTTAAAGATATTGCCAAATATAGACACATAAAGTTTATAGCAGAATTTAAATGTATTATCATATTAATATAAATATTTTATTGCAGCTAAACATTCTTTTAATCCTGGATTTAAGTAGTAAAACGTTATTTAGTCAGTAATCGAGAAAGACTTAAATAATATGTCACAGTAAGAATATATACCACGCATCAACTTTGATTTGTTTAGCATCTACCAATCTTTTTGTATGTCCAATAATACCAGAGAGCGAAAACCAGGATGGAAACGACAATAACTATGTTCACTGAAATAATCCATTAATCCATTAATTGCTACCATTTTGATTAAATTATACTGCCTATCATTCTGCACTTACCACCAATTTACTATACAGTATTAGCTATTATCCTGAATCCAACCAACTAGGCGAACACGTATGTGTGTTAAAAATTAAATAAAATAGTTTAAAAAAACTCGGTCTCTTTTTCTGTTTGCCATCATGACTTGCTAAGGCTAATAATTGATATGACTTGATTGTAATTTGAACTAAGCACATTCTTTGTAAAATTGTGCAAGCATGTTTTCTAAAGCGTGAAATTGACCATAATCATAGGACCACTTCCGTTGTTTGATATTCAGCTTCTGAAGTGCGAAGTATATATGTAGGCGATAAAGTTTTTAATTTTGGAAGTATGTAGTCCGAAATCCCATATTACCTAAATCGAAGCGGTCGGTTTTGAAGAAGTAAAAAATAAGAACATACGAAATTTTTTTGACGCCTGTATACATAAAATATTGATGAACAACTCTTTCCTAATTAAATTATATCCTACATTTAGTAATCTTATCTTTAGACAGCCCCACCACCACCACCTCTATCTTCGGCCGCTCAAGTGGCTTAAGTGGTTAGAGCATCCGCTTCGGATGCGGTAAGTCGCCGGTTCGAACTCCGGCTGTGTCTTATCAAAAGACTTATGAAAATGATAATAACAGCTGCCATCGTTGGCAATCAACATTAAAGGTTAGTGTTAGGACTGGTCAGCCTGGTGTCAGGATAATCTGACTGGGTGGGACATCATGCTACCTGTCCACGGTATGATTTCCCCAGTGCTAGACAACACTTCAAACTGCCACACTACAGACATCGTAGCGATATGACTAAAACTGTTGAAGCTACGTTAAAAATCCAAATCACACACATACACACACACACACACACAAACACACACACACAAACACACATAGGGGGTTGATGAAAGGCAAATATCAGATTTATATCAGAAATATCAGATTTATATAACAGTAATAAATGACACAAAAGAAGTCATGCACAGACAGTTCGTAAGGTACGTTCTTGTAACCGCTAGCTGATGATTTTAATGTATGGTATGGATAATGTGATTTTCAATGACTGTTGATAATAATTGTTTAGACTACTACGTCAAGTACTTTCAAGAGTGTTTAATGGTTATTTATTGTTGTCTGGCTGACTTTTACTGACTTCAAAAGAATTTCCATTGAAAGTCCTAGGGGGGATTTTGCTTTTCTTCTTCTTCTTCTTCTTCTTCTTCTTCTTCTTCTTCTTCTTCTTCTTCTTCTTCTTCTTCTTCTTCTTCTTCTTCTTCTTCTTCTTCTTCTTCTTCTTCTTCTTCTTCTTCTTCTTCTTCTTCTTCTTCTTCTTCTTCTTCTTCTTCTTCTTCTTCTTCTTCTTCTTCTTCTTCTTCTTCTTCTTCTTCAGAGAGAGAGAGAGAGAGAGAGAGAGAGAGAGAGAGAGAGAGAGAGAGAGAGAGAGAGAGAGAGAGAGAGAGAGAGAGAGAGAGAGAGAGAGAGAGAGAGATGTCTACCATTAATTGTTCTTTGACTATCGATGTCATGCCAGGCTTCGACCAACATGGTGATGTTTCCCTATATAATAGAGAGAAACAAATACAAAACCTGGAAAATTGAAAACAATTTAAAGTCTTCATGCGCCGTAAAATTAATATTTAACCAGTTACACTCTCAGTCAACATAAAGTTTAGCTATGAACGGAAAATATAACCGCCATAATGCAATTCAAAGGTAATTGTATGCAGTTACATTTTGCGTGGATCCAAATTTCAACCATGAATTCAAGACGGAATCAAACAATATTTCGTGACGCAAATATTACCTCCCTATATTAAATCAGAAAGAAAATGTATTGATCCATTTATTTAAGTCTCTAAGTATTATATATGACAGATGTGATGTTCGCGTGTTCACATCAGCTTTCGAATGATAATTTAAGCCATCAGGCAATACGTGGTTGTTTGAAATATAGGAGATTAGTTCCTAGGTGCTGTAGATAAATATATAAAAGTTTGCATGTTTCATGCACGATGCCCGATGTTCAACAGGCCCTATATATGTATAAACAGTTTTGAATTACGTCTATGGGTCATAGCCAAAAAGCACGGAAGTTGTGCTACTGAGATTATAATACGCACACCAATGAGATACTCTGCACCCATTGCACGTGTGACCTCTAGATTCCATTTGACCACAATCCAACCTTTCCAAATGTTTAGGCGAAAGCTTGAGGGTCATTTCTTTCAAAGATTGCATCTTGCGTGAGGTTATGTTTTGCGACAGAAAGAGTCATTTTGAATAAATTATTAAGATTTTAACATAAGTTTGAAACTGTAGATTTCAAGTTTAAATGATAGCGTAAAATATTACAGGTGAAATTCGTATTATATTATTTTATGCGGCAGATGCTTACATTTTCTTTTGAGGTCAGCTTATAATTATGTTTTAATAAAAAAAACCTACTAGATTTTGTTTAAAGTTTTCATGGCGTTCAACAGCCTTCTCAATCTAAGCTTTTATTCGCGTGGAAAACAATATAGTTTCAAGGTATACGTACTGCAACAACATGAATATGTATATCGAATTCTGGATAGCACGCAATTTTATCTGTCAGTCATGAGTGAGTTCTTTTATAATTTTTTTTAAATTAGTTGTTGGCAGATGTTATTATGTATCTATGTATCAACAATGTTTGAAATGGAGATTACAGCGATATACAGTAGACCTCAATTATCCATCAGGGTGCGGAACCGTGAACATGACGGATATGAGAATAGACGGATAATATAATATGTACATTAAAAGTATTAAACAACACAGCGAGTTATCAAAAAATCATAATATTTACATATGTACATATACCTGTTTAAAATATTTTGACATATAATGACCTGACGGTTAACAGAGACTTAAGGTTAATCGGGTGCCAGATAATTTAAGATATACTGTGCTGTCAATCACATTACATTTACACCAAATTCATGGCTATTGGAATGAACCTTCACATGTGGTTCCAAATACAGACGAGTGTTATAGATGTACATATTTTTTAGTGAATTTCTACCATACCCATAAAGTATTTGGTCGTTGTTGTTGTTGTTGTTGTTGTTGTTGTTCTTGTTGTTGTTGTTCATATGGATTTAACGCCATTTCTGAGTGCAAGATAGGCCAGGTATGTCAGCCAGTATAACTAGTGAAGGAATAGCCCGGGAAAACCCCAGTAAGAATCACCGACTCACGGGAAACTTACTGGCAAACTTTCTCACATATCCACATTTGACGAGCCCGAGACTCGACCCCATGCGGAAAAGTATTTTGTATCGTTAAACTATTAAATTATTAAATTTTACACTCTGTTAAATACGTGCAATGCTTTTCTGTTGAGAAAGATGTTTCAGTTATATGTTTACATTATGATATATAAAAATAATGTCGGTTTGTTTTGTAGTGTTTGCTATAAAATGAATTCAGTTACAACTATCCGGTGCAGAGTAGCAGCGAACTAAATGTGCTATTTCGTTCCCTGAGATCAGACACAAACGGCGCCATTCTTGAACCAGCCAGATTCGAGAAGAACAACTTGGAAACTTCCTTTCAATCCGCTTAAATTTTGGCAGTCTTTGTCAACGTCAGCTAGTTTTCAACACTTTAAATCATTATATAATGGCACTGACAGAAACGTAAACATGAAAAGTAGAAATGTAAACATCGTAGTGTTTTACTGAAATCTGCTCCTTGCTTCTTAATACAGTCTTTGGGCGTGTATTATCAACGCGCCCAGTTGCGAACAGTTTAGGCTATGATACACCATCGCATAGTGAACCCGCAGATTGGGGCTGGCTACGTCATTGTATTTATGGTATCATTTCATACAAACAACCAAAAACTCCGACCTGAAGGCGCATTATTCGATGAGAAGATATGAAGTCCACTAATTTCGCATTTGGAGGTACATGTGGATAAATACTTTGGAGGTGCGTACATCCATTTCATCCCAGGGCGATGCCATTACTGGTTTAAATCAAGAAAACCAATTAAACCAACAGCCACACCAGAGCTGAGAACTCAATTGCAAAATATTTATTCATATTGTCCCCGTATCATAAACACCGATTATCTCTTACTATATTTTTGAGTATGCATATTTATATAGTACCTGATGTCATGAAAGGATATTTGTCCAGCAACAGACACGGTATTAGTGCTAATACAAGATAGTCTTATTTCCATGTAAACAGACCTATAATCGAGCTCTCTTTAATAGTTTGTTCTTAGACTGGCATATACTTATTAGATTAAATCGATATCAATGCATCGGTTGTTAAGAGGCAAATCGCAGAAGTTAAACTGAAACGAGTTATGAATACCACATTTTACAAGGGGAAGTTCTTTCAATAAACTTTGTCTTCTAAAAGACATATTTCCTGAAAATAAGAGATAAAAAGATTATTCAAGACAAATTAATGGAATAACTATAACGGGAAATTCTGGTGTATAAGGCTGGTTGCCATAATTTTTCATTGTTTACAGTAAATTCTTTTTAAGATGAATCATGTCAAGACTCGTTAAAAGGATCGGCAGCTCTGATTGCAATTTACCACCACCCACGTCTTTTCATAAACCCTTCATTGGATTAGAAGGCAAATTAAAAACAGACATAAATGAACAGGAGTGAAATTATAATCCCTTTTATCCACAATGGTAATTATTTAGGATAGATTATAATTGAATGGAAATGTTTCCCTTTCTTCAACAGAATATTTTACCTACCAATGTTGAAAACAGATTATTCAATACATTTTTATGAACCATTTAAAAGTCTCTACGATGTTTAGACCAATAAGAAATCCTCAAAGATACTAATAATCAGGAAGGATTTAAATCTAGTACACTAGCTCTTTTGGCTTTATGGGCTTTCTTTCATTATCTTCGTTATTTTGAAAGATAAACACAACATGGCTCTACAACCGCGGATTTAAATCCGGTAAAGACATAGCCAGATGTCATTAGGACAATTTAGAGTTGCTTCCTCTTGTTCTAAATTTTCAGCAGCAAGGGGCTCAAGATACGAGCTCCACGAGAAAGTCATTATAGGGCATTTATCGAAATAAAACAGATCTTTCAATTATTGTGAAGTATGCACAACTGATAACGACTAATATGTATAAACACATAATTTAAATTTCTTATTTCTGGAACAAATGTATAAAACAAGTTATATTACACTTGAAACGTTTCTATCTTATCAGGTGTTACATGGATGGCGTAATTCCTTCCGAGACAAGTTCCTTATTAACTAGAAATTTCGTCAAAATTTGTTTCAAATTATTCATACAGAGAAAGCTAGTATTGTTGTTACTGTTACTGGCTGTCCCAGTTTAAACTAGCATTGTGATTAACCATCCCAGAAATCAACAAATAGGAATGATACCGTCCAGTTTTTAATTGATAAATACGGATGTAAAGTGTTATTTTTAGTGCTGCATATCAGATTTAAGCTCTTTCATATTCACGTGTCTTGTGGAAGACTTCACCATATTCTTACTTTTTAAGTCATACTTCTTCCTACGGTCATCTCTTTAAAGCACAATGCCTTCGTAGAGAATCTTATCTTGAAACTTATTTCTTCGAGAAAACTTATTGTTCTTCTATATTTTAGTATTTTCAGTATTTGACTTTACAATGGTATTAGATCAGACGCAGCATCCACAACAATTATGCATAATTCTTCCAAAGATGCATTTTCTTTCGTATGACACGCGCATCCTTTAGTACCATTTTATACATATACTAAGATATATTTTAGTAATACACATACAGAAAAATGCATGCATTCGACTATGACTATTGCACTAAACCAAGATGTCCTATGACAAATGAATCCTAAACAAGTCTCCATGGGAATTACACGCTTGTTGGCGTATTTGATCCTATCTTATGACTGGGTTCGACGTGCACAAAGCTCTTGGAATTGTGCAAGATAAGAATAAAGATTGTAGGTAAACCAAAGATTCCGGAAGTTAGGTACAGACTGGTATTCTACATCTAGAGGATATTCTTACCGGCCATGAATACTGAAAATTGACTTCAAGAAACAAGTCCACACTATTAACGTCATTTCCTGTGGCAAGATTATTTTTCTCATATATAGGACTTGTAGCAAATCCTAGACCGCATGCACGAGGATTGCCGTGCCACCGATGGAGAAGACAAATCTTGAGGAATGTAGAACATGCACCAAAGCACGGGGGATAGGAGCTTGGCCCAGAGCAGCATCTTCCGTCCCTGGTCACCCCACGGTTATTATTTAAAGTTATGACAAACACCTGGAACCGACCATTGGGAAGAACCTGTAAATGGAAACGGTGAAAAGAAATGTATTTTTCACTTGAATAAAAGTACAAGATTTAATTTTGAGCCGCCAAAACATAAAATTCATTATAGATAAAACTATTTCATTATTATTTTCTAATCTTTATACAAAACCTTCTTAAGTTAGTGACGCATTTATGAATATTAAAGCAATTTTATAATACTCTATTCTAAGTTTTGTCATTATTTCATTTTTTTTAATAAAGACTGGCGTTATATATCCAAGTCCTTTTATAATAAATACCTTTTGTTCCTGTATCTCAAACGTCATATGTGAGTGCGCATGCGCTATGATATAATAAACAATCTTAAAAAATAATCACAATAGCAATAAACTAAATCAGCCACATCAAAACGCCGCCACTTGCAGTTGTTTTACTGGTTTATTAATGTTAACCCCAAAAATATTTTACAAAGTAAAACTTTTTCAAGTTGTCAATGGGACAAAGTAAAAGATAACAGATTACATTTTTAATCGTTTTCTCGAAGTGGAAAAATCACAGCTTATCAGTGGGGGTCAATATACAACATCTTGACATCACAGGTAATATTAAATGATTTCACACCTGTATGCATTGACTATGGAAACGATTTTCAATGCAAAATCTACTGACAGTCAGGCTTATATTCTTGATTGTGATTATATTAAATATGTCGAGATTCCCTTCCTATGCCACTTAAATGCTCACACAGTAATACAATTATCAAGCGCTACTATATTTATAGGTTATTGCAATTTCTATGGTAAATATGAACGAATTTGGTTTTACGAATAGTGCTCTGAGAAAACGAGTTCATATTTTCCCATACAAATGAAGTAACCTTTTCATTATATACTCATTTTGTTTTGTTGTTCTACCTTAGGCTTAATAATAAAACAAACACACTTTAAGAAACGAAGTAATTTAATTTATGCTGTATTCTATAATATATACATAACAGTAGATGCGCACAATTCTGACAATGTAATGTTAAGGAAGAAAAATCAGCAAAAAGTACTATGTTTATAAACATTGAACTGATAATATTTTTCATGTGTACATTGGCTGTGGAAGTGATTTGTGGAAATATTGCATTGTACAATCATAACAGTATATGATATAACTGGCGAAATATTCACAGATTGATGCCTATGTTATTTTGACGAAATTACGAATCTACATCTAAAAGTTTACTACCAAAGCAATAGAAATTTTATTTCTTTTCAGAAAAGATTAAAGCCATGTTTCGTTTAAATACATCAAACAAGTTTGTCAAAGAAGCTCAAAGAAAGTTGTATGATTTTTCCAATACATTTCCGAAACTTGCTGATAAATTAATTGGCTTAAAAATTATCTTAGAACAGCAACGATGTGAAAAAACGTGAAAAGTCATTATTATTTTATATTGTTAATGAAAAATTAAGTCGATGACGTTACTAGACCTCTCGCAGTGGGTGAAGAGATCAGCGAATACTCTAATGATAATAATGGCGATGATGTAATTAGTAAACAAAATTCGTCTAGTAGCAATGAAGGTCATTACGGACGAATTAATTCAGAATGGTTTTCGAATTATAATAAAACAACGGCATCCACACTCACCGACTGTGAGAAGAAAGAGAAAACAAATCTACCACGACGCAGAAGCAAGACAGCAGGTCTTCTGATACATTTACTAAAGATATATTGAAGCAAAAAATCAGCAGCATGAGCTATATGCATATAAGTAACACAATACGTGTGAGTTAATTGGAAATCAACACAAAATGAGTGGCATACTAGTTAATATACTATTGTATCAGGGATTAGAGGTTCTTGGGCCGGAATTTTTTCATTTGGTCAGGATAGATATTTAGCAGAGTCTGGTGTGAGATTAAAAATCCACTTCTTAGATGAAACGTTTATCGCACAATTTATGGTCGTCAGTTTTAAGTACTGGCCTCGGATTATGAAGCGTTCACTTACGTACCACAGTATTTCAAGCAGATATTAAGAAAAAGACCAGGGAATAAATCAAATGAAACTATAAATAAAGAATGAAACTTTTACATATGTAAAAGAAGGTAAATGGTATTAGGACGCAATCAATACAAAGGTGGAGAAAATGAACTGTGCGGCAGAACTTGTCATTATGAATACTGTCAATCACATTTGTTTGAGTCACGTGTTGGTCTAGGTGCTCAACTATTCTTTGAATCTGGTATCGAAGCAACCTCTCATAATCAGCTTTGCCGCCCATGCGGATCTCTTCCCTAGTATTATCGTGCAAGCCATATCAAAGATTCGCTGAACCTATGATTATAGAAACATAAGGCGATATGACTGTAGAAACACCCAGCAATGTTGATCAAAAAAATTCAGAAGTCAGTGAAAAAAAAAATAGCCAGGACTGAAACGATTGCAGTTTCTGATGCTGGTAGCAAAAATGCTGCAAACATTGAGTTCAATGTTGGTGGTACAAACTTGTCTGTACAGATAGCTAGGGACACATTCCCCCCGAATTGAAGAACTTAACCGTAGTACTGATGCTAATGTGTTTCCTTGGAACACTATCGTCACACGTACAGAACAAAACTTCACTCAGACTGACCTGCTGTTGCTAAGCGACATGAATAATTCAAAGTCGTGGTAGCACTACGTATGGATAGAGAAACTTTCCCAGTTGTTTAACGACAGAGTTAATAACATGGTAAAATATTTCCATATAGAAGTTGCCTACATTTTTTTACCACACAAAAATTCTTGACGACAAAGTTTTACACCTGTGGAATGAGTGCAAACGAGCTGCGTGCACACATGCAAGAACCCGTAAAAATGATCTGATGCAGTGATACAACGAAACATAAAAGTTCCGTATGTTATTTATTTTAAACTGTTTTTATGTTCCGAATCCTGATACCAGCAACGACCTTCAGTCAAAGAAAATTCAAGTTGTTACACTGTAGTTAGATATGATGGAGTAACTGAGTCACTAGTATTTTATTGTGGTCAGGACTCATTTCATATGTTTTCTAAATTGCTCGACGTTATCGCGAAATGGATCAAAAAAGCTTTTAAAACCTGCATATATGATTATGACTAATGATGATAATCGTAAATTTGTGAGGCCACTGATTGCTTGGTCTGCAATAACGTGTTCAGTTCCACTAATGCTAAATATCATTAATTCTGTCACATCACTGCTGCGTGAAGAGGAGCCACACACGGTGCATGAATAAAAATCAATTTATCCATACAAAACATGAAATCCCATGGTGCTTCATAGCCTGTATGGGCATGATGATCACTTAAAAATAAAAGCAGTAACAACCGCGTCAAACGTACCAATTACCATCATTCCAAACATAATGGCTCAATGGAAAAATACATGCTGTTTAGGCTCGGAAAATGCAGTTTATTGACTTGCTGAAGTTTCACAATTCTTGCCGAGATAAACTCGTAAAAAAACTATGCAGTGGCAAGCGGAGTTTCTCATGGTAATGATCGATTTAAAATCACTGGACGATACTTTTGGTTTATTCACACGCAAATATATCCATTCTTGCAAGGGCATACGCATACGCAAACAAGTTTGCTAAAATTCACTTACAACTGATCGAAGAATTCTATTAATAATTGTATTGCTAAGCTTTCCACCAAAGACTATGCACATGCAAACAATATGTGGTCCGCATTTTGTTATCAAAGCTATTGGTGAATTTCATGTATGCATTTACGCACATATGTGGTGTTGCTTGTGAGAGTCTTTGAGATATTTCGTGATACTGTCATGTATGTGTACAATCTTGATCTCGCTCACTACTTTTTGTTACCAGGAATGGCATGGGATACGCTGCTGTCAAAAACAAAAGAAAAACTAGAATTACTTGAAAACACAGATCAGCTTCTATTTATTGAACGTAGTATTCTTGCCAGTATTTCCACGTGGAATCATCGCTAGGCGCATGACGACAACCAAAAACATAGATGGGTATCACCCTACGGTCCCACACAATAGTTATGTATCCTGACAACAACACAGATATAAAAATATTAGGATACGATCGTAAAAGACATCGGGTACTTTTATAAAGTTGACATGGAGTATCAGAAAATATTCAGCTCTGCAAAACGATTTCCACAAGCACTAGAAACAGTGACTGTACCCAAATCATCGAGGAGTTACGAGGTTTTGTTTATACATAATGCACCAAGCTTGTTCCGAACCTGATAACTATGAGTAATTACGTAGGACATGTGAGAAATAATGCAGTATTATCTTCAAGCAGCTACGTTTTCGCATATATGACTTCAGTATAAATAGTTGTCAACGATGAAATTCAGACTGAAGCATTCTACATCTATACATGTTGGAACTGGGCTCTCTCTATTGTCTGTGTTTAAGATCAAATGTATCACTAAAAGTAAGTGATGGATTTTAACCGCGGTGAGGATGTTGCGATGAAAAACATTGTGATTTTTGTTCCACTTATCGGTGAATAATCTGCGCTAGAGTGGGGTTCACAAACTTTCGTATACACTGCAATATAATATTGATAAGAAAAACAGAAATCAACAGTATGTGTATGTGTGATTTAGATTTTTAAGGTAGCATTAACAATTTTAGTTATATCGCTACGATGTCTTCAGCGTCTAGTTTATATTCATGTGTAGCACTGTTGCATCATGTCGAAGACGTGTAGCATCATTTTCCACTAAGTTGCATGACACAAGGAGGACCAGTTGTAAAACTAGCCACTTAATACTGGGGGCCAACCGAGACAGCAGCTTATACCATTTTGATAAATCTATGGTATGATTCGGCCAGGGCTCGAACATCTGACCTCCTGCATCCGAGGAGGACGCTCAAACCACTTAAACCACCAGAACGGTCCTAGTGTACCAATACCAACTCGATGTCAGCTTGAAGTAATAGCATTAACACAAGGAAACGCTCAATCGTGACTGCCTTACCAGGCATGAAATTAGTCATATATTGTTTCTACATCGATGAAGTGGAATTCACCGAGAAATCCACTCCGATTGCATTCGTCGTTTATCTTGTAAAACCAAAATTGAAGAAGTGAACAATCTCGACTGTAATACACCAAGGACGCACTTATTTGGGTAACAGTGTTTGGACAAAGACTAATAACAATCGTTTCAAACACAATTCTATGGCGCAATTCACTTTCTTTATATAATCGTGGTGGTATGCCCCCAGAACGCAAAAGTGCAAAAAACTTAAATATTCCTCAGGCAGATATTAAAGAATAATTGGTTTAAAGCGCGTGTGCTCGTTGAATCTAATCATTGTCTGTCTTTCGAGCTATTATATAAATATACAACGCGATCATATCAAAAACAGAAGAACAATGACAGACCTTGAATGTTACATACGTGAGAAAATTATGGAAGCGGAACAATAAGTGCGAGATAAAATTACTCGAAAGACTGTCTTTCTAGAGAAATACAAATGTTTATGTATGGATGTTGATTATATTTATGGACTCGCTGCCGCTACCACTGTAGGCGTGAGTATTGCTGAAACACGGCACCAGTCGTGGATGCACCAACCAAATTTTTTTTCGGGCCTATATCAAAGCAACCTGTGTCTAATGTGGACCGGGTAAATCAATTTCTTTTCGACTACATTCTCGAATACATGTCTATTCAGATCTTATCGCAGCTGCACAGATTGGTCACAATACAAATAGTAAACTTTAATCAGTAATAATTAAAGAGTTCGAGACCGTGTTGGTGGAAATGGCATACCACAGACGACACTGAGGACAGGTAATGAAACCGATGCGTTAGTGAACAAAAACAATTTAGTTACATTCATTGAAAATCAAACAAAGATCACGTACTATGTCAAGGCAATCTGACACTTAGTCCCGCAAATAAGCTGTGAAATTGTACTATGTGAAATTAATAAATAAAATATTTGTTATCTTTTTTGGTCCTACAGTCATTCTGCTTTCAGTTTTATATTGTAAAATGTTTTAAGTCTGACCTTAAAAAACTAATAAAACCACAACAGCCAAACTTAAATTCGTGGCAAATGTATTTATGTGGTCTGTTATTGTTTTGTTGTTCTCGTGATTGTTTGTTATTGTTTATTATCCCATCACTCACCCACTCACGTGTGACGATCGGGGATAAAGTAGTATAAAGTCACTGGGAATAGAAGGAGTTGGCTTGTCGTGTCAATCAAAATCTAAATCTCTTAATTTAATACTACTTATGGGGGTCGAATAATCATAGCTGGATATTTTATCTAAGTGCAATGTTTATACAATCACCAGGGTCGGAAAGACCCATCTAGAAACATAAGAGCAGATGTCCTCGGGCATTTTAGGTAATATCAAAAGAGGAGCACCACCTTAATTTTTTGGCTACCTGACCTATGGGCAGATTCAAAGGTGTATCCCCATCAGACACTTGGCTTGGTGTTAACTTTGTTAGCAATAAATAATGTTTACACTTCGAAAAATCTTGAACCAGCATAGTTTTATCATAGTATTTCCAATTTTTTTCTCTTTCTGTAGTCAAATCAGCGTATGCCATCGACAAAACATTTGATTTTAGGTAGCACGCAGATTTCTTGCATTAGCCTCTTTACTTGACGCCAGAAAATCTATCACCGCTTCGCTGACCAATTCTATGAACCAAATTCATTATCATCGACGTTGATCTGTATCAAGCACAAAATCACAAAACAGGAGTTGATTAGGGTCACAATGACATTGATCGGACAAGATATACTTTACGTGAATAGCATTCATTATTAGTGCCTGAATTTAGTGAGATTCGCTGTTTCTACAACGAATAACAGATGACTAAACTTCACTGAAGCAAACTGTTACAGCAACAATGCAATACGCATGAAGACTGGGTTGCTTGATGTTTGTGTTTGAACTTCTAATCAGAGATTTTATCTGGAATTCAAATTTTTCAGCAAAAGTCACCGGGTGTGGGGTGGGGAGCATCATTTCTTTTATAACTTATCTTAACATAAAGCGAGCCCGTGGTACCACGTTGTTTTTTGGAGATGGCAATGGTTGCGTTAAGAATGTGATTATGAAATTGTGTGTTCAAGGTTTTGAAAGAAGTTTTTATTCTTGAATAACATTTATTGCAGGCGAAATATACCAATGAGCTCCTGAGTTTATATTTCATGAGTTTGTGATAAAAACAAAATTACCAAGCCTTTGTAGCAAGCATTTGGATTGGTTAAAAAAAGTCAACACATCACGTAAAAACTAGACGTTATTAGTTTATGTCGCCAGAAAAGAGCTAATTATTATGTGTTCATTTGTAAGCAATAGTCTAAATATAAACATATATTTGTAATTATAAGAATTGAATATCGGATTTTACAGGATTTATGAAAACGTAGTTCCAGTTGCTATGAATTGAGAGTTTTCTGCAATATGATTGGATATAAACAGTCAAGTGATAGCGATCTAAAAATTTTCACACATCGTAAATCATAGTGGTTGCTTTCGGTTTCCAATTAGTTTCCACATCACTTTAGGTGACACTTTGTATATACCAAATCTTTACACCACCAACATAGTAACAACAACAAATCCTACCCCGGGTGATTTCTGGTCAAATTTGCAACCCCAGATTAAGATCGCTGGCTAGACGTTCAAAGTATGCAATCGCACAGTCCTTCCCACACTCCAACACTCATCCATTTATTCGGACAACAAAAGACGTCAGGAACTACGAGACACACTGCATTTGTAAACCACAGCAGCTTTTTATTGAAGGTCATGGTCATATTACATTCAGGGATCTAACTAGAAAAATGGACACGATTTGGTTCTGACAGACCGAAATGCGTAGAAACTAAGACCAACGATTTCTAAAGAAAGTGATAGACGCAGATATAATGTTGGAAAAAATCAATAACTAGGTAAAAATAAAACAACATATAAAGATTATACCGAGTTATAAAAAAATTCTCAAATCACTGTTATGACCCGATCTAACACCCTACCCTGTACTACTGTTTAAGAATCGGCGACCAAAGATGGGCCATTTATCCTGACACAGTGTGAAGAGGCTAATGAAATAAAAGTACTAGCTACCTGAATTCTAATGAATTGTTGATGAAATTGGCTCATTTTATGCCAGAAACATGAAAACAGAATTTATAAGGATCATCCTTATAATAAAACGTGAAAATCGATTACACGTTATGCATGAATGGCTACAACTTAATAAATAGAGTGTAATCGATTTCTTGAGGACTCCATGAATTCCATGACATATACAGTTCAATTCTTAAATATACAAATCATCAGTGTCTCATATATTCATGACATCAGCGAGATAGGTAACACGTTTATATAAATCTTAACCTCAGCCTAGGGAAAGCGTAATCAAGCTGTGCTCAAGCTTGATCTCACAACTTTGATTCATTTTCAATTTACTAATGAGTTCATACTTTCTCTAAGCTTGAGTTTGAGTCCATGGTCGTTTTCAGCTAACGTTTAGGCACTGTCTGAATCTTCTGTTGTTCACATCGCTGCTAAAGAGAATTGAACAAAGGATTGATTTGATTGAAACCAGTAAACATTGGCAAGCCAATATCATAGGCCGGCATTTAGTCCAATTACTGAATGTCTACTGGCTAGTAACTTATTTTTGGCGCAGTGCATAATTAACCTTTTCCATAGTTATATATGGACAGAGCAAGGGTGACGCACTTGTCTGTGAATACTTCGACTAATCAAACACAATCAAATATGAGTAAAAAGAAAACCCATAAACCAGCAAGTTCGAAAAATATGGATTCATACAGATGGCACTAAACACAAGTCTACTAAATTAAATATCTGAGTAGTTTATACTTAAAAAGTCATTTGATGAAAACGCCGTTCACAGCTTTTTCAGAACGAGGCTTTTTATGTTCTTTATAGACATCATGTCGACGAAGTAAACAAAGGGAGCAAATCTGGACGGTACAGAAGAGGACATGTCAGTAGGAACCAGTTCACTAATCAAATTGTAAGAATATGGTGTAAGACGAATGGGAAAAATGTTACATGTTTTCAATCACTAGATCATAATGACATAGAACGATGATACTCACACTCTATTTCTAGCTGCATGTAATTCATAATTTACAAAGACGAGTTGTGGTAAAGTAAGTCAAAAGATAGAATGTTGGAAAAACTGATAATCATAAGATACATAAAGAATATGTACTTTCCGAAACATGTAATTCTTTTAATTTGGATTCCTTAGTTTGATAGAAATCTTACTCTGGCTAGAATAAACAATTGCAGGTGTCCTGAGGTGGGGAATATCAAACGGAAATAGAAAAATAAAATACAAAAAGCAACAACTATTGCAACAAATTTTGATTCATTAATGCTGCTACGGTAAAAATAAAATTACAATCTCCGTCGAACTTAAAATTATGGAGAACCTTACAAGAGCATGACCCACATGCCGACCTATTGACTCGCATTTTCGAATCCTCTTGCAGAGTTGAAACTTAAGTAAATATTAATTTGAAGAAATAGATACAGGAAATGAGTCCCAAATTCTAAACTTATGTTTCTTTCATTAGGACCAAATCAGGTTATACGATGCATAATGTGTTATTAGTCCAAGATATACATTAAGCCAGTACAAAGTCATAGAACACGATGAGTGCAACTAGATAATCCCTTTCTTCCGTTCTCTCTCATTTACTGCCATAGAATTGATTCAAACCGTAGACAACACAAAAACACCGCGATACACCAAAGGTTCATCATGTATTGAGCGCACAGAGCGATAGATCAAAGCTATCAACTGTAAAATCTGTTATTATCAGCAAATTTGCTTTTGACCAAAGCAGACGAATCCCTCTCCGTTGGTATTATTTATTCGTATTGCATCAATGTAAAGGAGTCTGCTGGTTGATAATATCTAATAATCAACCACATAATAATATCCACAACTGCCTCTTTCCAAGACTTATTAAGACATTACCGTATTTTAACTAATAATTCAATAATTACCAATCAGGTAATAACAGACGATAATCTAATAAAGTTTAACCAATGATACATAATACGCATACAGTGTTTCTATGTAGGTACAAGAGCTATTTGAAACGTTTTGAATATTTTCTTAGAACTTTTTTGCTTATTTGAACTCGTCAAAACATTTAATGTCGATCGATTGATAGAATAACGTTCAACTGAATCACTGCAGCTACACATGCAGCACGCTGGACACATGCAGATAACGTCTGTGACGTAGCATGCGTCAATGACAGTGATGTAAAAATGTCGGTAAACAATTCCGTTGCTGACAAAAAGTAGACATTAAACTTCGAGCGCTCTACAGGTAATCCCTGACTGATATCAAAACGAAATAGGATAAAGTTTGCGGATGACGTTTTTTTTTTTTAATATTCCACCATTTTAAAGTGGTTTCGTGAAGTCATGGAAGACCACCCACATATTCGAAGAACGTTGTCTGCGATTGATGAGATGGCTGCTGTGAAGGGGGTGGGAGCCATGAATGACAATGTTTGATACACAGTAGATGCTATTTCTTTATTACAGACAATAATTCGTCAGCTATTTTTATTGAAACGAAGAATAATTTTAAGCTCGTAAGGATTTGTTTAGGACGGGTACTGTATTTTTTGACGGCTGATCAAAAACAGAATGGGCTGAAATTGCCAAAAAATTAATCATCAAATATGAAAAGAGTGGCCAGAGACGTTTGAATGAGATTGTCACAGGTGATGAAACATGGACTTGTTTTATTAACCCGACTCAAGAGAGAATAAAAAAGATTGAACCGGAGAAAACGAACAGAGACCACAAATGCTAGATGTAGTCGGAATGTCAGCAGAGTTTTATGGGCTTTATTTTTGTGCAAAAGGCCTGGTGGTCCGGGAACATGTGCTTACTAGAGTCGCTACACAATTTTATGCACCAAAGTGTAGCCAAAAGTTGTGAAACACTACCGTGCCATTACCAAAAGTATTAATATGCTTCATGGCAACGCTTTGGCTCAAAAATCCGCCATGGTGACAGATGTCGAAACTTGAACACAGTCTTCATACAGCCCTGATTTCACGACAAGTTATTTTTCGCTGAATCCCTTTATCAAAGATTCGCTGAGGTGCTGGCAGTTTGAAAACCACCATGGAGGTGCATGTGCAGTTTTCATTTTATGAACAACATGCCAAACGTGGCATCTAATGACTGGATAATCAGAACGAAGATGTACAGAGATGAGCATGGCTAGTACCTCAGGGATGTTCTGTCGTACTATTCACTAATAATGAAGCTTGTTGTACAACGTACCAATATTCAAACTTTTGAAATATCACTTGTATGTATGCGTGTAAAAGTGTGCGTGCGTATGTATGTATATATATATATATATATATATATATATATATATATATATATATATGTGTGTGTGTGTGTGTGTGTGTGTGTGTGTGTCTGTGTGTGTAAGCACAAACCTGGAAATAAAGATTCCAAAAAGTTCTCGCATGCCCTATAGAGAATATGCAACAAAGATAAAGGCAGTAACGGATAAAATCCTTAAACTAAACGGTTAAACTTTAATACAAAATTATGTATATTTTTATAAATATCGACAACCTAAATGTGATCATCGTTGCGGGGAGCATTCCGGTCGGGCGATTGTCTCCATTAGGTGCATAGTAAAACGGAGTGCAGTGGGACGTATCAAGTCTAGTATACATTCCAGCTGGCATATAGAAAGCAAAAATTTGCTATTAACCGATAAATATAAAATAAAATGTAACCGATGATACAAGAAAAGTTTACAATAATATCATATATATATATATATATATATATATATATATATATATATATATATATATATATATATATATATATATATATATATATATATATATATATATATATATATATTAGTAATAATTTCCTTCCAGTAATATATTCAAATGATTAACTGAAATGCACCTTTCAATAACAATGTTTTCTTTTAAAAACTAAATACTGATTATTAACTTTGAGTTGAATAAACGATGAACACAGCTACTATTTTGTGGCAAAATTAAAGCATATTTTATACGTTGAGTAATTATCAAAAAACTAGTCTGAACATCGTGTATTTCAAATGAGCTTATCCAGCTGGAAAACCATCTTTTTCAATTATAATGACAAAACAAGTTTTCTGCTAAAGCCAAAATGTTGTGAATACTTGATGTATTATTGGTTGTGTTTAATTGTAGAGGCTAATTGCTCCGTCGTGTTGAGGCACTGCGAGTAAATTACCTTGTTTGCCGGAATATATACAACTGTGTCAATAAATGACGGTCTAGGTCGGAGTCCAACCCACAACCAATTGCTTGTGAGTGTGAATGATAATGTCCATTCAATGTGGATAGTATATTATTATTATTTACAATATGTACATAACCATAATTAAAAGGATTTTTTGTAATTACTTTAGTGCTGTAGGTGTAAAGATTTTACTTTCTAAAGCTGATATATATATATATATATATATATATATATATATATATATATATATATATATATATATATATATATATATATATATATATATATATATATATATATATATATATATATATATATATATATATATATAGGTACTGAATGAGAATGTAGTTACTGAATAAGAATTTTGAGAACCAGCACTAGAGAGAAACGAAGACAGAAGATGTGACATATCCTGTGGTGCATTTTCATGTTACAGTGAACTTTCCATTCAATCCCTGTTTATATTATTTGTATAGCTTTTATAGTTGATATGGATTCCTAAGGCCTCACAAATTGTATCAGCGTTTGATTCAATAATTACGTTATGTAATGTTTGCGGAAAAACTACAATGTATTGGTAATAGGTCAAACTTGACGATCAACCTTTAGTTGTAAAAGTAAGCAAAACGGTTGGGTGCATTTGTCAATTAATATTCAGACATGCAAAAGACTTAATGTGTGACTACCCTATCTACTGCAAAGGCATGAGACGCATTTTTCATACTCGTATTACACGGACTATATACACCATTATGAAGTATTGTTGTTCAATGTCAGACTGATAGGATATTTAAAAAAAAACAAACAACGACACATATAATATTGTATTAACTAAGCTCAGTATGATAATGTAAGTGTTTGACTCAGTAAACCAAGCACTTGTGAACTTGCTATTATTTAGCAATTATACACTTTAATTGATACACATATATTTAAGAAATATTCCTCTGTGTGAAAACTACAATGATCAGTATACATGACTATTGTCTATAAGTTCACCTGCTACTAGGTTGTGAAGTAAATGTCCAGAAAGTAAATAGAAGGAGCAAAGCCATTGCAAACTTTCATGTACTCGTCAGCATTCATACATGACACTCTTGTTTGATTATTGGAATCCGGTGCAATGGAAATATTCCTTAGCCGGAAATAATTAGCCAATTACTAGGAGTAAACGTCAGGGAAAGAAAGCGTGAGTAAGTTAATGTAGTCCCTATTAAAATCTAGCGGTGTACCTTGGCGTTATGAATCCAGTGACAGTATTCATGATAGTGAATCAGTAAATTGCACAATGGAATAAACAAGAAGGAACTTAGCAGATACCGTTTATGTCGCCATGGTGGCAAATGAGATGCCGTTGTACTGGCGTGATGTGCCTTGAAACGATAGATTGACTGGCCTAAGGTGGCGTAGTTAAAATAGTTCCCTGTGTTAAGGGATAGTTGTAGAGTTATTACGTTAGGAACTGCTGACGGTACGGAATGTTGATGAAGAGAAACTATGCTGATGTGCGGTTGATAAATTGTGAAATCTGTGGTCTTGCATTGATTAGAGTAAAATGTATGTATAGAATGGATACAACGGGCTTTCTAACTTAGAACTGAAGGGTTTTGACACCGCTCGGTCAAGCAAAGACCCCTGGTTTTTACTACAACCAGAGTTAGGAAGCTACATGAATCAAAAGTGAGCATGAATAGACAGCAATATGTTTTAATACAATATTATATGATCTGTTCAAAAAATAAAATTATAGAGGATTTAAGAATTTTTCATGGGAATTTCCTAGATGATGGACGAATGGTTTTAGCAGGATCTATTATCAAAATGAAAGGTTTGTGCAAAAATTCCACACTCAAAAAAAGTGATAGTAGTGATACATTTGTCAATAAAGGATGGATTTTGTGAAAAGGAAATTTAAGTATAATTTTCACAGCATCAACACTTCTCAACTATTTCATTTATTGCTGCAAATATCCACAGGTACACTAATATATATGGCAAATACACTCTATCATTCATGATTGTGTTAGCATATGGGTGGGTAAAATGTATGAGAAGTTCTTTCATGTTAAAGTAGGAAATATAAGTATACGTGATGCATGATTAGACTTTTGTACCACAATAATGGACATTTAATTAGCAATGTATTATTCTCAAGATTTGTTTTCCCATAAATTTGTATACTTCCTTTGCCACCAGTATTATACACATAGACACAAAGAGAAAATATATGCTTGCTGGACATCTTGATACACCAGTACTATGACTACATTTTTTTCAATAAAATTCTTCAATTTTACTATCTGTGGAGGTAGTAAACAATTACGCCCAAAGTACATTCGGGATCTGCATTTTCATTACGGTTTTAAGCAACAAACTAGTCATAAAGTTAATATAGTATTTATTTCAACACCTCTCACAATCAGAGTCTAAAGTGTTTAACTTTTAACACCACTATTTACTGATGAACCACGCCAAAATGAAAATCTGCTCGGAAGACATTCAAGTTTCACCCAAATTCGTGCCCTCCTCTTTTAAATATGAAATTGAAAAACATTAACCAAAGAATAACAATAATAATAATTGCCATAATGATAAAAGTAATTAACATAATAAAATGCCCAAGCACTGCTCAGCCTCATTATGCCATATATTCTCTCTAGGGTCCTCGTCCACGTTCTCGTCTCGTTCGGGCTTAAATACTACTGTCTAACTTCAGCGAGCAAAATTTTTTTAAGATTCATTACATTCGCCATCTTCTAGGAGTTCACCTTCCTCACACGACGAAAATGAGAATGACAAATTTGCCGTAAATTCGTTTGAATCATCACTAAATTCAGCTATCATCACATATGCTAAACTTGTGGGATTTACCGACAGAACGTCACTTCCAGAAATCCTATTATGACCTGAAGTATGCAAATATTTCGGGAGCGTTATCCGTAAAACATGGATAAATAAACATGTTATCGTAAAACATGGATAAATAAACATGTTATCTCCATTTTTTTTCTCTGTGAGTTAAAAATGCATTTTTAACGCACAATTTTAAGTTATTTAGCTAAAAATGAACATTCTAATATATCTTGTGCATTACACTCTAGTTTACCTTTAAATATACTTTCAATATTAATATTTCCACGCAATGCAACGTCACTTCCTTTCTAATCAAGTAAACCGCTCGTGTTTCCCATAACGTCATGCAGGATATTGGGTATGAAAAGACTGAGATTTTTCAACTTGATCTATAAACCGCATTTAAAATGAACATGTAAGATTATATTTATCACATGAAAAAATACTGATTTTCTTTCGACAAAATATCAGAACAGTATAGCGATATGACCTTAGAGTAGATTCGGATGTCTGTCCTTTTCTTGTGCACGATGCTATAACGTCATGTACAAAGTCACGAGGTGTTGTTACACGTGTTACATTTGACGTGGGTATGTTAAAGCAAATAACACAGTAGCAGTGCAGTAAAGTTGATGCTGTTCTCTTTTTTACCTGAACTACACAGATAACTGCTTAGTCAAGACACTCGTAATGTCAGTACACAAATGACTGAAACAGCTCTACGTCTCTTATACTTTGCCTCGTATATTATAATTAGGAATAAATATTAAAAAAAACCCGTATGAGTTCATAAGTGGTTGTTATTATAATATAAGAATGTATTAGCGTGCACAATAAACTATTTGAAGCAGTTATAGCAGGAACCACTCATGTTAATGACCCAAATGAATTATCTTTATGCACATTTTACATTTATGTCCACATACCTAAATACGACTTTTCAAAAGTTTCTAAGAATTTTTATGCGCAATATCGATTTGACCATGACAAATTTAGCTCATTTTAATTTTAAAAGTAGCAAGTCATTTACAATCAGTTTTAAGTGGAATCGGATGGAATACGTTAATTTCTTAGAGAAACACTTTCTTTGAGTCGTGCCTTAGAATTTTTACATTATTGCAGATTAAAAGCCGTAATTGCATGGCTACATACGGGCAAAATAATAGGAGTGAAACAGCCATACGGACAAAAGTCATTATATTGAAACGGCCATACGAAAAAAGCAATAGAAGTGAAAGAGCCATATATAATGTTGAATTATTACTGCTGCAAGATGTCCTCATTAAATATGTATTAAAAGGCCTAACTTGTGGTGAAGAGTTATGGAATCACTTGATATTTTTAATATTTTTAATTGTGTTATCATCAGACATAGATATTTTCGGGCACTGTTTCAAAGTTCGAACGGAATTTATCTTTTTCCCTGAATATTACATGATAGGACTTGTCTAATCTTTTTACTTATGAGTAAAATGAATTTCATCTAATGTAAAAATGCTACTTACACCATATTTCGAACATCGAATACTTGCTTGAAAACTCTTCTTCAGATTGTTCTGCGATATATTACATATCGTTTAATCGTTAAAACTGAATACCTTATAGAAGAAAGAAGTTAAAACACTATATGTTTAATGTTCACTATGATATCGGCAAAGAAGCTATAGCACTATGGCTTAAATTATATTATTGCTAGAATGTAATGGTTTGTAGGATTGCAGTTACATTGTTAGATGGTTACATTATCCATTTATCATTACATTATTGTTTGTAAGACACTGGCACAATCAAATGGACAGAATTCCACCTTCTAATTAATCACGTCAGGAAAAAGACGTAGATTGGGGAAATATATGACGAAGATCGCCCTTGACCTTTGTCATAGTGGAGGCATTACACCATCTTATCAATCGAATTTCATGCATGCATATCAGCAAGATGCCAACCATTAATTATATAAACAAGCCAATTTTGATCGACAATTACGTCACATAAAAAATCAGCACGATATGGTATAATGTACATAATGTTGATTTCTCAAGGATCTGTTACTTGACATTTTAGAAATCCATACAGATGCAGCTGATAAGTAAATTTTGTACACTTATTGGCTGCGGAGGATACTACAGGGTGAGGCAAAAGAAAGAACTGTCCAGTTAGCGCCCTCTCACACCCTTAAAATTAGCACGAAAGAACCTGAACATACGTTAGAGTACTGCTTTTTTGAAAGTAGATGATTAAAATATGTCCTGGCAACGTTTCAAATGCAATAGTTTGGGAGTGGGTTTGCCTCCTGAGGCACTTCCAAGGTCCACGGATGCCTTGTCTTCTTTTTTACCCTCTCCCTAAAAGATATTTCTAGATGTACTCAATAAGCAGACAAATTGAGAAACTGAAGAAAAAATACGTTTCATACTATAATTTGTTGTCGTTCCTCATTCGACTTCGCGGATGATTTCTGTGAGCTCAGAAATGGCACTTCAAGTTAATTTATGCCCTGAACTGTCTGTGGTACACTGGACAGGAGATCCTACATGGAGTTGCTTCGTCAATAAAGCCACAGTTCCGAGATTCACTCCTCTCGCGCTTCTGCACTGCCCCAGCTCATAGTCTGTGGCTCCATTATATATGAGACTGCACGATGTGGACCTTTATTGCGCGAGATCTTCCCAAGAGTCGTGTTGAAGAGTTTCAAAGATTATTTGATGGAGTCTTAAAAAGCTATCTTCCGACTTCCCTGATATATTCAACTCACCATAAAGCATTAAATTTGGTAATTGCTCGTCTGACGTGCTTTTATTGTGGCCTGTAATTTTATCATGAAAGTGTGGATACTTGGATGCCTACCCGTTTGATAAACTCAACGCCAAGGACGTTGACATGCCATCGTATCATCATCAGCTTTTAAACGCACTTCCTATAAAAATGTTTCTGCTTCCTGGAGTAGCGTCTACAAACCGTTCAGATTTCGCGTGCATACAGTATGTTTGGCAATACAGTGGGTTTATAAACCCTTAGTTATGTTTGTAGACTAATGCTTCTGCGCCCCCACACATTGGAGAATAGACTGCTAAAGACCACATTTGGCTTTCGCAATTCTGCCGATGGTTTCATCATCAATGTAAACTGAACGTGACGGTGCTCTGCCTGGTTCAATCCGTGGAGGATTTGGCCATTCACTGTGTTATGTCATAATTAAGGAAACACTATGTCCGTTGTCCCACATCCATTCCCAAAGCCACACTAATACTAAAGCTGGATTAATTGATTGATGTGGTGTGCAATACGAATTGCCATAATTCAAGCGAGGATTTTGCCTTCCACTTATAGCAGAGAGATCCCCTATGCACCATGTGCATCCCCGATGGATGTTAAAGGATTGTTTTTCGCTTTTCCGCTTGCACGAGTGAATGATGGATGCTTTTTGTACTCTGATAGTATAGTTCCTGAAGTCCACATGAATCAAATGGAAGAGTGCAGAAAGCCTCTGACTTTATAGATTTCTGCTCGTATAGCATCTGCTCCTGGCGGTTGCCTATTTGAAAGCAGGTCAATTACATTCTCAGTTTCAATTAATGTTATGGGATCAGCAATAGATACGTTGATTTCTACACGAGGAAGGAGATCAATTTGAGGAAGGAGATCAATTCATTCCTCATTGAGAGATGATTGTTAATTTAGTACGTTGTAGAAGTGATTTGCCCTTTTTTAAACATCTTTCCTTTCTCCACAGGCAGTATGGTGTCTTCAGTACTTAGTGTTGGAAATCGTCCTGATTTCTTTAACCTGAGGATTCTCTTAAAAACCATCATAAAAATTTGACACGTCATTCCTATCTGCGTTTCTCGTATGCCTTGTTGTTGAGTCTTGGTCAGTACTCTGTACATTGTTGAGAGCTGACTGTTTACATAATGAAATGCTGTCTTCTAAACAGGCCTTTTGGAAAGGCTCAATTGATGGGCTTTCCATTACTGTGAGCACATTCCAGGCACCAACGGCGAGTGGCATAATATTTGTTGACTCATTAGTACTTTGGCCGCTAAGGTGGGATCCCTATCAATTGAGGAATGTTGACCAGGATTAAGGTGAAGCAGGAAATGTTTATGGAACATTTTCCAGTCCTTTCCGCATAATATGGAGGTGAGCAATGTGATCCTAAATAGGACTGTTACATAGCCCTGGGGACTGCCGAATTCCACTGCTGTTTCGGTCTAGTCAGAGTGACCATATGCCCTGAAAAGTATGTTGCATTGCTGCAGCCACAGCGTCCAATGCATACACACCTGCTGTTTTACTGCTCGCCCATCGCCACAATACTTAAAGTTATCTAGTGTACGGGTTGGTGGAGAGATAGGAATATATCTGCTCGGCCGCATGATCTATCAGAGGTTGTACCGACTAATGTTAATTACGGTACCAGGTGTAGCCAGGTGTGAATTCGTCATATTGCGATAGTATAAAACAGTAATTAATTAGTGTTTATAGTACAACACGATGCTCCATACAAAATGACAAGATATGAAAGTCTTGACCGACGATTGGTATAAAACGTTTTTACCTTAGTTCTGATGGTATAAACATTGTAAGTGCATACCAGATATATATCAGGTTAGATTGAAGACATACGTAGTGGTTAAACAAATATGTTATTTGCTATTATGAATTTGAAGACTGTCTTAAAAGTCGAAGATAACATGAATTACAGCTTCTGGTTTTTACTGCGTGAACAGCTATTGTTAGAAGACGATTTGTCGTTGAATAGACTGGTCTTGTATGTAAAATGTGTGGTCCTTACGTTCACTAAAGTGAGGTCAGGTTAAAACTAAAAATAGCCCGGTCAGTATGCCAGGCTCAAATGATTCATATTACGGAATGGCCGTTTCTATCATCTAAACTTTGACATACATTGTCTCAAGTTAATCTGAACATATTCTTGGAATTAAAAAGATAATCTTCAATTTAAGCAATTTGGGTTGATGTTTAACTGAGATCATATCTCAATGGCTTTTGCGCAACAAACACCACCACCTAAAAAATTAGCTTTAAGATTCGTGACCCTTTCCAAGACTTAAAGCTATTTAAAAACCTAATCAACATTAATACTGCTATTTTACATTTCCCAATTTCGGCTTTAGGCCGCACACTCATAAAAAAAATTACAAGCTATGCGGACAATAATCAGTGGTCCAGGTTTGTTTACTGGAAAAATGAAAAGAGTGACTTTAAATGGGGAGTTGTTGTTGTTGTTGTTGTTGTTGTTGTTGTTGGGCTTAACGCTATTTTTCAGCACACGATAGACTATTCATGGCGGCCAATATTAATGGTGGAGGAAGAAACCGGGAAATCACCGGAAAGAACCACCGACCCACGAGAAGCTACTGTCAAGCTTTCTCACATATCCACATTCGCCAAATCCTAGACTCGAAACCTAGCAGACCGATGTGAGATGGCAGTGATCCATAACAGACAGCGCTTTAGACCACTCTGCCACTCGGGGCCCCAAATGGGGAGTAAAAGGGTGGTCAGTCCAGATTTGTTTACTGGAAAAATGAAAAGAGTGACTTTAAATCGGGAGTAAAAGGGTGGTCAATCTTATACTGGCTGTTTTTATTAGATTATATAGCGTTCGATAGTTTTGTAGAAAAAAGACAAGCTCAACATCCGTTATTTATTTATTTATTTATTTTTTATTTATTTATTTATTAATTTGTTTATTTATTTATTTCCGTCAAAATTCATCAAATCTCTAATTTTATATCGCATCAAATCAGAGTATAACACATATTTCATATCTTGTAAGAAAAGCCATATTGCAATTAGATAAATACTGAAAACACGTCATCTATGCCAGGATTAACGTATTGAAATTGCCACACGCACACAAACTTCATGATATAAGCGATAGCCCTGACAGCGTTGTACTATCTTTTGACACGTGACAGACATCGCTGAAAGGGTCACCAGATGGTAATAGGAACGATAATCCAGCAACACTGAGACTGACGAAACAACGTGCCGAAATGAAACTTAAGCAAATAACTTTTTAATCTCGTTTATTCGGCTCAAACTGTCTCAACTGTAGGCAGCAGATAAATGGACACAATTTATTATTATTATTATTATTATTATTATTATTATTATTATTATTATATATATATATATATATATATATATATATATATATATATATATATATATATATATATATATATATATATATATATATATATATATATATATATATATATATATATATATATATATATATATATCGTTTCCAGTTAAGACGTCGTATATAAGCAAATTTTGGATAAGCTATACTGTACTGCATATGCCGTGAAACTTTTCTAAAGCTCACCCTCGCTCATGCGGAACCCTCTATAGACTGGCTACATTTTTTGGACTCAATTCATCCATAAAAATGCTTGGAGATACGGGTGAGCGAGTATTCGGGTACTCTCGCCTTTAAAGATCGTTCACTCTTTTCACGATTCTGGTTTCGTGTCAAGCGATGTGGGTATGTAAGAAAAATTGTGAGTAACTTCCCTTGCGTTGTTCGTTCTTCCAGATGTCTTTTGAGTTCTTGCTTCACCCAAATATACTAGCTGTCAAGTATAGCCTATTGTGTCCTGAAAAAAATGGTGTTAAAGCTACACAAGCAAATCTAGAGAATACTAGCCCTCTTGCAGCTGACAACCCGTATAACGGTCAAAACATGTCTCTGCATATTGGTAAAAACGTGTGGTCTCTGTATATAATCAAGTGTGTGGTTTCTGTATAACGGTCGAAATGTGTGGTCACTATATGACATTCAAAATGTGTAGTTTCAGTATAACAGTCAGACTGTGTGATCTCTTTATAACAGTCAAAATGTGTGGTCTCTGTATAACTGTTGAAATGTGTGGTCTCTCTATAATGTTCAAAGTATGTGATCTCTGCATACCGATCGAAATCTGTTGTCTCCATGTAACGTTCGAAATATGTGGTCTCTGTATAACGTTCGAAATGTGGTGTCGCTTTATCTCGAATCACAATGTATGGTGTCTTTATAACTGTCGAAATGTGTGGTCTCAATGTGAGTCGAAATGTATGGTCTCTGTATAACGCTCGAAATTTGTGATCTCCATCTAACGTTCGAAATTTGTGGTCGAAATGTCGAAATGTGTAGTGTCCTTAACAGTCGAAATGTGCGGCATCTATATAACGTTGAAATATGTGTGATCTCAACGTAACAGCAGAACGTGTGGACTCTGTTTAACGGTCAAAAGTTATGGTCTCTATGTAACAGTCGAAATGTGTGGTCTCTACACAACGGTCAAAATGTTTGGTCTCTGTTTAATGATCAAAATGTATGGTCTCTATATAATGTCCGGTTTAGTGAGTTTTTACTGATTCGAACGCAAAGACACAGTGTGAAACAAGATACAGTACAAAGATGGCAGGATGGTTGGGAAGATATATCAGGAATACAAGTCCTTTACTATTTTCATTTCTTTTGAATATCAGGAGAGACAGACGACAGGAGAGGCAGACGATAATTTTATTTTTGTTTGCAAGCCGACAGAAACGAATGCAACAATACAGAAGCTTCTTAACCATAATATAGTTTATGATTCAAATTATTTATATATTATACCTTTAGAGAGAAACGTTATTTTAAAAGCTAAATTTAAATTTGAAAGAACACAAGCTGGATTTACTTCAAAGAATATTCTTCAGATAAAACCAAAAAAATTGGGGGAGGGGGAGTATCAGCAAAGTCGTTGGTAGGGGAATCAGCGTGACTCACAGTGGCAATGTTTAATGCATTGCTAAATCCAAGTTTACAAGTGGTGTTCCAATCGTTAAATGAATGATTTTCAGCAAGAGCTATACAACATTTGATGTTTTGGGAATGATATATTGTTTGTATTAAACACAATCCTATTATTTCCGTCTGTCTTAGGTATTTGTATTACATACGATCCTACTATTTCTGTCTGTATTGGGTATGAAACACTTTTGTATTACATATCATCCCACTATTTATGTCTGTATTGAGTATGATATACCGTTTGTATTACATACCATCCCACTATTTTTGTCTGTATTGGTTTGATATATCGTTTATAATACATACGATCCCAATAATTTTATCAGTATTAGGTATTATATACAATTTGTATTACATAAGATCTCATTATCTTTGACTGTATCAGAAAACGAAGATAAGCAGAACAAAAGTACATAAACTGTCAAGCATATGAAACGGCACAATGATGGATCTAGAACAAATGCATATTTAAGTCGACTTAAATGCAGTACAACAGCTTAGCATACAGTTGAACATGGGTTTGCTTTTAAAAGCAATTTAACTTGTTTATTATTTCACAAGTTGCGAAAAAGATCTTAAGAAGTTTTCAAGACACAGCTAAACGCCACTTACGTTAATTCAATAAATTTAAATTTAAATATTTATTTCACGTCGTGGTAACAGTAAGTTTTGGCAACTTCACATCAAGTATTCCAGACAGTTCGGCTTGTGGCATGAAGTGCCTGTTGGAGAAAATCGCAAAAGTCTTAAACCTGTTTAGATGGAATTCCATAAAGAAATGCGTAATTTAAAAATTGGGAATCGAACCTGGGACTGAAAGCGACATTGCAGTTATGTTTAGTGCAACATAACTTCGACTTTATGATGTTGTTCTATTAACCATGATATAAATGATAACGTTATAAATATGAAGCCTGTACAACAATTTAAGAAGAAACCACCTGACTAGACTATACACATGTAAAAAAGTACTCCATAAATTCAAGAGAATAATTTGGTGTTAATTAAAACAATATTAATATCATATACCACTACCAATCTGTTTCGACTTTGTTAGGGAAAAAGAATATCTTGTAAAATAATATATTGTGTTGCTAAAGGCAAAATGTGTACCATGAACTCGGATCCAAAGCAACATTGCAATTATCCACGCTTAGGCAACACTTCATTTTTGTCAATCTGAAAGAATGGTTGTACAATATAGTCTGTTTTACAACTAGCTTACTTTCACGTCTGAAAGGATAGTAGTACAGTATAGCCTCTTTTAGAAACTAGCTAAAGTACATATGTGCAGGACATTACGTATGATCCAAATCATTGTCACAGTGATGGATCGTGCCCTTTTCCTGCAAATTCTGATCCAAATTGTAGTGGTATTTCAACGGTAACAGCCAATATTTACAACTCCATAATCATCTATTATTTTAACACAGGCACGTGTCACTTGTAAAGCTGCAGGCAGTTAAGGCCTTTGAAAATAATCTCTCTCTCTCTCTCTCTCTCTCTCTCTCTCTCTCTCTCTCTCTCTCTCTCTCTCTCTCTCTCTCTCTCTCTCTCTCTCTCTCTCTCTCTCTCTCTCTCTCTCTCTCTCAACACAAAAATTACCAGCATGTATTTCATATTTCACAGCAGTACAACTGGTATTCAGTCCAAACTGAAAAGGCTGATTATAAAAACAATGTGAAACAAATTGTTTTATACAAGTGTCTAATAAATGTACTCATTTATGTTGTTTGTTGTAGGTTAAACGCCATTTTCAGCACAAAATAGGTTATATATAGCAGCCAGCATAACTGGTGGAGTCAGAACCCTGCAAAACCCTTGTAAACCACCGACCCAAAGGAACTGGAAAGCTTTCTCACATACACATGTTAGCTGAGCCCGAGAATAGAACTTACTCGGACAGAGGTGAGATGGCAGTGATCAATAAAGGCGAGCGCTTAAAACAACCACTCGGCCACCCATTGCCACCATCAGTTTTGAGAGTCTATATTCACATATTCAAGGGTTCCGAAAACATGTACTACCATCCCACTAAAGGTTACAAAAGGTATTCCATTCGAACGTATAAAGTTCTTTATGAAAGCAAATAAAGAACATCAATAACATTTTACCTTTATATGGATGTTTTGTTTTCTTTTATGACTACATCTCAATTCCTGAATAGCTGTAATAAATATTCATGTATGGATAATGTTTGTATTGAAATCCTATTCAGCACCATCACAGTTGGTACTGATGCTAGACAAGACAAGACAAGTTTGAGACCATGCAGACGAAGTTAGCTAAAGATGAAGTCAGCTAAATACTTCCCGATTTACCACAAATTAAAAAGGTTCAGTATGAAATTTAAAACAATAATCGAAACGGGAAAACGAAATTTCATCTTGATATTTAAATCATACGATAATTTTCTTCTTCGTTTCGTATCTGCTGATACCAGTGATATACCGTACACATATGCTTTTAAAAGATATGAACTCATGTCATGTCTGGTCAACAGTCACTCCTTGTAAATTTTATACGATATCAAAATATTTGATTCATTCGAATTACATTAAGCATTTTCTTGAAAGACTATTTTCTTACAAATGTTCTCATCTGTTTTCATAATAAAATGATGTTGGGCTTCACCAGACAACCCCACCCCACCCCTCTCTCCAGTTCCTTCACCAACTAAAATTACATTTAATTATTTTATTAATTTATTCTCAGTATGTTTGGAAAAGAGCAAATCAAACTATTTGGTTCAAAACCGATATTGACGAAACATTTGAATACGAAAATGAAGTTCACGAAAAACAAGAAATCTAAATCAGATAGGGTTACTTGAAAAACATCTTATGTCAAAGACAAGTTAAATTGAATTTGTTTTGATGTTTCACGACACATCATCATAACTAGGCTATTTGTTGCTGAGGTTATTGCAGCAGAGTTCATGGTCAAGGATAAAGCACATTAGCAGACCAGGGCTGATCCAACGGTAAAACTCGACGAGCAGCATTTCGGTAGCGAATCAGATGCGCTAACAAGCTGAACAACAGCGGCTTCTCGACATATAGTATTCTATTAGATGAACTATATTTAAGAGTTCATTGTCATTTAAACTTTATTTTAAGTATAAAAAATAAGAAAGACACATTTAAAATTGTCTAATTCTAAGCATGAATCCGATGATTTTTTTTTGCACAAATTTGTCTTGCAGGGCCCTGGGTGGCCATGTGGTCCGAGACGCTCGCCTATGTGGATCATTCATACACCTCACCTCTATTCACGTGATTTCGAGTCTCTGCTCGACCAATCCAATTTTCAGCTCATTTTGCAGAACATGACAGGCTGCACACGGCAGCCTTTACAGTTGGTGGAGGAAGAATCTTGGAACACCTCGGAAAGAACCAACGGCCCGTTGAAAGATACCTGTAAGCTTTGTCACACACTTTGATCAAGCCAAGACTCAAATTAACGCGCACTAGATATGACGACCAATGTGGATATATGGTCAGTAGCTTACCTAAGAACGGTGGTTATTCAATGGGTCTTACTGGCTTCTTCCTCATCAAATATACTGGCTGCCACGAATAATGTGTCATGTTCTGCAAAATGGCGTTAAACTCCACAAAAAATAAATAAATATCAAAACATTCCAGCCAGTAAGAAATTCAACTTAGAACCAATAAACAATAAATATTTCTTCAAATCTAATATAGAGAAAAGCTAAGGATTTATTAATTCGACTACCTTTATTTGCTAAAAACCAATTTCTTCACTTATATATATATATATATATATATATATATATATATATATATATATATATATATATATATATATATATATATATATATATATATATATATAGATAGAGAGAGAGAGAGAGAGAGAAATTAGAAAAAAAAGATAAATATCATCAGCTTTGATATGTATCGATGTATCGCGGTGCTGTTTTTACCTCTTAAATTGACCACACGAATCATCAACAAAATATGGTATATTCAGGAAATCATTTATTTTGTGTCACTTTTTAAAAAAATCCAAAGTGCTTAGCATTGCGTGCCTGGTTTATCATTATCTCTCATGGGATTATATTTGATGCGTTTCACAATCGACTTGTTGTGATGAGTGACGTGTATTCTCTAATGTGGTGTAGATAATCTCGTTTCATCTTTGATAGCGATATCCCTAACAATGCTCTTTCAGTGATATGTCCTCCGCTAGACCTAATTTAAATTAATTCCAGACTGTCCATCTGCTTAAGTAGAGGCTGCATGTCTAGATAAGAAAAAAGCGCCATTTTTTGGCATCGACAGAAGTTCACTGAAACTTTTTTCCGCACAACAAGGATGCACACAGATCTTCTACTGTAATATATAGGGAAGAAAACTTTTATCCAGTCTACACCGTTAAAGATTTTTATTTCTTTGATATCAGAATCTGAGATGTCGTAATTCTTCGCCTAATTCCCTGTGAAAAAATGAGCTAAGAAACAAAGGTTTAAAAGGAAATAATGCCCTATTAGTTATTGGTCAAAGATATACTATATACAAACGGCAATATCTAAAATATGTACATGTGTACCAATACATAGATTCACTTATTACATACCGTAGTCTTCAGATACATACGGGCACGTGTGTGCGTATGTATGTATGTATGTATGTATGTATGTATGTATGTATGTATGTATGTATGTATGTATGTATGTGTGTGTGTGTGTGTGTGTGTGTGTGTGTGTGTGTGTGTATGTATGTATGTATGTATGTATGTATGTATGTATGTATGTATGTATGTATGTATGTATGTATGTATGTATGTATGTATGTATGTATGTATGTATGTATGTATGTATGTATGTATGTATGTATGTATGTATGTATGTATGTATGTATGTATGTATGTATGTCAAACTGCAGTTTATAAACCATACAAATTGCTGGTGGATTGTATGTTTATTGTGTATATTTAATATTTATGCATGAACGAAAATGTTTTCGGGTTTTCTTATCGCGTACAGCGGTACCTGGGGGTTGTTCATATTCGTCTTAAGATATTTCAGCATAAACTAACTATACCGAGTTCAGTTAACAAATGCTACACGAGAAAAATGCTTGCAGTGAGAAGACCAATTACCTTAAGCTCTCTTCTGTGAATTTCACCATAACCAGGGTACTTATAGAGTGACGCCTTACTATATTATCAAAACATAAGTTTGGGCAGGAAGCTGTCAACTTTACCGGAGCAATCTAGTGTAACACATACACTTCTGTCATGGTGACGTTGGCTATGAGACGGTTTCTTCTTTTATGGCATAGGAATACAAGTAGGTTTTTTTTATTGCCTTGGCAATTGGTGTAAAGTGCCTTGCTCAAGGACACACCATGGTAGCAGGATGGTCCGATGTTAGGATTCGAACTCGTACCCTTTTTGTCGTTAGTTCGAAACTTTAATCACTGGGCCACTGCGGATTCGCTTCGGAGACTAGTTGTTTTATGTCAATGACCTACCAAAGCTTTGGGACCAATGGTTCTGCGAATAGGGGTAGGAAAGCTGTTGATGGGTCATTCAGAAGAATTAGGGGGCCGGCCATACATGGTGTCTCCATTACCATTGGACGAGAGCCGTGAATTAGGAAAATACTTCGTAATCGTCAACAGGACGTCACGATTTATGTATGGCTGTAATCAATATTCAAGACCAGTATGAGTGAAATTAATATTTCAATAACACTATGAGTTTGTGTGTGTGTGTGTGTGTGTGTGTGTGTGTGTTGTTAGTTATGAATTGATAAGCATATGTAATTAAATTGCTTTTGTGTTAGTTTAAAAAAATATTCTATGTTTGTTTCATTACATTTTATTGGAATGATTTTGTCACGGGATTCGATATTTTTTAAAAAGTACATTCCGTTTGTATTTGATTAGCATTATTTTTAGCTGACCTCGTTCAGACACTTAGTAAACATAAAGTTAAAATAATTGGTCAGTATCAAGGTCATAATTCTTCACTGGTTTGATCACCTTGTGTCATCAACGTTTCTTCCAATATTGGTTCTTAAATAAGACTATCAGGGCGCATGTGTCAAGTTGCTTGTGGTTAATGACCACGTGACCCATTGCGTGATCTAAAATTGTGTCAAAGACATTCAGTGGAAATTATTCAGAAAGCTAAAGCCGGAATATTCTTTTGTGAGTCATAAAATGCAACTTTGAACTTTCAACAATTCTTTCGTGATATACTAAATTCAACGTGGAACTTTTGACACATCAATATTTCATTTATATGACGTCATTGTCCGCAATCTTTGAACTTAAGTGGGATACGAACTTGGATTCATCTAGGACATTTTAGTGATAAGACTTATATTTTTCAATTCTGGGATTGATTTTTGGATATATTCATAACTGTAAGTCCTCTTTCATAATTTCCTGTGTTTCCTAGGGAAATAAATTATTTTTGTTAAAATTAATTTGCAAAGAGAGAGAGAGAGAGAGAGAGAGAGAGAGAGAGAGAGAGAGAGAGAGAGAGAGAGAGAGAGAGAGAGAGAGAGAGAGAGAGAGAGAGAGAGAGAGAGAGAGCGTTTGCCTTGGATGCGGATTCCAAGGAGAGTCATATCAAATTGTATACCGCATTCAGCCTTGGTGAGAGAACCAGACCTTATTCATAGTTGTGTAAATCCTATAGTTTGATAACAAATGTGGTAGATGAAACATTGTTCATTTATTTGCTGAAATTTTTAAACACTGATCATCCATATATTATTTATGTTAATTTACAAGCTGATTCTTGTTTGATTACTATAACTCTAACTATATTCAAGTTACATATTATGATTAGTTCCTGTTAGGAACGATGTAATTTCTTGGTATCAGTTGTGAAAGGATACTATGAAAATCCTTCATTCGACTGTTTGGCGCAAGAATTTGGTGTTAGATTCATTCATCGTTCAGCTACATTATCAATAAATATCTCATTGGCGAGAATGCTTTTAGTGTCTTAGCTAAAACTTAAACTACGGAGTCACCCCGAGTGGAGGCAAAACTCTCCAAAACTCCTGCATTTTAAGCGTTTTGCGGACATAATTTCAACTCTCTAATTGTAAAGAAACACTTAATCCAGAAAAGGTTATGGAAAAAGGACTTAATTTGGGGGGGGGGTAAAGGGTGCGTGCCGGCTCCGCAGCCTTTTCCACGATATCACCCCGGCATTCGCACGCCCTAAATATCGCTTCTAAAATTTTGTCCATGAGGTAATAATTCTTAACATTTTTTTTTTATTTAAAAGTTTTTAAATATTTTTAAGATACACAATATTCCAGATTTTTTGTAAAAAAAATATCACTTAAAACCCTGTTTTAAGAGAACTTTATTCAATGTATTTTTGTTTTCTAATGGCATAATTCATTACAGAAATGTTCATTGATACATTCAGACACGAGTAAAGGTTATGCGGTATCGGTCATAACAAGCTCATAGGCAAATGATAAGAATGTATTTGATGGATCGAGGTAAATATAAAATGAAGCACACGTGTTACCCGCTTTTCTCTCTCTCTCTCTCTCTCTCTCTCTCTCTCTCTCTCTCTCTCTCTCTCTCTCTCTCTCTCTCTCTCTCTCTCTCTCTCTCGCTCGCTCTCTCTCTCTCTCTCTCTCTCTCTCTCTCTCTCTCTCTCTCTCTCTCTCTCTCTCTCTCTCTCTCTCTCTCTCTCTCTCTCTCTCTCTCTCTCTCTCCACAAATCTGCATCTTTCAACTAGGTTCATAGAGCATGGAGCGTACACGGAAGGTGCAAGTCTTTATGAATTTACCACACAGACTGTGATCCTCACAGTTTGTAAAGATAATATTTAAATAACATTTTAAAATATTTCTACAGCTGCTTAGTAGCTCTTAATTTTGCAGTGTCTTTTTGTTTTTTTTTTTATTAGAATGATTCATTTTATTTTAAGATATCTTTAATTGCTGTCAGGGCCATAGAGAGCGATCTCGGGCACTTGGGTAAGAAACCTCCAGACCTCTCCTAGTTCTTGTTCAAAGAAAAGTTTTCTTTTATAAAATTAAAATGTGTTGTTCGGCCCTGATTGTCATCATAGTAGTAGTAATCCACTTTATTAATATCGTAAGAAGTTTGAAAACAGCAAAGAACCTAAAACTGATAATATTGCTGGTTAAACAGGCTTATTTTCACTTTCTGCACTTCATCGCTAATTTTAATTCTTGTAATGCCGAGCCGACACCTTTGTTTTGTATTTTGTAAACATAATTTGCAAAATTAATAAGTACACTTAAAAAATATCAGTTGCCAGATTTTAAAAAACGTTAATTCTCTCAATGTGAAAAATCCATTGTATTATTCTAGGAACAGGAAATGTCTGTAATTTGGATGTTTTCAAGCTTGTATCCTGAGCTCCATGAAGCTGTCACTTTCATCAGCTCTCAGCTTCAAAGTACACATAGTTTTTCACAGTGATAAAAATTAACAACAGGCGAAAGATGCATGTTAGCTTTCTAAACGTTTTCAGAGTTGTATATCAAACAAATCTGTCCATCTTCCCGTTTTTCGATGCCCCCACCCCCATCCTGAAGCAGAACAAAATTGAGTTAATTGCAGCTCTGATGGTACAGGTGTTGAAGATTTTCATGTTCAGTGCGGTGGATGTGGGTGAAGAAATCGAATCGCAAGAACATAAACTCCAGAAACTAGTCACTGGGACCTATATAACAAACGGAAATGTCACTGTTCCTACCATAAGATAGATCAATTCTGCTTCTATCAACATTTTGATAATAAAGACCTACTTTGCTCTTCATGCGAAATGTTTAAGCCAGTTTCAAATATTCACCGTAATAACGACAAGAGCAAAATCCTGACTATGGTGTCAAACGACCATGCTCTCCTGTGGCATTCTTCTATTCCAAACTACTATACCATACTCAATCAGCACAAAATTGAAGAGTGATTTTCAATATAGAAATACATTACATTTTAAAATACCAGGCTTTACATTTTCTTACCCTTGATACAGATGACATTGAATGTTTTCCGGTGATAATACAGCATTATCACATAGTCGGTACACTTTGCCTATAGTGTGGACAGCTTGATATATTTGGTATTATAACATGTGAACATATCACTTTCTGTGATTCTGATTGGTCCAAATAAGCCCACGAAATTATCGTGCAGTATTCCCTTAACTGATTGGCTGCGATCGTGGTAAAAACTTTGTATCCCCGCCTTCTGGAGTTTTTGTTTTAATTTAACATTTTTGGCCGCTTTTTTTTATTCGACTCGCGAAAGGTAATTGACGAAAATGGTCTTGTTTGTTTCAATATGGCCAATTCTCTTTCCCCCCAACATGATTTTGTTACGTCATGTATAATATATTATGACATGAAAATTGGCAAAACCCTAAGAAAGGAACGATAACAACAAGTAAAACTACGGATATAGCTCAGATCATAGCGAGGGTGGGAGATGGTGAATTAGGGGTGGTATATCTGTAGCATGGAATCCACTCTAAATATAAGCTTGGTTTAAATGTGAGCTTACTAAAGTAAATAAAATCAACTTTGTTCACAGAAGAATGTAGACATAAACCGGTCTACCAGTTGACAGAACTATATTAAACTAAGGCAAGTCCTACTCAAAATGATATTTGTTTACGTCTTCTGTACCATCTGATGTTCGAAATTAAATACTGTACAGATCTGGTCACAAATATATTACATTAAATATGTGTATTTCTGCATCCAGTAATCTTCTTTTCAAGAAAATATCACCATAATGTAATGTTTAGTTTTGATGTGGAATTTCAAGGTAAACACTGTCACTGTGTTGTGATGGCCAAATCAAACCGATACTGTGTACCGTATCAAACAATAAGACATCACGTGCATTGAACATTTTGTATTGACAAATGTTTTGTCTTTTGTAAAATATTCTGTCTATTTGGATGGACGTTTTTTCTTTGATTTATAGTGAGAAAACACTGTATAATACAATTTTACTATTTCAACATTGTTTGGGACTATTTTTAACGCAGAACAAATGAAAGGTATAGTGTCTGTCAGAGTGAACACAATTATTAGTTCCTCCTTTTGTGGCGCTCAGCAATAAGAGGTTAGTGTTTGGACTGTTCGGCCTGGTGTCAGGATAATGTGACTGGGTGGGACATCATGCCACATGTCTACGGCATGATGCCTCAGAGCTAGACATCGCTATAAACTGCGATATGACTGAAAAACTGTTAAAGCTACGTCAAAAATGTAAATCACACACTAAATCTTTATATCTAAATAATTTCTACTGAAATAAAGCTATGTGAGAAGAATCTCAAATGGGTAATGATTTGATATTAAATTTATGAAACTCGTGAAATAATTTACATCTATTACTTGTCAAGGATAGCAAAAGCTGGACATTATTCAACTCCTTTCATAAATTCAATATTAAATCGTTAGCCTTTTAAGATCCTCTATATATGAAAGTTTCAAATTATTGTCTATTACCACAGCTCGCGTTGCTACGGTGATTTTTTTTTTTTTGTTGCTGAAAATCAGTCGCGTGCTAAGGTAAATGAAACGCGGGGTGACGATGATGGCCCAAAGGGGTCTTGATGCCCTATAGACCTTTTGAGCCCTGGACAAATGTCCCGTCCACCACCCAACCGCACTTAGTACGCTAATGCTGAAAATTGTTTTCCTGTAGATTTATTCGGGAGGGGGGAAGGTGGGAGAGAGGTCATCTTTCATTTAAGGTTTTTAATCATACTTTTTCTCTAGGGAATGTATTTTTCAGGGACAGTAGCAATATCACTTAATTTAAAGTATCACATTAATATCCAAAGAAGCAAGTCTAAACGCTATGTAAATGTTGATTAAAGTAGCACTAAATAATTTTCATATCCTCTCACCTGTGATCCCAAATGATATCAAGGTAAAACTTCTCAGCCATCAATAAGTATAATTTTAGAAAATCGTTCTTAATTTGAATTTTATTTAAGAAAGGTGTTTCAGTTCACTGTTGTCGTAATTTCGACACAACTTGCACATATTGCTTGATATTGAATATTAAGGACCATATTACAATCACATTATTTTAGGAACCCTTTGCTACAAGCGTTTGAACTGGTTAAAATGGTACCATGTGACGCAGAAAACTTGAAGTTATTAGAGCATAACACCAGCAATAAACTACTTCTGTATTAATGCGCTTTCAAAATATTTGTTTACAATGGCTAAAATATAGTTATTTATTTCTTGTATTACTTTTATAACCATTTGCAGTGACGCGAATTGAACTTTATAGTTCACAGAATTCATGGAGTCAGGAACTCGAAAATCGATTACAGCCTATACACGACCGGCTTCGCTTCACTACGGTCGCTCATGCAGCGTGTAATCGATTTTCAGGCTCCATAAAGTCATGAATCTTGCAAAATATGAATTTCAATCCACAGATAAATACTTGAAATGGTGAAAAGTTCAGAATAAGTGAATACGACAAATATCGTCTCTACTAGAAACAACAAGCAAGGAAGTAGGCAATTAGCAAGATATTTTTTTTAGAAGAAGCGTGGTGATTCATGGCCATGTGCAAATTCAAATTCCATTTGGACTAGGCAATTTCAGTTATGTTCGAGGTCTCTGTTGAAATACAATAATTTATAAGATGCATCGGTTTTCTGAGGAGACTAACCATTTAGCCATTTACTAATTATAAATCCTGTCATACCATTATATAAATGAAGATTAATTGAATCGCTCATTTATTGTAACAAACGGCAATAAAAAAACTTAAAATGTATTTAGCATCAAATAAACATTTAAATTTTTTTTTAAGGAATAATGATCAGTGACGTTAAACCTGAAATAAGTTAAAAATGGCGGCTTACGAGGTTTGTCACTTAAACGTTCTGTTATCATTGGTTGTTAGTTGATCCTGAAATTGTGAACATATATTGAATAGATGGGACGAGTTTTCTTTCGTCAGAAATGTGTTAATTTCTACAGTAAATAATCAGTCCAAAACATCTTCAAAATAACAGCTACAAAAATAAATACATTTCCATCTATTTAGATTAACGTTTGTTGTATAGTAGTAGTTCACAGGTGGTGTTAACTGAATTCTGAAATTGATCCCCTAATTTAATAATAATAATAATAATAATAATAATAATAATAATAATAATAATAATAATAATAATAATAATAATAATAATAATAATAATAATAATAATAATAATAATAATAATAATAATAATAATAATAAATAAATAAATAAATAAATAAATAAATAAATAAAAAAGAATAGTATCAACAACTATTATAACTACAATACAATATAATAACAATGCAGCAACAAAAAAGCAACCTCAAAAATATAAATAAAAAACAAGCAGAGAAAATATTTATAACATCTACAAAAATGTTCGTCTGCTTAAAATCGAGTAGTTTATCTTTCCACTCACCTTCGTGAAACAGGTAGCAAAAACCACCAATCCCACCAAGCTCCTCAGATCGCACATCTGTTATGTAAGGTTTCTTATTCCAAATTATGGCAAAAACAGATGCTGTCCATTTTACGGCCTTTATCACTGGGGGTATGGCCTTGAAAACAATAAAACACGTTGCAATATTACATACGTACTGGTAAAACAGTAAATATTATCTGCCATCAGAACAAAAGTAAGTAAAACTTGATAAGACCAAGTAAAATGATCCCTAATGTTTTAAAATTCAGTCTTTCCAATTATTACGGTGACTGCGTCAATGTCTTTATACCTGTAGTCTGTAGTATCTAAGAAAGAAGTACATGATAACCAGAAGCTGGTTTAATCACTGATACTACAAGACTTCATATTTGCAATAAAGTATAACGTGATAAAACAATTTGAACAGCCATGGCATAATGGAAACATGGAGTAAGAAAGCATGCAAGCTGCACTGACATGACCGCAAAACAGGCTGACCCAATTAATAAAAAGAAACATATTGCTCTTCAGATTTCCATATTTGCATCGAACCATTACTGTTGAGTTGTTGTTTTAGTATACAAAAGAGGTTATTCCGTTGCTATACTGTATATAACTGTTATACATACTGTATAACTAAAATATTTATCCTACAAAATGCTATTCCAAAACGCTTATTTGAACAGGTTGAAAACAAATCTCTTATGACCCTGGTGTATGTGTGTGTGTGTGTGTGTGTGTGTGTGTGTGTGAGAGAGAGAGAGAGAGAGAGAGAGAGAGAGAGAGAGAGAGAGAGAGAGAGAGAGAGAGAGAGAGAGAGAGAGAGAGAAAATTTAGAATATAATTTTAAAACAGAATCTAGTGATGTTCACCTGGCAAGAGAGATAATGTGGAATGTGATATTCACCTGTTGAAATAGACTATGTATACCATAATATTCACCTGGTGAGAGACTGTGGAATGTATTTTGCACTTGTTGAGATAGATTATGTCTAATGTGATGTTAAACTAGGGAGACAGACTATGTGGAATATTGTATTCACCGGGTGAGATAGGTTATGTAATATGTAATATTCACCGGGTGAGACAGGCGATGCATTATGGGATGTCCACCTGGTGAGATATGATATGTATAATGTGATATTAACCTGGAAAGATAGACTGCATTATGTCATATTCACCTGGTGAGGTTGACTGTATAATGTGTTATTCAACAAGTGAAATAAACTATATATAAAGTGATATTCACCTGGTGAGATAGGCCATGTAAAATGTGATATTCACATTTGAGACAGGCCATGTGCAATGTGATATTCACCCATGAGATAAGCCATGTACAATGTGATATTCACCTGGTGCAGTAGCCATGTATAATGAGATATTCACATGGCGCGTTTGACTTATAATGCGATATTCACCTGATAAGATTGGTTATTATAATGTCATATTCATCTGGTGAGATAGGCTATACTAAATGTGACAAGTATCATACTACCACTAATTTTCACCCAATCTGGCAATCATTTACAGCACTGCGAAATACCCAAATTCTTAATACAACTTATTTCTTGGATTATTGATTGTAGCACCTCTTTATGTTTTAGAGTAACTCCATGAAGAGCATTCATACAAGAGTAATTTTATTTCACTTTCACCTTTTCGAAATTTATGCATAGAGAAAGGAAATTGCCTTCATCAAAATCATATCTATCTATCTATCTATCTATCTATCTATCTATCTATCTATCTATCTATCTATCTATCTATCTATCTATCTATCTATCTATCTATCTATCTATCTATCTATCTATCTATCTATCTATCTATCTATCTATCTATCTATCTATCTATCTGTCTTACTGTTTGTCTGTCTATCTATCTATCTATCTATCTATCTATCTATCTATCTATCTATCTATCTATCTATCTATCTATCTATCTATCTATCTATCTATCTATCTATCTATCTATCTGTCTTACTGTTTGTCTGTCTATCTATCTATCTATCTATCTATCTATCTATCTATCTATCTATCTATCTATCTATCTGTCTGTCTGTCTGTCTATCTGTCTGTCTATCTATCTATCTGTTTAGTCTGTCTGTCTGTCCATTTGTTTGTCTATCTGTTTCTCCGTGGGCTGAATTCCCCAACACAAAACAGTTGATAGACAGATAACAGATTGAATAACACATTGTAAATTAATTACGGTAACTTCTTTCAAAATGTACATACAAAAATACTTTAATGTAATCAGTTTCAACGTTATATACTCTCGATTTTCAAATCAGGAAAAAGTATCCTCATGAAAAATGCACGAAAGTTCCTTACCTTACGGTTCCTTCGTGTAGCAATACGCCTACAAAAAAGTGACTAAGCAATACAACTACTTGCTATCTAATAGCCTGGACCATTGAATAAGCAATACAACTACTTGCTATGTAATAGCCAGGGCCTTTGACTAAGCAATACAACTACTTGCTATGTAATAGCCTGGGCCTTTGACTAAGCAATACAACTACTTGCTAAGTAATAGCCTGAGCCTTTGACTAAGCAATACAACTACTTGCTAAGTAATAGCCTGAGCCTTTGACTAAACAATACAACTACTTGCTAAGTAATAGCCTTGGCCTTAGACTAAGCAATACAACTACTTGCTAAGTAATAGCCTGGGCCTTGGACTAAGCAATACAACTACTTGCAAAGTAGTAGCCTGGGCCTTTGACTAAGCAATACACCTACTTGCTAAGTAATTGCCTAAGCCTTTGACTAAGCAATACAACTACTTGCTATGTAATAGCCTGGGCCTTTGACTAAGCAATACAACTACTTGCTAAGTAATAGCCTGGGCCTTTGACTAAGCAATACAGCTACTTGCTATGTAATAGCCTGGGCCTTAGACTAAGCAATACAACTACTTGCTATGTAATAGCCTGGGCCTTTGATTAAGCAATACAACTACTTGCTATGTAATAGCCTGGGCCTTTGACTAAGCAATACAACTACTTGCTATGTAATAGCCTGGGCCTTTGACTAAGCAATACAACTACTTGCTAAGTAATAGCCTGGGCCTTTGACTAAGCAATACAACTACTTACTAAGTAATAGCCTGGGCCTTTGACTAAGCAATACAACTGCTTGCTATGTAATAGCCTGGGCCGTCTTGCCAAATGTAATCACTTGCTCGCGCGTTTTGAATACGTTGCGATCTACTAGAATTCGTTGAAACAGAATATGCTTATTCACATTTGGTAAAATGTGTACTTCATTTGAGTTCCTAAGACCCAATTAACAAAGAACAATTCAAATAGAAAGGATTTGTCAAACTCAAGGCAACAGAGAAGAAAAAACATCGTTTTCTACAAGAAGAGAGATGATTGTAATCCGACAACACATTTTTTTCTTGTCATTAGTTATGATAATATTATACTAATTAGTTTCTCAAAAGCAAACCAATCATGTGTTTGTTTAGTGAGCGAACACTTCAAGAAGATTCCATAAAACTTGTGTATAAAATGTGAAAGTTTTGAATTTGACTCGTAGATAATTTAGAAATGATTAATTGTTTTGCATTATTTTAATTTAGGAGGGTGGGAGTGTAGATCGAATATATTTCGTACCTCCACGTGTATGCTCTCATTAGTATCTTGCATCCCTCAAAACTTGGCAAATGAGAGTCTATAACTGTCTGTTTACATGTCCTTTCTTATTACTATAGCAACATAAGGACGCGATAAAATTGAAGAAGAAAAACAAAGTTACGTTAGTCTGCATGCTAGACCCCCGTAACTAAAAAACGAAAGACTAACTTTCGTTAATCGCTAGCATTATGTCAACATATTCTTCATTTCATGTGCTCATGCTTTTATATCGTCTTGAAACTGTACACCACGTGTTGTTAATGTAATTAAATCGCAGATGGTGCAGCAAATGCAATGTTATTACAATACAAGTAACGTCGATGCATAAATCAATCTTTACTGGTGAAGCAGGCCGAGTTGTGGGACGGTAATGCTCACACAGAAATCATTAATTGATGGCAAAGACTATCCAGCACACATCTTGGTTAATTGTTTCTGAAAACAAGAATTGTATATAACATTTTCTGCTACTTTTGTATAAAATAACGCAGATTAAAATAACCTTTTATTAGCGTGCTAAACGATATACGCCAACATAAACTTCATCTAAACGCTTCTGAGAAAATTAACAACTACAGCATCATTTCCTGTTCTTGCATTGAAACAAACAATAGCTGAAAAAATTGATCATAAAGCATGAAGTATGAGACTCAGATTTCATTCCCAGTCAATCAAAAATGTCTTTGTATAGAAAGGTCTTTAGTTTTGTTGAATTGCTGATGCCTCTTCTGAAACTCAAAGGTAGGCTCAAAATCTTTGATTTTCTGAAACATGATACTTGAACAAGAGGAAATTAATTTCGATAAGTGAACAGAGTGATTGAATCCTATAGCACTACCGACATGTTCGTTTGACCTTGTGAATGAATGCTATATCTCTCCCGACATATCATGTCCGTTTGACTTTGTGAATGAATGCTATATCTCTCCCGACATGTCATGTCCGTTTGACTTTGTGAATGAATCCTATATCTCTCCCGACATGTCATGTCCGTTTGACCTTGTGAATGAATGCTATAGCTCTACCGACATATACTGTCCATTTGACCTTGTATTAACATAGTCAGTAGGGGCCTATCCCATCTATGTAATGTGAAAACGGTCTGCAGATGGATCGACGTCAACTAGATAAGTCTTCGAAATCATACAAGGTGCCAGGTGCATGCACTGCAATATACTGTACTCGTTTATATGTTGGAACCAACTGCAAGCAGCTCAGATCATGCTCTAACGTCGCATAATGAGCTAGAAGATCCTAGTCTACGTTGATTGATTAATCCTAACAAACTGCAAAGAGCACGATCTACCGCATTATGGTAGGCAGATTTGGGCCTTTTGCAGTTTCCTGTTTGTTCCGTTTATATGCAAGTGAAAACTATTTCATCGGATGAATTACATCTTTATAAACAGTTATTTGAAAGTCAATCTATGGTGTACTTTAAGCGCTCCGACGAAAGGTCCGACTGAGAAAAGGCGCTGTCATGTTGGTGTTAGTCTCATTCAAACAGACTCTCGCGCGGATCGCGAATTTTAAGTTAAATACTGGGATCCGGACGGAGTATGTGACTTGGACGTATGGAATGACCGTGCCTTGCATACTTCAGATATAGTGCCCTGTCCCCTTGCAGGAGGAACACGGAGAAAACCATCATGGTGCAGCATCTACGAGATACGGTTAAGGATGCTGACATCTTATTCCACAATTCTTAGGCATCTAAAAACGAGTTCATAAAATGTTCCAACTCTTTAGCAGCCTCTACATGTGTTTGGAAGTCCCCATGTGCTCAGGTCGTATTCTCAGTATGCAGGGGGGTCACTCATATCGCTCATATGGTAGAGGTTGGCGTCTACAGCCTTGTCCGTTAGTACTATTCCGTCTCCGTCTCTGACAAAAGGTTATTCTTTTCCATGTAGAGCGGCTGGGATTTAGCATCGTAACGTGTTTTTGTTGTGATTGTAATAGAAAAATACCAGAAAATGATTTAATATGGCAGGGACAGCCAGGCCAATGCAGATGGTGATTTTCAGATTAAGTCTGGCTTTGGCGTAATGTACCGCCATGATGTTATCAAACAAGATCTTAAGGATCTGGAAGGCTGATAATCGGCGATCAGGCGTTTCAAACTGTCATCTCTGCTACCTTGAATGGCCAGATCGACGTCGATGCGTTTTGTCATTTTTCCCATAATCTTGCTATGAACGGAATTCTTTAACAGATCAAAGTAGAATTTTTCGAAACTATTAATGATCTTAGCCTGCAGGTCTGTGTTCTTCTGGATGTAGAGATCCATTCACGGACTGGGAACAAACTCTTGCGTCCTGTGAATCATGATGATATACATGTCAGGGCTAGTGCAAAACTTAAGATTTCTATTTGTGAATGGTGCTTCTCTCCATTTTTAGTAGATTGGGTACCTGCAGCAACCTACCAGCCCTTCAACCAGGCCGTTCTGTAGGACGATAGTCATTTCTTTGGGATAATTGTCGACACGGCGGTTAGCTGAAATCAATCTGATCATCGTGGAGATCTTCTGAATAGTCCAAGTCAACCTTTAGATATGACCTTAAAATTAATCTCTTCTGGGTTGTCCCAGAGAAAATCACATGTATCGTGGCCCAGCCATAAAGGTTCTTGAATAATTATAGAAAATTCAGGTGATTGCTCGCGGGGTGGGGTGGGGGTATAATCTGGACACTTGAAGATGTTGATCTTCTATAAGTACAACCTGTCCATAGAAGTTGCTACCAAGAAGTGCGTATCAATGTCTGTCAATACCTCGATCTATGTAACTGTGGCTTTGAACTTCCCACCGGTGGTGCTAAAGTAATGCGGAGGATCGGTGCCATATTTCTTGGGGAAGGGGTGAATCTAAAGGCCTCAGAAACATCAGCCAGAAGGAACACTTTTGTCTTGAGGTAAAGGTCGTGTTAGTCTCTCATAGTCTTACGGTCAAAGGTACTCCAATCATTTATGCGTGCTGATATCACTTTAAGGATATACTCGCACGACATCCAATATTGTAGAAGAATTCAATAGAGGGGGAGTATATTAGACTCCACCAACCAATCCATCCCCATCCTTATGCCCGTATAGATATGATATCCATTGCAGTCAGTCGACAGGTGATGTGGAAGTCTTTCTGAAGAATTGTACCCCGTTTTGCTAGATTGCATGGTAGAAAATGGTAGCTATCGATAAACTTAGCTGGTCCAGGGATAAAGTCATATCTTTTTCCACTTTAGTGGGTGTGGCCAATCTTCCCCCGAGTGTTTGATAAATATAGATTTCTTTGTGGAACGCAGACAGCAGATGTTCAAGTATTTCAGCAAAGGATACATTCACAAGATAAATGTGTTTTGGAGCGAGTACAACATTATATTAATGTCTGCAAAATTCCACCGAAGAAGGAATAACATAGCATTAGATTGTAAAATGTTCGGGCAGCATAATTTCTCAAGGCAGGTGAAGCTGATAAATCCTAGGATGACTGAAAACATAGTTATCCGTCGGTGTTCTGTTGGATTATGGGGGTGTGTGATAGTTTCGCCTTCATATCTTTGAGTGACGTAGCAGAAGCCGCAGATAGGCTGACAATAAGTTTTACAGGTAACGCTGTGCATGGGGTCAATTTTATCCTTTTTCATACTCCTCGATATCACCAAAGATAACGCAGAGTTCTGCTTTCTGATGAAAGGTGTGCTTAGAGTAAAGCTTATTCTTTCCAGGTTCTGGTAGAGAGGTCATCTATGGCTCTGAGCCTATAAATCAGCAGTCTTTGCCTTTGGCGTGACTCACAAAGTCAGGCCGGGAGAAGGCGTGTGCGTACCTGGAGAAAACAAGCATTTTAAATTAATTTATATTACCGTTTTACCCCATCTAGAAAAGGTCTTCGTTCCATCCTTAATTCTTCCTGTCGTCTTCGGCTAATGGCAGAAAGCTGATGGTTCTTTTTCATTACTTTATCGAAACTGTGTATAGAGTAAAGCGCGTTGCTACATCCAAAGTTATTAACAACAATGGTTGTGTTAAGGTTCTCAAACTTTGTAATGTCTGATACCTTCAACAGAAACCTAGGTTTATCAAATTGTAAACTTTATTGATATTTGCTGTACATGTACGCTCGGGCTGATGGTCACCAAGCGAACAGAAAGCACAAAGGGTAACCGATTTGAAAGATTGGGTGTAATTTTTTTCTATGTTGATGACTGCTCCCCACTCCCCCAAGAACTCCAATGATTGACTGGTAGTTTCATATTAGCATGTGCATAATGGGCTCAAAGTGGCGATTTATGTTTTTTTTTCTTTCTGCGGTCTCACGAACACTATAAGTAAGGCCCAATCGGCATGGGATTATACCAATGTATTAGGACGCAATAACTAGCCGGATGTCATATAATCAATCCAGTTTTATGAATATTAGTATAATTTCACACGCATTTGATATCGTTTGTAAGCAAAGAGTTCAAATATAACGTTAGATATACTTTAAATGTGTTATATTTCCTTTGAATTTAAATATGACTAAAAGGATACGCAGTCATTTATATATACCATATATGTGAACGCATCGAGCTTTGGACCTTTGATTTTCTAGTTACAAGTCTAAAACACTGAATACATGGTACCTGACTAAGTTTAATTCAGAATGATCAAGTGTAATGTTCAACGGACTTTCAAATAGTAATGTTCAGTGAACTCTCATACATTAATAGTCAATGGATTCTCAAATAGTAATCTGCCCATTCTCAAGTGTAAGCTGGAGCAGAAGAAAGCAGAAGTGACAAGTATTTATTTTGAAGCACTAATGGTTGTACAAGGTTTTCTTCATATGCGGATGTTCGTAATTTAATAATGAAGAGATCGCCGATTATGTTTACGGTTGAAGTGAAAACAGACGCATGAGTAACTGGATCACAAACAGTTATTGGCAAAAACCAAAATAATCGTTAGCAGATCTTCCCTTTCAAAGCCCCTTGTCGTGAGCAATTAGATGGGGGTCACGATTTCCCTGGGGGCGAAGAAATTACGTAGACTACTTTCGTCTTCATGGGATATATTACTTTCGTGAAGCAATTAGCATCATTTCCAGTCCTCACGTCGGACAGAATCAGAAAGATTCAATTCAACTATATGTATTTCTCATTCTCTGCTAGCCAATTCTCGGAGTTCTGTGAAGCAAGCTGAACAAAATCACACACTGAGGAGTCCGATTAATTTTGTTATTATTATTATTATTATTGCACACGCAAATTAATTTTTGTCTGTCATTCTGAATGTGTGTCATCCAATATGTAATTGAAACCGTCGACTTCAGAAAACGAATGAATAGCCAGAAAAATCACGTTAGAAATTAATAAGAAACTCGCCAAGCTTAACAGAATATTCAGCATTCAATGTCTAACCCGGTGTGGACCGATATAGAACGGGCACGTGAGCAACTATACTGAATTGAGTAACTAAAAACTCGGGTAACTCGGTCTAGTAAAAAGACTAATAATCTTCCCAATTCAGTCTTGTGAATATTAAAGTTGGACATCAGTTTTTATGCAACTTTACTGTTACTGTTCTTACCCATGAAACATTACATAACATCATCATCATCGTCGTCGTCATCATCATCATCATCATCAGTATTATTATTATTATTATTATTATTATTATTATTATTATTATTATTATTATTATTATTATTATTATTATTATTATTATTATTATTATTTCAGTGTCCCAATTTAGCTTGCCTATGACTTGCATTTCTACCTTCTCCACGCACAACTTTATCGAGATATAATTTCTAGTGAATACATTTTTTCTGGTCTTTAATAGCATCATTTTTCCATACACACGGTTTCCGTAGTTTTCCCTTAGGTTCAATAAGTTGCTCACCCGGATCATATCCACTTGCACTGATCACACCAATTTCATATATTGCTATTTTCTACATCATAATACACACGTGTAGAAACACATTCTAAATTTGTTTTCATCTAGGTTTATTTTTATTTATTTATTTATTTATTTATTTATTTATTTATTTATTTATTTATTTATTTATTTATTTTTAAATGATTATTTTTCTTTTTTATATTTTACTTTCCATGCAGGCATGTAAGTAGTTAAAGTTTTATCTCGACCTATGTGCTACATGTTTCTTTTGTTTTTGTAAGAATATCGAACCTGTTTCTCTGCATCGCAAAGCAAACAAATCCTACTCAAATGATGTTAAGTAAAATAAAAAAGTCAAGTACAATAGCACCAAGAGCTACGTTTCTCTTCTCACAAATTTATGTTATGTTTTTGAGTTTTTTAATTTATATCAAAGTGAATGTTATGTAATTTCTAGTAAACGTCACTATGCTCTGAGTGTTAATATCGTTATAGTAATTACTATCCCTTGAGATGTTTTGTTGATAACATACACATGAACCTTCACGTTTATGAAAAGATAATTTTGCTAGCCAATACCTTTCTTCTTCTCTTTGCTAACAAAATTTTCGTAGTCTGATAAAATTCAAGTAAGCATATGAATATAATTGACCTTATAAGATGAATGTCTGTACGGACAGCTAGGAAAACCCAATACACCTAGTCTATATGAAGATTTCATATTGGCTGATAGCTGCCTAGTACGGACAGCTAGGAAAACCCAATACACCTAGTCTATATGACGATTTCATATTGGCTGATAGCTGCTTAGTACGGACAGCTAGGAAAACCCAATACACCTAGTCTATATGACGATTTCATACTGGCTGATAGGACGAGATTATTTTGGTCAGATCAGCTTTCTTATATAAGAGAATAATTATCTTTTTCGAAACGATTGTAGTTTTGCCTGTTTAATACAATTTTTAGCACATGATATTCCGTATAGCGGACTTATATTTCGCTGAGAAATAGAACGGGAAGAACCACCGTCCTACATGAAGCTACTGGAGAGCTTTCTCACATTTTTCGATTTAACAATATATTAATGTGAGATTATATTTTTTCTATCTTTGTTAAAAGTCATTTTCCTATCTTTCCTGAAGTTTGGTTATAGTGATTTATTTTCGTATAAAAATAATGTTACTTGTTCTTGTCTGTTTCTATGTTTTACTCCGTCTTTGTAACGCTCGGTGTTTGGAGTAAGAGTAAGTATTATGGAATCACAAATGAAAACAGCGTTGCAAGCATTCACTCATCAGCTAAGAAAGAAATATGGTGGAAGGGTCTTGTTCCCTCTGCAAGATAGGCATAGTCTAAAATTTGAATAGTGTCAGAAACGATAACAGTATTGTGACATCATAACCCTCTTTGAGACTTAGGTCTACGGAGAACTATATTTTCAATAAGATTTCGACAAAATGAGCTAATGTATATTAGAATAGATGTAAGAATTTTGGGAGTTTAAGGTTTAAGAGTTTAACTGAATCTAATGAAACGTAACCAATATAATAATATGTAGCACACAATATGAAATTAAATTTTACAAATCCATATTTAATAAACAGCTATCATATAAAACTGTTATCTTATAAAAATGATTTTATATCGAATGCAAACTCGTTCAGAATTGACGAGAACAAATAGCCGAAATCGAGCTACAATAACCGAGAGCGAGAAGGTGAGGACGAACTGGAGGGATTATGGGGTGAACTGGAGAGAGTAGCCTGCAAACAGGAGAGGGCGAGTTGAAGGAGTCGAGAGCCAATAAGAGATGACGAGAAAGAAACGGAAAGTGGAACTAAAGGAAAGTAACTCCATCTGCGATTTCAAAATGAAGCAATAGCGCAAAAACAATATGAAAGAGGAAATGTAGCACTCAAACTTGGTAAAATGCACAATGGCAATAAATTCTAACAACCGCATCGCTTTAAGGTTGGCTAACACACAAGCTTTGAAGTTCACGTGTTAAGCAATTTGATATGAAAACCATTTTCAATTGGAGAAATGATTAAATTGGCGTGTTCTGTGTCAAGCACGTTTTACGTAATGGCGCATACACGTTTCCCAAGACGCAAGGACCAAATCAAGTTGCCTCTGCTACACAAAGTATTCCATCAATTTCCACTAGTATAATAAATACCGTATAGATTTATATTCATGTTGTCTGGTTTAAATTAGATAGAAACATTTTATCTGTAATACTGAATACAGTCATGGCCTTCGAACTTTTATATACGTACGGAGAGACATCATTTTAACTCTATTACTGAATTCAATCATGGCCTGTCTTTTTTTCATATACGTTCTGAGAGACATCATTTGAGAAGCATTATGTTTGTCTTTCTCTTTTGTGCGTTTTGGAGGCGGTGAGTCTAGGGATGGGGGAAATGGGGGTTGATTGTTTCCTAAAAGACATGGCTTTTGGAGGCGGTGAGTCTAGAGATGTGGTAAATGTGGGTTGATTGTTTCCTAAAAGACATGGCTTAATTATCTAAAGCGGTGAACAATAATTTAAGGCAAGGAGATGTAAAGATTGTGTATGATATTTTTTCCGACTAAATAAAGTATAAGGTATAATTTATTATAAAATTTATTTTGTATGCGTATCATATTAGGGTTTCGTAGTCCTAAAAATGCTGATAATTGATTTCTGTGCTATATGTTTTAATACTACCCCTCCCTTTTTCCGACTCTAATTTGTAGTATAACAATCCAAGAAAGTCTCGCACACACTGATGTAGACACAAAACAAATTGTTGTTCTCAGAGCAGATAAAAGTGCCGTTATATTAAATTTGAATACCATGCAAATTTCTTTAGCAATAAACCCACGTTTTCTTTTCACGTCTGAAGTTTAATTTCATCTTTTTGACTTTTTAAATCACTTGTTATTACCTCCCTTTCCATTACACGTGCATGATTTTATCCCGTTCTCTCACACTCGATCCCGATTACTCCATTTCGTAGTAAAACCTAGAACGGTAAGAATCGATTGAAACTGTTGGGTTTTTTTTAAGTATAAAGACGATTTTAGGACGTTTCAGGTCATTTGGAAACAAGATTTTGGGTTATTTGGAGGTAAGGTTTGGGATTATTTGAGGTAAATTTCGAGTTATTTGGAGGTAAACTTTTGGGGTTCTTAGAAGTTAATTTGGGGGTTTTGTTATTTAAGTGTAAGGTTTGGGATTACTTTTGGCAGTAAGGTTTGTGGTTATTTGGAGGTAATTTTTGGGGTTATTTTAGGTAAAGTATTGGGAAATTTTGACGTAAAGTTTAGGGTTGCTTGCAGGAGGAATTTCAGATTATTTTGAGGTAAACATTATTGCAAGGAAACGTGATATTATGCTGATGTTATAAACAAAACTTCTCATTAGTACAAAAATGGGTAGTTCACATAAAATGTATATCCTATACGGTATAATCACGACAATGCATGCCAGTTTGTTCAATTTTGGGTAGGATGGTCAGCAATCGCTCTTGAGTGACTTATTTCCTTAAACAAGATTAGTTTTACGTTTTGTTTGTACCTAATCAGAAATCGTTAGTGTGTTCGTGAGTTCATCCATTGAGGTTGATGTTAAACCATTTGTATACGTGTATGTGTGTAATGGAGATAGATTGCACTAATTCAAGAAAAAGAAAGTTGATGTCATTCGAGAATAATTTAAAAATATATGAAATCGGACAAATTTTCGCGAAAAATTTATATTCAGTGTAGCAAATCAGAACGATCTATCATTACTTTTGTGAAATTAATTAAAATGAAAATAAAATTTGCATCATCAGTGGAGTTTATTTTTTGCCAAAGCTGAAGAGGCCCTAAAATTCAAATCGAGCCAATTTTATTTAGCTTTCCAGGCTAGTATTCATTTTAGCGTGTATTATCTAAAATTCTCTCTGCCACAATTGATATGTACTTAACTCGATCCCGTGGCATCTTCAGGTTCCAAATATATGTAAGTTTTTTTTTGATTGGTGTAAGGGTACAGTAAAACACATTGATTATTTTAGTATGAGGTAATTGAAATGAATTGCCATTCTTAAGGACACGCATCAGTAACAAATACAAACTTATCCAATATTGGTATTCGAACACGCATTTTTTCAGTTGCGAATCCACACGCAAACTACTTAGTCAACATGTTTCCTGGGGCTTACTGTGCAAAAGTCTCTGCAGTGTTGTGAATAGAGCAAAGTCCGACAAATTAAAATTTGCCGATAATCGTTGGAGTGTTAGAGAAGTATTAGAGAGACACAAAACTGGGGTAGAGTAAATTTTGAGATGCCTATATTCAAAGATTGAGCGAAAACATGTCGATGTTCGAGCTCTAGGGCCTCCGCTAGAATTGTGAATATTCGGTATATGTCCATTCACAATAATGAATGGTTAGATTTGTTTTGTGTTTTTTTTTCAAAGGGCCGATGTTAGATTTGTTTTGTGGGTTTGTTTTTCAAAGGGTTGATCAGTTTTAAAACGCTTGGTTCGTTAAAAGTCTATTCTTACACATGAAGAGTGCAATATCTTTCCTGGCAAAAAGTGGGCAAAAAGGAACCTCTTGAAAATTTGTCATAGGAGCAAACCTTATATAAATGGGACTAGCAAATTGTTCTGACAATGAGAATGTCCGTTTGAATAACTTGTGAGATAAGTGTCATGCAATCTGGATTCAAAACTTTACTTGGTTTATCCACAAAGAATGCATGTAACATCGTAATCTTTAAAAGGGTTTAACTATCGATATGCCCAATATAACGCCATAGAAGTCAAGCATGCAGATAGTATGGCTCAAAAATGAACTATTAATTTCTGTTAAATCAGGAAGATTTACAGATCGCGATGATAATAAAAAGCAATTTCAGTCAAATATATTGGATCTGATCCGAAATTGTGTTTAGTAGTGATAATAAACAGTGGTAGCTTGCACTTATTTTATAACAAATAAATTCATCACCAAAATTCCATGGAAAGAAGACGATCTCTTGGTAGACATTATCGCTTCTTGGATGGTATCGATCTTTCATAAAAGTTACAAAGAGCTTGGACCAAGGCAAATTTTCCTCACGATAATTTTATTTTTGTTGGGAAGGGGGTTAACTTTTAAATATCTGGATGAGGTTATCGTGGTAGATTAGCAGATTAGAGACCATAAGACCATGCCTATTAAGGGAAAAATGGAATTTGCGGTGCAACATGCAGCAAAGATTACCTCTGTGTGACGAGAAAACTGACCATAAAGGACACATATAAAGAAATGAAAAACCTTATGTAAATGTCATTGATGCAAGAACATCTATCTAAAGTGGACGGAAGACACTTATTTTGCCGTATATCTCAACTCTCAAACATAGTCAGAATTCTGAACTAGATAAGACAGTTAAAACTGTAATCTTCTCGCAGAATTTAGAATACACGTGTTTTCTCGTTGGCTGCTGTCATTGGAAACAGTTTAATCAGAGACGTAAAAATGCCTGTCAGTCTTAATTGATAAACATGCCTTAATATATGCACATGTACATATCAATTCGGAGTGCATCAAGAAGGGTTTCTCAACATCAAGGGCACCTTTTTATTATAGTCAAACTTTGTGTCTTGCTTACCATTATAAACAAGAGAGAGAGAGAGAGAGAGAGAGAGAGAGAGAGAGAGAGAGAGAGAGAGAGAGAGAGAGAGAGAGAGAGAGAGAGAGAGAGAGAGAGAGAGAGAGAGAGAGAGAGAGAGATTTTGGTGGTTAGTATCTTTAATCACGATCCCAACTGTTCTGTGTATCTGAATTATGTCATGATTAAGATTGAGAGTCGTGAGTGTTTTTTGTTTTTTTTTTGTTTTTTTGCCTACACGAGTTTTGTCATGAATGTAAGTAGCAAACGAGATTGAAGAGTTAGTGGAATCTTCCATCGGGAATGATGGATTTTCCAAATCAATCTGTTGCGAAGTATGTCAAATGGATATTTGTCTACATAGAGGGGTTAGATAAACAATTGTTATTTCCCGTTTATGATAAGTCTGCAGGATATTTTACATATGAGTTCAGATGTAACTTCAGAGGAAGTATTTATTTAAATTATTCATTGGAATTACAATGTGCTCATTCACCTTTTGGACTAAAACACTACTTTGGGACTATTTAGAACAAATTCAAGTACATTCTTGATCATATCATTGTGTCATATCAGGACATTAAAGACTATTCTACTTTATTCTGAACATTCTATACTTTTGGACTTGTGGAAAAAAATGTAAAGATTATTTGTGATTTAATTCAAAATACTGTAATCGACTTTTAAATATATGATTTTTTTTTAGCCAAGTCGCTACGATGTCTGTAGCCTTAAAGTTTATATTATTGTCTAGCATTAGGGCATCGTTCCGCAGATATTTAGCATGATGTCCCACCCAGCCATATTATCCTGTCACCAGACCGACCAGTCCTAATACTAACCTCTTAGCGGTGAGCGTCTAGCGATGTAGCAATTAGTACCATTTTTAAAAAATCTTTGGCATGATTTGGCCAGGGTTCGAACCTGCTACCGCCCGCATCCAAGGCGGACGTTTTAACCACCTGGCCATCGGAGCGGTCGTATCTTAGTCAAATAAATAATATGTTTATTTTATTAATCTTGTTGGTTTAGCTTTTTTCTGTTACATAGTTTAAGACCTACAGTCGTTATAGGATGCATTGAATTAGTACTCTGTTTCATATCTTAATACATTTTATCTTACCATTTGTTACACAACAAATAAATCAACACTTTCACAATTTTAGTTACATGTGTAACAGCTATAAAAGCCTGCTTAATCCATTGTTAGATTTAGTACATTGATTATTGTAAAAAGCTGTAACGATGAAATAGTTTATTTTATTTTGGAATCGCACTCAAGTGCATTCTATCCAATCAACAACCACAAAAATCCCAATCAGAATATAGCTGATAACAGATGTTGTGCTAATAATTCAGTATTCAGAAATCTTTATATTCTTTATTATATGTAACATTTCATTCAAAAATTTAACTTCAACAATTTAATGCATATGAACAAAAAGTACATCACCCCCCCCCAATAAATTACGTAGTGCTGAATAAATTATCAAAGTGACCTACATAATTGAAATGCAATGTTGATATGCACGGCAATTGTTAAGACTAGATACAATGTTTAGACTAGGCATTTATTTATAACACTTTAGTTCCATTTGAAATTAAACAAAAGTTAACTATTGAATATAAAAAAATGTGTCTCCTTTTCTGGAGTTGCTGTTTTCTGTATAGATTATATCTGGATGTGTTCCCCACATGTGGTATAGCCGTAGTCTATTAGTGATAGTATAATCCCGACAAATTTCGTCAGCAATCTTTAGTTATTCTCTTGATGAGTGTTGTACATATATGATTTTTTATGTGTATTCCAGCTGAGATGTTAACCAATGTAGATACCAAAAAGTTTTTGAATGTTAGCACTAGACACGTCTAAACCATTCTGAGTTAGAAGCAAATCCATGATAGCTGGTAAGCGCTGCCTTGTTCCCATTATTATTCATTTCGTTTTTAGATGCATAAATATGCATTCTGTTTCGTAGTCACCAAACTGTTGCTGAAGCCGTTTTAAAGTTTATTTTGCAAGTAGTCAAGAAATTTACCAGATGAAAACAGTGAATTGTGCACTGAACGCAATGATAAGCCATTGATGAACAGTAAAAAGAGAATAGCCCATAATATAAAGCCTTGAGGAACATCACTTTTTACTTTAATCGAAAATACATTTAACCGTACAAATTACAAACTACCCGGAATCTTTTAGTGAGATACGTCGTAAAGTAAAACACTGAATTAAAATAAAGCATGCAGGCTGATAGTTGTTTTTGTTGTTGTTGTTGTTGTTGTTGTTGTTGCTGCTGTTTTGGTGCTTAACGTCATTTTTCAGCACACAATAGGCTATACATGGCGGCCAGTATTAATGGTGGAGGAAGAAACCGGGAAATCACAGGAAAGAACCACCGACCCACGAGAAGCTACTGGCAAGCTTTCTCACATATCCACATTCGCCGAATCCTAGACTCGAACCCACGCAGATGGAGGTGAGATGGCAGTGATCCGTAACGGACAGCGCTTTAGACCAGTTGTTTTTATTGAGCATAAAATGAAAAATCAAATGTAATGCTTTTTCTTTAAATCAAAGATTATCTAGTAAGTTCGCTCGATTCGATTGCTAATAACCACCGGCCAACTAGTTTGAACTTTAGTGTTTTGTAAGAAACCTGCTTGTGATTGATGGAGGGGTTGATACTTTTATATGCCTGCTGATATGGTTCACAACAGCCATTGAAAGTACAAGAAGAACATATATGAGTTGTTGTTGGGTGGTTCATTCTTTTCATTTCCCTTATGAACTGCGATTTCGTTAGTATACCATTATGTTGTTTTGGTCATTTACATCTTGTGATTATGTTTCTTTAAAATAGTAAGAAAAAAGTGGTTCCAGACAAATTATAATTCTGGTCTGTATTAGAGAAAGTTAGTCAGCAACTATTTAGAGACAGTTCAGATAGAAATTAATTTTCATCAAATTTGTAAAACATTGGCATTGTATATAAGAGTGTGAAATGTTTTTCGTTGCGCTTTGCTGTTTATGAGTTGTATATATGGAATAGTGATCACTAAAATCTCGTAGAGGTTGTCAGTGTGGGTTGTGGGGCCCCGAGTGGCTTAGTGGTCTAAAGCGCTATCCGTTACGGATCACTGCCATTTCACCTCTGCCTGCGTGTGTTTGAGTCTTGAATTCGGCGAATGTGGATATGTGAAAAAACTTGCCAGTAGCTTCTAGTGGGTCGGTGGTTCTTTCCGGTGATTTCCCGGTTTCTTCCTCCACTACTAATACTGGCAGCCATGTATAGCCTATCGTGTGCTGAAAAATGGCGCTAAGCCCAATAACAACAACAAGTGTGGGTTGTGTTAATAGGGTTAAGGGAGGTAGAAGCAGAGGTTGTCACTCTTATATGAACATGTATTTCGTCTGAAATGTCGCGCAGTTGTATCAAATAAAGCTAGTGTTAGTTTCGGAGATGAAATCAATATTAAATGTTTCCCATGATAATTCCGTCAAAGTTAAAAGCAAGAGTGACCTCTGGCCAGCGTTCATATTGGCCAGTTCCTGATTAGAGAATGTTTGTAGACAGGTATGCAGAGCAGATAAGTAAAGATTTTCTATTAAAGGAACTTAATTTGAACCATATTGATTCCGCGATGAATATTCTAGATCAATTCTTCTTCTGAACTTAGCGCTGTTTGAAACGTATATAACTATCCTACCTCCGATACTTTGGCATCGATTTCATCTTTCAGAGAAACGCTGCTAACAGATATAGCACAGACAGGTACATTACAAAAAAGAAACTTTTCTCATAGTCCAGTTGCTGCAAGGTTGGATTTCTTAAGTGTTAATACATTTCCAAAATTTCTTTTCAAGCCAAAACGGGAACAGTACACTTTTTCCAATCAATATAAGATCGAGGACAATTTTTAATTTTTCTGCGTTATTGGTCTGGCTCTTTTGAACCTTTCTCAAAACCAGTGTGACGTACCTATAAACATGACTATTCCAACCTTAACTTTTTCATTGATCATCTTTGTCATCGTTAGATTCATAAAATCTAACACAAGTTAATTAATTGTACAATTACGTTACAGAGAATGTGAAAACTGGGTCTCAAAATCATTAAAATTTGCGTTATATATATATATATATATATATATATATATATATATATATATATATATATATATATATATATATATATATATATATATATATAATATCCATAATCTTCAAGAAGAACTCTTTTTGCGATTTCATCTGTAGCAAGAAATATATTTGAGTACACAGCTTTGATTAAACTCTGAACCAATTCTGTTGAATTATCCCTGGACTTAGTATATGCACTAGTATTAAAAAAAGCAAGAAATAAAACGAAAGCACGATCGTACTGCACAATTAAGAATGGGATATATTATCCGCAAGACATGAAGTTTTACCAAAAGTTAAAATCAACGAATAGAGAGTGGATGACACATTTTTCATTCGATCTGCTACACGTTTAAGGACAAAGTCTGAAATTGACATTAACGTTTAGCCAAATCGAAATTTGAGAGAAACCACAATCTGCAATGGCTCTTGAATCCTAAACTTAAGAGAGCGATTTCCATTACGTTCAAAGGTGCATCTGATATAGTTATCAAACCTGAAATCAAATGTTGGCGTTTGCTGTCTATTTGAAAACATTTAACCGGAAAACTGATCGTTATAGTTAGCATCAGTGTAATAGCTTGCATCTTTTCCATTTCTTCCATCAGTGCTGTACACTTTATTCACAGCTGGAATTTCCTATTTGTTTATAGGAATGTCCTTCCAGACGTAAAATAATGATCTAATGCTCAGAACACAGAAATCCGTTTTTGCAGATGGATAAATAACACTATTTGCAAAGAGAATGCTATGGTACAGTTGATGTTGCAAATATTTTTGTTTTAGTTTAGCTTTGTTCCTAGCGATGTGCATGTTAAAAGTGCATATGCGTATTATTTTTTTTTAAAGTCGTGCCTTTAAATTTTAGTGGTTACATGACATCCCTCAAGACATGCAACTCGTAAGGCAAATATACCACTCCCACCTCCCATTAAGAAGGTTAACTGACGTATTTTGTTTCTGCTGAACTATGTTATTATAGAATGAAAAATTATTTACATGAATAATTGTTAAGGTTAGGCAAAATGATTTTTCAGACCGAGATTTCCTGACTCAGATCACGTACATCCTATTGAGTAAAAACCCCTGTAGCTTTAGTGAAGTCAAACTTTGTCTTCACAAATGAACTTTTAATTTAATCTCTTTAAGCATTTTCTATATATATATATATATATATATATATATATATATATATATATATATATATATATATATATAGTTACACATACATACATATACATACATACATACACATACATACATACATACATACATACATACATACATACATACATACATACATACATACATACATACATACATACATACATACATACATACATACATACATACATACATACATACATACATACATACATACACACACACACACACACACACACACACACACACACACACACACACACACACATACATACATACATACATACATACATACATACATACATACATACATACATACATACATACATACATACATACATACATACATACATACATACATACATACATACATACATACATACATATATATGAATGATTTCAAATGGATATTTTATGATTTAATATTGAATTTATGAAACTTGTTGAATAATGTCCAATTTTGGAGAGACTTTCATAAATTTAATATTAAATCGTTACCAATTTTAGATTCTTTTTATCACATAGTTCTTATCCAGTGGAAATTATTTAGATAGAAAGAAGAATGAATAAGAACCTTTCATTTATTGTGCATAAAATATAGTCCCAAACAAAGCTGAACTGGTAAAATTAGATTATACTGTTTAACAAGCTATATATATATATATATATATATATATATATATATATATATATATATATATATATATATATATATATATATATATATATATATATATATATATATATATATATAAGTTTCCGTCTGAATAAATAGAATATGTTATAACAACAAAATCATTTTTCAAAACAGAATGATCAATGTGATGTGATGCTGCCACATTGCTGATACGATACACTGAACAGCAGGCCGATAGTAGAAACCACGATTACCATAAAATTTGTGTTTCAGAACTCAACGTTACATTGTTGCGATTTTCATGTGATTTAGAATTACCGGATGCAAATAAATTCCCACATTTACCGCAATGCATTGGTGACCTGGTATTTGCAGTATTTGATTTGGAACAACAGACTGTACAGAAGACGTCAACAAATTTATTTTTGTGTCGTATTTACATCCCATATATGCTACGTAAAGATGCTGTGGTTGGATAAAGATTTGTCATTTAGGAGACCCATTCATTCATGTCCAGATTATTCTGTGAACAGAGGTGAGCTTGTTTACTTCTTTAAGTTAACATTTAAACCACGCTTGCATATACGGTGAATTCTATATTTATCTTCCAGATATACACCCCGTCACCCGCTATCATTTATTTTTACTCCTTATTGTTGTTTTTGTCTTGTAGTCTTACGCCATTTTTAATATGATGATATTGTCAAACATAACATAACAAACTCATGTGGGGGCAATATATCCATATTGAGACAGCCGATATAATACTTCCTCAATTTCCATTTGCGAGTCGAGTTAAAAAATGGAAGCCAAAAATGTTCATTCAAATCAAAACATTCCCGAAGGCGGGGTTAAAATGTTTTCCCACGATCATAGCCAACCAGTAAAGAAAATACCGCGCAATTTTTTCATGGGCTTATTTGGACCAATAAGAATCACATTAAGTGATATTTTAACGTGTGGTAATATACAAAAATATGAAACTGCATATACTATAGGAAAACCATACCTACTATGTGATATATATATATATATATATATATATATATATATATATATATATATATATATATATATATATATATATATATATATATATATATATATATATATATATGTGTGTGTGTGTGTGTGTCTATATTGCTCGCATCGCATAGTGGAAGATTGTCTTTATACAATATTGCTATGCTCTGGTAACCATGCATGGGATGGGTATTGATTACACTTTGTCAGAACTGAAGATACAATAAATATCATCAGTGAAAGAATATATGTCAACGTCATTTATACAATGGACATATGTCAACATCATTATACAATAGACATATGTCAACATCATTATACAATGGACATATATGTCAACGTCATTTATGCAAATGACACATGTTAACGTCATTTGTGATATGGACATGTCAACGTCATTTGTGCATGGGACATGTCAACGTCATTTATACAATGGACATATGTCAACGACATTTATACAGACTTACGCCAACATCATTTATACAAAGAACATATGTCAAACGTGGAAGTAGGTCAGACTGATTCTGAAACATCTTTCACGCTCACAAAAAATAAAATCTATAATAATTAGGATGTTATAGGAAATATAGGAGTTTTTTTCCTCGCATGATTCGCAAGTACCAATGGTTTATCTGACAAAAAAATTTCTTGAATTAGTCAAGATGTCAGGTTTAAATGCCCTTCAAGTATTCAGTTTATAATTAAGAGATGCCACCCATAATTCAGTCAACGAAGTCCTTGTATAATTCCGTTCTTATTCTGGAATGCTCCAAAAGTAGTGATGTGATACATTCGACAAATTCTGGTAGTGACAAATTTAATAACATTTGCACGTGACGCATACATGGATTCGAAAAGGAATGAAGAGTGGTAAGCCCGCTTTATTTTAAATGTTGCTATCAGAAGGAAAACGTGTATTAGACAAAGATAACACTCGGGTAAATATTGGTGATCAGCTGCATTCTGGAATACTTTGGTTCTTAATGTGATGAAAAGTCGATGTCACCTGGTCTTTAATGAAATCTAACCATGGTTTGGACCAATATCTTTCCTTCGGTATTATTAAGATGATTTGGTTTATACGGCTCTTTGCACGTAACTGTATTTGTTGGTGCTTTAAGTTATATTTTTTGTATTTGTTTATAAGCCAGGTCAATCTACAATCTTCATAGATCAAGATCTGCCATGGTATAATGCGACAGCAGATCTGGCTTTGTGATGTTTGCTAAGAGTATTAAGAAGAAGCAACATATGCATGTATATGCCAACTGACTATGCTACTGCAGATCAGAGTTTCTGCTCTTTACAGTTAGTTTCGATTTAAAGTGAGTATACATAATATCTAAATCCATCCTCTTATTATTTGGTTTCGCTTAGAGTAACATTATAAATTTAAATGCACCTGCTATAGGTGAGGAGATGGCATATACTGTAACCCTGTCCGCACGTTCTATCACGTCCTGTCAGTCGCGAAATTTATTTACCTTCAATACCTTTTGAAGAACTTTATGATTGAAGCCACATTTATGATGATGCCTTGGATTAGGAAGCTCTAAGTCAAGTTCGATTTTCAGCATGTTTCAACAAAATATGTTGGAATTATGGCCTAGTGCCTCGCACAGCAGGGGGTCCCGCGTCGGCCCAAAAACAAAATTTCGGTGTCGGTTTTGTCAACAGTTTAGTACTATATTGATAAATTTAACAAAATGACACAAATGCGCATGGAAATGCAATGCATGACTCCATATCTGAGACTGAGAGAATGATACACAATTCTGGTTACTTAAAACGGCTCTGTTTCTAGTCCCGGAAGCAGAAAGAAAAGAATCCTGAGAAGGAATCTAAACAAGTACTAGTTCATCAAAATAAAATGAATGAACCATAATCAAAATTATGTAAAAGAAAAATTAAATTATATTCATTTTTTCTTTTACAAAACAACAGACTATGGAAAGGGACAGCATATAAAATTCTTTACAACTTTCGGAGCAAAAGGAGTCACATTGAAAGTCGCATGGATTAAAGATATCTGGATAGGGGGGAAAGTGTCCACAAAATATCTAATTATATCAACAGCAGATACATCTGTACTAACTACATTTTCGTTCAAGCGGAATACTGATAGCAAATTAATTGATTTTTTAAAAAATGGGTGAATGATACCTCTCGTTTGTGGTTCTTTCGTGGAAAAACACAAATTGCATTCATGTTTGTCAATTCTAAAGAGGCGGTGATTTTCATTGGTGATGGTGCGTGATGCTACGTAAACTAAAGCGGGATATAACGTTTTCTGTCATCCCGCTAGTGTGTTGTGAGGGTTCAAAGCTCCCGTGAGAAATATTCTTTAGTGTTCTCCAACCTTTGTGACCGGAGACAATGTTCTTTAGTAGCATCCCTACATTGCTACAGAGAACAGCTTTTGTGTCAATTGCCAACCTCCCTCCTTCGTTCCTAATAAAAAGTTTTATGAAGAATTATCCCCGTTAGACTAAGGTGCATTTGAAATACTTTGAATCTTCTGCTCCAACAAAACAAAAGCTCCCGACGGTGCTCCCTTTGCCTGGAGCACGAGGGCAATTGCCCCAACCCACTCTCGTACCGCCACTGCATCATCACTCACTATGTTCTTATACAAACAGACTTCCTGATTTGGCTAATCTGGTATCATAGCAGGGAAAGCACGTTTCTTCCGTTAGTCTGTAACAGTTGTATATGTTATCGCATAAACATTCGAACTTCCGTTCCAGACCAAAATAATCATATGTCGGTTGCAACGTATTATCAATAATAATAATAATAATAATAATAATAATAATAATAATAATAATAATAATAATAATAATAATAATAATAATAATAATAATAATAATACTACTACTACTACTACTACTACTACTACTACTACTACTACTACTACTACTACTACTTTAAAGAAAATATACCTTCATTAGGACTGCGAGCTTTCAACCCTTTGGTTACAAAAAAAAATTGGACATTTGATGCAAGAAGAAGATGAGAATCAAAAGTCCACCACTGGATTAGAAATGATTAAAGCCAAATATTTTCCCAATGAGATACTTTCAAATATCTCTAACACGGAAAAGATGACTGCCTTCAAGACAAACATATTGGGCATTGCTCAAAAATACCATTTAGAAAGTGTTCATTTATAAAATTACATAGGAATGAAGTTATTCGCATCGTCATTTTACACAGATTACGTTGTATAATTTCAATGGAATGAGCTAACGTTTAATGCGGTGGCTTTGCCGACCATTGGCAGCAGTTCTGTAGTAGACCACATGGTAACATTAATTTTACCAGTATCAGTGATAGTAAAAACAATAATGTGATGTGATGTGATTATGATTTGTAACGTAGCTTTAACAATTTTTCAGTCCTATCGCTACGATGTCTGCAGTGTGGCAGTTTATAGTGATGTCTAGCACTGGGGCATCATGTCACACCCAGTTACATTATTCTTACACCAGGCAGACCAGTCATAACACTAATCTCTTAATGCTGAGCGCCAAGCGAGGCAGCTGTAAGTACCATTTTTGTAAGTCTTTGGTATGACTTGACTGGGGATCGAACCAAAGACCTCCCGCATCAGAAGGCGGACGCTCTAACCTAAAAGCAATACAAGCAGCAGTAGTAATGGTGGTGGTAATGATAAAAATAGGAACTGCAAGTGTAGATGCAGAAGTTCTACAAACAATAGCAGGAAAAACAATAATAATGACAGTTTTGGGTTACTTCTAATATGTCGGAACTTCTGAATGACAAGAGAAAGTACAATGTGCAAACCACTATGCTGCCAAAGTAATGTATGTATGTATGTATGTATGTATGTATGTATGTATGTATGTATGTATGTATGTATGTATGTATGTATGTATGTATGTATGTATGTATGTATGTATGTATGTATGTATGTATGTATGTATGTATGTATGTATGTATGTATGTATGTATATATGCATGCATGCATGCATAGATGTATGTATGTATGTATGTATGTATGTATGTATGTATGTATGTATGTATGTATGTATGTATGTATGTATGTATGTATGTATGTATGTATGTATGTATGTATGTATGTATGTATGTATGTATGTATGTAAATATTTAACGGAACATCAACACAATCAAGGCAATAAAACGACAATTAAAACCTAAGTTCTAAAGATATACAGAAAAAATGCAATCGTTCCAAGCTAAACGTAAGCATGTAATCCGAAAATATAAAATATACGAATTAAAAGGTAAATATGTTCAAATTCTTTAAAACGTTTATGAAATAAAATAGTCATATAAAAAAAAACTTTAAAAATAATGGCAGCAGAAGAAGGAAGAGCAGCAACAGCAGCAGCAGTCGGAACAGCATAATCAGTAGAAGTAGCAGCAGTAGTAGTAGTAGTAGTAGTAGTGGTAGTAGCAGTACTAGTAGAGGTAGCAGAAATAGCAGTAGTAGTGGTTGTAGCGATAAGATATAGTATATTCATTCTTGTGGTATCTCCACACTAAAGATTTTTTTAAAAAAATAAATGTTTCCTATTTAATTTATAAGAATAACACTCCCTGTGGTATCAACAGATACCGAGAGCCGTGAAATATTATGAATAAGTCTTGTTTCTTCACACTCTTTTGATATATCCAAAGCGATCAAATGGTCATAAAATATAGCTGCAGGATACTGATATCACAATTTAAGAAAGCAATAATAAATTCTTTCAACGTTTCGGATGAAAATGTACTTACCTTTACAACCTACGTTAATAGTCCGGCGTACGTTATTGAATGCAGTCAGCTGAAGTAATATTATGGCTAAATTTGTTATAAAGATTGCCAGTCATGACGTTATTGCATCATGCTGAAGTTGAGTAACTGAATGAAAAGTTTCTTGATAAATCTGTGAGTGCAATGATATTATTGTAAAATTATAATCCAAAGAGAATATGTTCGAACTTTGTTAGAGCTCACAAACGAAATGCTTTCACTTGCACCTCCAATTTTAAAGTAGCTCTGGTGGTTTGTGCACTCATCTTAATATATCATGCACGCACGTAGCAAGGCATCTGTCGACAGTTGTAATGATGCGGCGCGTGTTAGCGTCTCCAAGATAAATTTCAGATTATCCGAAACTTATAAACTCCGAACCTGGTTCAAACAGAGGTCACTGTGTGCTCCGACATAATTACACTTACAATTTCTGCTTTTAGAATGGTACGTGTACTTCGTATGAGAACAGACGGATGTGTTTTATAGGACTTAATCCGTCCACCCATTGAACCGTTTGCGTTCCATCAAAAGTTCAGGATTGTGTTTGTCTTTTCCCTCATAAAACTTGGACGCGATTTTCTAAGCAGAAAAACAGCTGGTAGCTTAACAAAAGGAAGCCCCACTATTTTATGCACATCAGTTAGGCTCCTCGTTATTTATAAGCTTTTCTTTCCGAATTTAAATGTACAGACACGCGATCAAGCCATACAGATCAGGTCTTTAATTAAGATAAACTTTACCTCCACGCGCGCGTTCTCATGAACGTATACAACTAGTGAAAGGCGTGAAAAGAATGGTAACGGATGCACTTTTGTGTTTTAAACTTTGAATATGGATCAGGTCATTTTTCATACTAAGCAGGTTTTATGGTCAAAAAGGTGGAGAAAATGAAAGTGAGTAATACAAATGAGAAAGGCATAAAAAATGAACACAACACCGAACTTTACTTTAAAATAGAAAAGTCAGAGAGAAATTAGCACTCAATAAATAGGTATACGTACACATGTAGTGTTTGGAAAACGTTTGGAACAAAACGTTTGACTAAAAAGCTCGCTATTATACTGATAATGACACAAGATTGTTGTTTTACAAATGAAATTTAAGCTGAAAAGAATCAATGATTTGGTAAACTAAAAATAATATAATTTGGATTATATTAAATACTGAACTTTAATTTGAAAAGTAGAATATCTCAGTAATATTAAAAAAGAAAGGGTTGATGGAATCGGTAGTCTATGAGTTCTTATGCAATGCAGTATTAACACGGACTCGTTGGCTCAGCGTAAATGAGGACGGAGGTGAGGGTGGGGTGGCAGATAGACAACTTGTTAATACACACGATAAAACAAACGCCAAGGTGGGCTGCAAGCTCTGTCATCTATAATTCTAATTTAAGTCTTTACAAATCGATTCATAACCTTTCTGATAAACTATATGTGCTCTATTTTTAAGTTGGGGTGGGTAGGGTATAAACATAGCACTGAATCAAAGGTGAGCACTCAGGAAGGACACAAACAAATTCAGTTGTGATTTTTTGTATGCCTTGTTACAAAGCCAAACTCCAAAAACCGCAGCCGCAATCACAACAACTATTGGTTTTCATAAATCTGTATGAGTTTAAAGTTAATACTTTTACCACCTCTAGCGCACTTTTTACATTATTATTATTATTATTATTATTATTATTATTATTATTATTATTATTATTATTATTATTATTATTATTATTATTATTATTATTATTATTATTATTATTACTTTTGGCTAACGATCGAAATGGAGTGGGTTCGAATCCTACCATCATACCAGCCTGAGTGAGCTATCGTGGTGTGTTCTTGAGCAAGGCTCGTTACTCAAGTTGCCTTGACAGTAAATAATCTTGTTTGTGTTGCTGTGCCGTAAAGCACCAACGAAACAACAAAACTAATACTACTACTATCCAAGTAGTAACTACCACTGACTACCATCACCAAGACTGCTATTAACAATACAACTGCGTGCACCAAGCCACTACCACCACATCTACTACTACATCTGCTGATCGTACCCTTAGTGATTTCACTATGTACTATCGAAAGCATTGTCTACATAGTGTTGCACACGATGCTTTGAATGAATGCATGAATAACAAGGCATCTTGCATTATGTTACATGCATTATCAGTCTGCAGCCAGCCGTATAGCAGAGGCAGAAGTGGGTCGGAGAGTTTTATTTTTCATTACAAAGGTATGGGCCACACAGGGACAGTCTATTTCCTCATTAGCTCAAATTCATAGGTAGACTTTAGGTACAAGGACGTATTGTATGCCCTAATTTAATGCAGCATCTTCTTGTATACTTTGCAATATATATATATATATATATATATATATATATATATATATATATATATATATATATATATATATATATATATATATAATAAAATACACAAGTGAGGTCAAAAAGAGCCATTTCTGGGGTAGCTATATTAAAACAAAGTATAAGAAAATTATTCACTTAACTTGAGAAACCAATGGCAGTTCATTGCAAAAGACGTTTATGCACCATAAACCAAAATGTATATCTTCATTTTTCACGTCAAAAAGTCGTTTTTGACACCAAATCATACTTATAGTGTGTTGACCTAACCTCTTTCCTGGCTGATAATTGTGAAAAATAATTTGTACTAAAAGAGTCAAGGTACTAATTCAACTCCCATAGTAAACATATGGAAACACCATCATATTTAAGATTCAATAACTTAAAATTTCTGGGTCCTGATGATCAGACCTATATTGCTCCATGCACAACTATCCTTGGTGCAAGTTTCTGTGTGGAGAACACCATATGAGTTGTGGAATTTTTTTAACCTATATGTGCATGAAGCACATGTTATTGATTCTGCACCAAGCGAATCAAGTGCTACTTTCATTATTGAGTAATCCTAAGTCAAGTCTGTAAAAATAACTAAATTGCATCAATAGAAATTTGTCTATATTTTTAAAAATTATACATAGGATAAGCTTTTAAAAGATATTTTTACTAAAATTTTATTTTTCATTATTAACCAGTTATGGACAACCAAACCCGTATATATTCTATTATTTCTTCACCCATTTCAAGTCTGGTTCACAGTTCTTCCATACAATTAGTACCATGTGTCCTAAAGAGGCTGAATGCAATTAAAAATTGTTGCCATCCAAGCCGTTTTTGAGATATTCAACGTACCCTGAATCGGTATGTTTACTGCTGTGGTGGCAATCTCATCTTCCTAAATGACTATTGATATTTCACTATTTACCTACTGTAAAGTAACTATGGGAGGAGTGCACGCTTCCTATCAGTTTCAAGAACAGTACAAGCCATAAACACTTAATTTACAAATATATCCATATATTTAACTATTATACACTAATATCTGAAAAAGTAACTTCAATGCCTAAAGTTAAGAAATTTTACGGGCAAATTTACGAAACTATCCCTGCCACCTTAAACATTTAGCTCAAAAAAAAAACGTTTGGTCAAGGCTTTTACATATAAAATGTTTAGACATTATGTACGAAAATGGTAGAATTGAAAATTCGTTGTTTTCAACAACAACAAAAAAGTAATCTTAGTACTAATTTAGAAAATTACTACCTTAGCGTTCTACTATAACATAATTAAAGACATAGCTCCCTAACACTGCTGCTTCACTGCCGAAAAGGGATTATGGAGTTAAAATTTCATGAGTGAACGACATACAAGCTATGTTAGTTGTCCGTGACAAAACAGAACAGGTTCTCTAAACTATTCTAGCTAACTTAACAGAAAGAAACCACTTAGTCAAGTAAATTATCTATTTAGAAGTAATTTTGGTCTGATATAAAAAAAATTGTTAATAGCTTTTCATTATTGTTCTGGCGGTGCTTGTAGCAGCAGCAATGTTTTGTGGGTGTGGGTGTGGGTGTGGGTGTGGGTGTTGGGTGAAGGGAAGGAGTGGTAATCACAAGATTCTAGCTAATCAGGAGAGATTAAAGTTTAATCAAAAAACAACATTAATAACATATCAAATAAATGCCATGATACATGGCCACTGAAATAGGCCATGCATATATTAATAATCCATGCAAACTTTAGCAAATAAATTTCTTTTCAGACCAAAATTCACTTACAAGTGCCTTTAATGATTTATGGAGTTTATAAAATGATAGTAAATAGTGACGTAAGGTATAGAACAAATATTATCAGTGGAAAGTTCTGTTCAAGATAAGAATCATTTCACCTGTTTGGATTTTATTAAGCGCATACCACAAAACACAACCATTGCGCAAGCTAAAATGTCCGTCAAAGTCACTATTTTGTGCACTTGGATCAGGACGTGGAGCGGAATGAGGTTCAAGCTAGTGCTTCTCTCAGCGTGATTGATTAATTAATCCTGATATTCTACCACGCAAACTAAGACCTACCAAAGAGAAGGAATCAACTAATACTGCTTCTCTTTTCATACTCAATGGAAACGTGAGAATTTCACAGGTGAAACTGCATTGTTAACAGCAGTAACCTTTCTGAATTATTTAGAAAGTTTCAATCCCATAAATTTTTTAATGTTTTTTTTCTGCTATGAACATTCATAAAAGACAAAGCATGTGCCTTTATCTTCCGTTGATATAGGCAGAGAAATTCTGAGAAAGTAGATTTTTGGTATAAAAATAAATAAATAAATAAATAAACCATGATGTAAAAGTCAACAGAAGCAAATTAACAGGAAATTATATGCATCGCAGGACTGACTAACTATGAATAAGCAATGAAGATATATATGGCATAAACGCAACATAATATTTATCCCGGAGGATGCATTTAGCTCAACCATTATGTCGGACAGATTCTACCATTCATTATTCTCTCCAATTAGATAACGAACATACATAATTTTCGACATATATGCACAACACTAGCTCGTTTCTTATTTCCGTCCAAGTGTGAGATATGAATCTTTGATGTCAGCTACAGAACGGTGTCATGAAGGTAGAAACTACGTAATTGTGCCGAAGTTTTCGTTCTTCTCCCCTATAATATAGCCCACAAGTATCATAAACGTTTGTCAACCCGTTCCATTGGTTGTATTCATCATTCACAGCAGTATGTTTATTTATCATTTCTCTGAAGTGTTTCTGCTCCATTGGAAATGAATTACTCTGAAGAATGTCTGTTAACATGGTATGCAATTGTTTGTGTGTCTGTACTTGCATATGAATAATATATATTAAAATAGAAACATTGATAGCTACAGACTGAGCAATAAAATACATTATAATCCCCATTATTTTCCCATATCTGGTAAGTTAAAGCAAAATATACTACTTTTTGTCATGAAGGAAATAGTTATAACCTAGGAGCAATACACAGTTACCTCCCCATAAACTAAGTCTTACACCTGGGAGTGGTACGTGGAAAAGGAAGGCAGTATAACCAGGCTAGTGCAGGACAATCACATGCTTACAATGAATCAGAAAATTATAACAGATGTAACTGACTGCGTCAATACAAAATATAAGTTTTCCTAAGGCAGTGCTGTCCAATCGTTTTGACACCATGGGCCACTGAAAACGTTTTCTTGAAGTCAAGGGCCGTAGCATGAAATTAAAGTAGGCCAGTGACTTTTTTTTACATAAATGCAAAAACATAATTGCTCGAGCTCTGGCGGGCCATTAAAAATCAGCCCGCGGGTTGCAGGGTGGACAGTACTGTCTTATGGGTCTAAGCGACAGTTAGGATGTCAGAATGATAAAAGCAGTATGACGACAACCTCAATGACATTACATATATATATACACTCAGCGATATAATTAAGAATCTTCTCATTACTCAAGTAAGAGTAAGCAGCAACAAATGGATGGAATTTATTGAATCATTAGGCTTAGTCCAGATGGTAAATGAGCCCACAACGGTAGCAGAAACGTCAAACACTCTTATTGATCACATTTAGGACAACGTACCAGACAATGTGGTTTGTGTTAACATACCAAATGTTGATCTTAGTGACCAATATCCTACTTTCTTGACAAAAAAGGTTAAATGCAAGAGAAATAAGAAAAGTACACACAAAACTGTCACTTGCAGGTTGTTCCAAAATTTTAATAAAGAACAATTTCTCAATGACCTATATAAAGTTCCATGGAATATGATCAAACATTTGGATGACATAGATGAAGCTCTGAAGGTGTGTGGTCTGACTTATTTATGGATGTAGTCTCTAAGCATGCACCACTGAAAGTACATCGAGTAAAGAATGAAATCCAACCTAAATGGCTTACTTCTAAAATCCTAGATGCCATAAAAACACGAGACCAATTCAAGGCTATGGGAAACCATGCACAATATAAAGTATGGAGAAGTAAAATAACAAATATGATTAAGAAGTGTAAGAAACTTTATTATCAATCATTGCTTAAAAATAAAAATAACAACACAAACCCCATTTGGAAAGTTTTCAATGAACTCACTGGAGGAACACAAAGATCAATCAGATAAATAAAATTCACTCACTTTTAGTAAATGACACCATAGTCACTGATAACATTTACATTGCAAATGTTTTAAATGATCTTTTGCACAAACATTAATTACCACAAGGTTAAAAGATAATGATAGAAAACAACTTTAATGAACTGAAAAAGTTCTGCAGCAGCAAAATCTCTAAGGAGGTGTGTTTCTCTATCCCACCAATATAAAAAAGTTTGTTAAAATGTCAAAGTGAACTTGAAAGCTCCTGGGCTTGATCAGATTGGTCCACTAATCATTAAAATGTCTCCCTCTGCTATTGTGGATAGCATAAAATTTATAATTAATTTAAGTATTGCAACCTCATCTGTCCACAAAATATGGAAAACTGCAAAAGTAATTCCAATTCAAATATATGGTCCTAAGAATGATTCTGATAATTACCGACCAATCTCAATACTACCAAACTTCTCAAAATTGACTGAAAAGCATGTCCATGATTCATTCATATCATATTTAACCAAACACTTGCTGTTACAACCTAATCAATCAGGCTTTAGAAAGAAACATTCATGTGAGACTGTCTTGGTCTCCCTAAATGATAAGTGGCTTCAAGCACTTGCCCAAGGTAAAATAAAAGGATCTGTATTTGTAGATTTCAGGAAAGCTTTTGACATGGTCGATCACGAAACCCTTTTGAAAAAAACCAAAAATATACCACTGTGATGAAGCAGTTAGATGGTTTACTTCATACTTAAGCGAGAGAACACATCATGTCTATAGAAATAATGTTCTGTCAGAACATGACACAGTTATATGTGTAGTACCACAAATTTTTATTTACTATTGACCTACCACTTGTATTACGTGACTCAATATCATCTACAGATCTCTGTGCAGACGATACAATATTGTCATACATAAAAAGTACGAACTCGAAATTTCTTTACAGAATGCCCTAAACAAGATGGATAACTGGTGCAGATGCAATAGCATGGTGATAAATACTGGTAAAATTAAAATATTTCTTATCTCAACACGGCCAAAAAGGACAAATCTTGATAGTGATGAACTATGTCTGATATGGATGTGATTAGGATTAGGATTTAATTTTTTAGTCCTATCTCTACGATGTCTGCAGTGTGGCAGTTTATAATGATGTCTAGCACTGGGGCATCATGCCGCAGACATGTAGCATGATGACCCACCCAGTCACATTATCCTGACACCAGGCCGACCAGTCTTAACACTAACTTCTTAATGCTGAGCACCAAGCGAGGCAGCTATTAGTACCATTTTTTAAAGTCCTTGCTATGACTCGACTGGAGGGATAAAATATGCAAATGGTCTATCATGATAGACTACTTGGTATTTTGGTAGATAGTAGCTTTATCAAGACTGAACATATCAAATAAATAAGTTCAAGTTTATGGCTTCTCAGTAGGATAAGACATTTTCTCCATGAAAGGCACAGAAAACTATTTTATATCAGTTACATACAACCCTATTTAGAATACTGCAATGCCGTATTGGGTAATTCAAATGATAAAAACATAGAAAGCTGGCACATCTTCAAAAACAGAACATTTGGGATAATATCAATCCAGAAGAAAGCAAGAAAATTTTAGCTGGTAATTTAAAAATATTACATATTACAGACCGAATCTCTTTGAAAAAAGCCAAATTAATGTACAGGATATCCAATAATAGTGCTCCTGAATATTTACAGTCGCTATTCCAGTATAGGCTACCTGGTAATACTCCCCACCTGCGATCCATGTCAGCCAAACAGTATAAAATTCCCAAACCAAATAAGGAATTATTCTAACAAAAAGTTTCCAATACTCTGGAACTTTGATCTGGAATAGTATACCAGTTGAGATTAGAAATGCCCACTCTCTTACCTTTATCCAAACCCAGTATATCAAGTGGCTTCAGATATGCAGCTAAAGTAAATAAATTCTTTTGTGTGAGGGATTCAAGGTAGATTAGTTCTTTGCTAATTGTGCTACCATTATTATTATTATTATTATTATTATTATTATTATTATTATTATTATTATTATTATTATTATTATTATTATTATTATTATTATAGATTTTATACACAACTTTAACGTCGCATCCACCAGATTAATATAAACAAATATCATAAAAAATAATACACAAGTGATGTCAAAAGTCTTCATTATTCACTAGACCTTAAAAGCCAATGGCAGTTCATAGCAAAAGAAGTTTATGTACTCCAACCCAAAATTTATACTTTTATTGTCTATGTCCGAAACAACTAATTTACAAATATATCCATATCTTTAATTAGTAAACAAAAATATCTAAAAAAAAAGTCACATCATAGCCAAAAGTTAAGAAATTTTACAGGGCCCAATTTGCGAAACTCTCCTGCCACATTGATGCTATCACCATGCCGTCAATTCACCGCTAGGTTGATCTATCCGGTGACCAAAGTGGAACCCCGACCGAGTCATACCAAAGATTTTTACAAATGGTACTAGCAGCTGCCCGGCTTGGCGTTCAGCATTAAGATATTAGTGTTAGGACTAGTATATATATATATATATATATATATATATATATATATATATATATATATATATATATATATATATATATATATATATATATATATATATATATATATATATATATATATATATATATATATATATATATATATATATATATATATATGGTTAGTAACTTCTGTTGTACTGTACTTTTTATGTCTATTTTTTTTTTGTAGTCGTTGTGTTTATTGTTGCTATACTGCTCAGTTTTCTTTCACAATGAAATGGCAAGGAGACATACATTTAAGGAAAAAATGAAATAGTGATGAGTGAAAAATAAAGAAAAACTTCCACCAGGGCAGTGTGAAATCAAACACCACATAAACATAGTTATGCAACGCGAAGTCTGAGTTCATCTAACATAACCCAGTAAACAATATTTCGTTGTGCGCTACAAGCAGCAGATAAGTTTCACACATTCTACTTGTTTTCATAAATAATCCACTGACAAGCATATAAGAGAGGAAGGAAAAGTGACTGATTTCTTATAAAATTGGATGCTGTTAGTTTGATGTTAGGAATTATTTTCATTTGTGGTCGTTGGTAGCTCACAGTTATGAACCAAGAGTTGAGATGACAAAGTGATCAACGCGCCGAACATGGATGTAGGTTCTAATCCTACTATTCCATTCTAAGTTGTTTACCAAGTGTGTCTCTATGCAAGACATTTCATCGTAGATGCCTCGACACTATATCGCTTCAGGTGTTATAGTGCAATAAAACACAAAACCAAACCAAAAACGATTCCAGCTGTGAAAACTTTAAAGGTAACATTAAAATGTTTTATCGGCAAGCACACAATTTTGAAAATGAGCATGAAGAATTACTCAGAAGAGGATGTGACTGCAGGTTGTTATGGGTTTTACGCCATGTTTTTAGGACATGATAGGCTATCTGTAGCGGCCAGTATATTTGGTGGAACCCGAGAAAACATCCAGAAAAGAAAACCCACGGGAAACTACTGGCAAGCTTTCTCACACACCCACGTTGACAGAGCATGATACTGGAACCCATGCAGGCAGAGGTGGGGTGTCAGAGCCTTAGACCAATCGGCAACTCAGGGCTTCAGATATGACAGAGTAAAGTATTTGAACTGAAAAGAATTTTACTATGTACCCACTACAATAATATGTACGTACTACAGATTGCAACTTAAACTGCATCTATAGAAGCATATCCATATCGGACACATACATTAACCTCGCCGGTAAGACATGCATGTTGTACGTGATCGTATGATTGAGAAATTAAGGTTGCAACGATATATCGATATATTGTAATACGCATCTGTCAATTATAAGTTTAGCATATCGCGATATTTTGGTCATATTTACGTAGTATGAAACAGAATATCACAACTTTTAAAAAGTTCAAAAAATGAAAGCAACAGCGACAACTGTAGAAAGCATGAACAAGAAAATTAAATTTATTTGGGTATAATCAAGTCCATTTCAACAAGTATTTATATGTCATGACTTTTTAGTGACCCTCTTTTTCTTTTAAGTTCACTAATTTTCCAATGTTTGTTTTTCATAGTGAATGAAACAAACGAAAATGAATATTAAGTTCTTGGTTTTAGCTTTAAATCGCCGCTGACTCTGACGGTTATTCGTTTTAACTTTAAAGATGCAATTTTCTATGAGGGCAATTTTTTAATTTACGCTAATAAGTTCAAGTGGACATTCATAGAATAAGGTTACGAAATAGTTCCAAATACGAATGAACGAAGTTGTGTTTAAGGCAGATGCCGTACTTGTTTTGGATATTATGGCACAACTTGTTCCGCTGAGAACCAACAACACGGTATTGTGCACATAGCACATATCCATGGTCTCGATCATACTTTCTCTTCAGAAGAAAATTTCTTGGTTGTCTGAAACAGCAAATAAAAAGAAGCGGTAGCAGATGAGTTTTCGTCATGGTAGTACTATTTCAAATGTATGCGAAACAAGTTTACATTTCGTCTTATATTGTTATGTACTTGTCCAATATGTTGTTTAGATGTTTAGGTTTCGGAAACATAGCTATTAGAATATTTACGACATAATTAAACCGTGTGCATGTTTCGAGTTAATGAGGATAAACAGGACTTTTGTTTTTACAGGAATGCATGATGCATGATACAAGGTTCAACGACGCCCGTCTCTGTGAACAGGAGCATTTTGGCGTTTACAAGAGGTTGGCGGTCGCCGTAGGAGAGTGTTCTGCCAAAGAAAAACCGGAACTGGGAGCATCGACTGCAACTGGTAATGAACCATTCACTGCAGTCAACTTTGCCAACGCTGCAGTTGGCAGTTAATATGTGTAAATTTGATAGTTGTTAAAACTGAAAAACATTGATGCACATATTATTGTGACGTATTTCCCTTTTAGGATATATTTGACACACAGTAAAAGATGACAAGCTTTACGCCTTGGAAAAATTGTAGACAGTGTGATTCTGTTCAAATTCTAGTATAGATTTTCGAAATATTTTCATTTATCCAAGCCTATATATCCGAATAAAAAAATAAATGGATCGTAACATATAAATAATTTTAAAAAAAAATTGTTTTAATTAGCGTTATCAATAACCAATAACACTTATACTATATGTTTTTAGAAACATATGAAACACATTGTGTGTGTATATCTATCTATCTATCTATCTATCTATCTATCTATCTATCTATCTATCTATCTATCTATCTATCTATCTATCTATCTATCTATCTATCTATCTATCTATATATATATATATATATATATATATATATATATATATATATATATATATATAGAGAGAGAGAGAGAGAGAGAGAGAGAGAGAGAGAGAGAGAGAGAGAGGGTGTTTGTGTGTATGTGTGTGTGTGTGTGTGTGTGTGCAGCAAGGTAATTCTAAATAAAGTAGAGAGTGAAAGCAATAAAGAAATGAGGAGCACATTTTGCACAGATGCGGTGGGAAATTGGCGTGCGCAAGAAAGTAAAGGAACGCGCAAAAAAAGGAACTTCGTTCCCATAGCACTGTACCCCTGCATATGTGTGAACCTGGTATTCACAGATGTCAAACCTCCAGTAATTGCCAGGGAGACAACGGTGACTTCGAAGCCTCCTTTTACACAGAGTTAGCATCCATCTTGTATTCGTTGTGCAATAACAAAAGGGAATCAAGTCATAGCTTGGTAGAGCGAAAATAGAAACTAATTTGTACAAATGTCTGTGATTGCAATGACTGATGACTCTTTAATCTGGTGAAATAAAACAAGATCAAGTTCTTCTCTTAGCATATTTAGCGAAAAAAACCCACAACAAAACAATGAAAGAAGATCGTGTATTCTGGAGACATCAGTCCATCAGAACGAGTATTTAGCACTACCAGGAACAAGCTCAGCGAACATCCCTAACTCGGAAGAATGTCGACTTGTTAACATATCTAAAAAAAATATGCTATGACATCATGAGATATAGTCACTCAGTTTAAATGTTCATGTAGCTACATTTGTGCTGAGAAATTTATAAATGCATTTGTTAAAAACACTTGCAGGTGCCTTTCCAGTACGAATTTTTCATTAAAGTATATAATGTTACTTAAATTTGTACTAGTGTTATCATTTTATATGAATGTTTCAAAATATAGCAATATTATCATGATAGAGCATGACATATCGCAATACGGCTCAATGCATATCGTTGCAGCCTTATACAAAAAATAAACCCTACCAATGCGTGCGCTCAAACTCTGATCTTCACCTATCGCTTGGAGATGACCTAGTTCACAAAGCAATCTTCCTTGCCATATTATCTATCGTAGAAATTAAATACACCGTCACTGGTACTGAACAACGTGTTTACCGGATCTACTTGTTAATGAAGGCTATACTCGAACATCTGTACCAATAAGTCTTGCTTTACATATGATGCATATCTGCGGCATAATACTCCAATGCTAGACATTACTACCAACTTCAAGGCTGCAGACGTCGTAGCGATATGACTAAAATTATTAAAGTTAAGTTAAAATGAAAATCACACACGCGAGCTTTTAAATGTGTAAAACTGTGTTGTCAATAAGCAATACTAGCAAAGTGTAATAGTAAGATCCCTTTTAATAATTACGTAATTGTTATCGATCCATAATTACGCAACAGTCAAATTTTAATCATCATATACCAAACGAGTACAAGTCCGTTCCATCTGCAAACTGCACGAACCGAATGCATAATATGCCGAGAGATATGGGTGTATATAGTTTACAGTTTGACGAGACTTTTAAGCGAGTACACACGGTACCAACTGCTAAAGAAGAAATGTTGATTGTCGCATCTTAGATACTGAGAATGAGTTATCTTCAAAGGAATTTAGTTGTTTGTTGTATTTTATTTTACTTTGATCTTTCTCCATTAAAATACTAATGGGATAGACGTTTTCTGAGATGTTTTGATTATCGTTCCTTATCCGACTTCGTGTGGAAACTTGCTTATTTATTTCTAATTCGCCTTGTCTCTATCATGTTCGAACAGTGTTTAAATTTGAATAGCTTTATTTTGATTGCATGCAGTGAACTGCTGCCGCATCCAATGAAATACATAGACCCCAAACACCGAAATATCTGTGCAATCCTTCAAGGTGAAGATAGGTTTAACGTAGAGGAACTTTGACCGGCGAAGATGCGGAACTCATTGAGATGCGTGCCCTCATCTAGATATGACTACAGAAAGCATATTCGCATTAAGCAGGATGAAAATTAATAACTTCTTTAAATTATGCTAGATTTTGATCCAACTTGTCGTATTTCCAATCAAGAACTGTCGTGTTCGTTCCCGTTTGGAGTTATTGGTATTACTTATGTTGATCTCTCACCATTAGGTTGGAACCCGATAGTAGTATATGTAATTGATATTTCTTCCTCAAAGACTCCTTACCCCGCAAAACAATCGTTATACGTTAACATTTTTGTCAGCAGCCTTTTATTTAGCTCAGAATGATGAATTTAAGATGATAAGGCTTTCTAACGTGTTTCTGACCCAAAAAAAGTTCTGTCGGGGTAGGGGTGTCTCTGAGATAGAATCAGCTCAACTATCGATACTACTATGACATTTTGTTATACTTATTAGCCAAAATAATATTGTTATTGTTAGCCAAAATGCCATATTAAGCAAGTGAAATATTATATATAATATCATTCTCAGTACGACATGTTGCATTTGATCTGACAAACAGATTTTGTAAGAGATTTAATTCAATCGACTCAGCGTCCAGTCATACAGGTATAAAAGCTAATATAATAAGCAATTGTATTAAACAATTAGGTTATTATGTATCACCAAAATATGAATCGGTATGGTTATGCGCGATTGAAAATGATATAATAATAGTGGGCTGGGCAGATTATGTGATTACATTTATTGATAATATGGTCGATATCTTATTTAATAATAATATTTCAAAAGTTGCACAAAATTAAATATCTACTGTTTAGTATTATCCTTTTCATATTTGCTGACTCTCGTTAGCAGAATATATGTTAACATACTGTCAATAATACGGAACTCTCGTATTAAATCGTCCCTATCATAGATTATACCACACTAATAATATCGTATCTCATCAAATAATTTTTACAGGTGATACTTGCTGTTTTGCAGGAATGTTTTAAGTTGCGAGTCGAAGATCAATTTTTTTACACGCTGTTGGAAGAGAAACACCAACACCAGATATTATTAACAAAAACGGATTTAATGATGCCCAACTTGAAATTATACCAGAGCTAGTCGAAGTATTTTGCAACATTTCTTCACGCACCAAAGTTTTTTTTATATGATAATATATGTAGTATTGCATTAGTGCGTCAACATCTTGTTTTGGAATGCTTTCTGAAATTGTTTCGTATCGGCTTGTTCAAAGTAACACAAAGAAAGAGTGAAGACAACAAGTTTTGTATATTTTAATAAAAATAATTTATTATTCTAGAAAACATGAAAAAATGTAATTATGTAAAACAAGACTTATGATTTACGGAAATGATCCAAATTTTCTGGTCTAAAGATAAACATAAGTCCTGTATAATGTTCTAAACAGTCTGAAGTTCAATTCTGCTCCAAAATGGCGAATGATGGCGTCATACGAAGGCTAACAGAAAAATCCAGAATTTACATACTAAAGCACAGTTAGTATTATTCCGTTCCAATTTAGAATATTTTCGGAAAATGTCTTTGTCCAGACCAGTAATGTTGTTCTCCAGGAAACAATTATTCAGAAAAGCGAAAGAAAATTAGCTCCACTAACAAGACACATGTTATTCTACGTAGACATACGAACAGACAACTTCTTCTAGCACAAAAATACCTTTTTAAGGTAATAGAAATTGTATAACTCTAAGATGTTACAATAAACTTCAACACTGATTCTCCGACTGTGAATGACTCTGAACGCCTTACAAAATACATCAAATATAAACGAAGCTAATACGTCGTTTAAACTGCACGAGCATGGAGGACACGTGCGATTTCACAATACATCTGGACATTAGGAAATCCTGACCAAGTATCAGCCACTCGTTTTCATAGCTATTCCTGAATGTTCACTTGTAATGAACTTGTTATCATACACAGCATGTGCTCACATGAGTCACTTTTACGGTTAAAGTAAACACGATGTTTTTAACAACATATTAGACTTATTTTCTTATTAATAATTACATTTAATTAAATAAAAATAAAACAAAAATATTTATACAAAATTCATTCCTTAACATAAAAGCGAACACACACTTACTTTAACTACAGAGTCATAACAAAATATTAAAATCGACTATACTTTTTTTTCATTTTATGATATTTGTCTAGATATTTTATACTGTCATCTAAGTAATTCATTCGAGAGTTTCACTATAAATTCAATACACCACCAATACGTCGCTGCGGGTAATTTTGCATTACCTGATATCAGCATAAAAGTTTCTTCGGCGTCTTTGGTTAACAAAATAGACACAGTTCAAGAAAAATCACCAGTCGAATGACGCCATGGAAATCTGGTAAATATACTAAACTTTGCACTGCTAAACACTGACAGCAAATATACACCAGTGACATAAGCAGTGTTTAAGAGTGTTATTTTGTTGTGTCCATGTTGCTGATTTTGACGCAACTGTGTAGACAATATTGTTAGCTCGTCCGTGAGGAATTTTAACAAGATTAGTTTTTTTTGGACGATATTATGAATGCCACTAACAATATCGTTAAGTCTTGAATTAATATCAGCAAGTTTAATATCAATAGTTGGTGGAGTTTAAAAAAAAATCATTACTATATCTGTTTAAATGTTTACGAAAATTTATAAACATTTGTTCGTGATTAGAGAAATTGGGCTTAAATGCAGTAATTCCATCATTGATTGTTGTTAACAAAGTTGTTATTGGAATTTCCTTATCATCAACATATTTAAAAGTTTCAGTGTCGAAATCTGTTTCTGGTTTTGAGATTATTAATATCATTATTGTTCATAGTGAGAAATGCGCGCATGATACCACCGCGCTCCAACACGTATTTAAATTCATGATCATCTACGTATTTTTGTCGCTGCGTCTGATTCTTTGGTTGGGTTTCCAAGATATGTAATTTTATTACTGCTCATAATAATATTATCAGTAAATACATCGCCAGCTTTCTTAACATAATCGTTAACTGACCCAAAGCTTGTATTTTACCTTGTTCAGCAAAAGTAACTATATTATTAACAACTGCAGTAGGAATTCGTATAAATACATCTGATAGTTGTATATTACTTGTTTTTTCTTTGTCTTGAAAAATAACAACTTCATTTTGATCAACACTTGTGATATTTAATAAATTACTATTTCATTTTTCAGTTGATCAAGAGATGCATATTTAGATTAATGACATGGATGAGCAGACGATGAATCTCATACTGATGTTCCAAAATGCTTTCGAATAAAAGCTCATTATATATTTACTAATGACACACTTATATAGCATAAAATTGTATAACAATCATGGAAAAATCGTCGATATTAAACTTTGATACAGAACGTTTGGTGAAACATAAACATAACAACGAGCTTTCAGATTGTCATTATCTTATTATTGGAAGAACTGGATCCGGCAAAACAAACTTGCTGATGAATTTACTTCTCAGAGATAATTTTAACTACGATCGCATTTATATTACACAATTAATCCACAACAGGATAAGTATGAGTTGCTTAACAAATATAATGAAAAACTTCGTGATATTCTTGAAGCTGGCGAAGAACCTTTTATTATCAAATAACCATAAGAACTTGTTCCAGTTAATCAACTTGATTCGTCCGAACATACGATAGTTGTTTTTGATGATATTCCGCTAAACAACAACGCAATGAATATAATCAGATCCTATTTTTCACTGTCGCGAAAAAAGAAATGCAATTATGCTTACCTCGCTCAGGGATATTATAATGTTGATAGATTTATTAGGCGAAATACTGGTTTGTTTTATATTATTTCGTGGACTTGACAATGTCGATGTTATAATAATCGCGAACTAGCAATGTGGTGATGTAACAAAAGACAAATTTATTGAACTATATCACCAAGCAATGGCAAATAAATATGACTTTTCTTGCTTGATAAATTAACAAATGTTATGAGTAAAATATTTAAATGTTGTATTGAACTATATTTACAGAAACGTTTATAGAAAAAAGTATATAATTAATGAAAAAACAAGCAAAATATATAAAACAGATAGAAAATATAAAAATACTTGCACAATCGCAGGCAAAATTTACACAGCAAGTGCAGTAAGCACGACGTGGTCAAGTTGCTGCAGAAGAAAAAACAGCCACAATTTTCAAACCAGTTACTAAAACTTTACTTGGAAAGCAGCCTGAAAGTAAGCCACTATCAGAAGAACTTTAAAAAGTAGAAGAAAAAGGTTTGGTTGGATTAGTTGAAGAACAACAAGAAAGATCTGAAGATGAAAAAAAAAGATTACCTGAGGCTCTTGTAGCAAATATAGTTGGTCCTGTTGCAAGACAAGCTGCACTAGATCGGCTAACTAATAACCCACTGGAATTTGAACTAAGGTTAGCAGAATTTACAACCCAAGAAACTATAAATATTATAAAACAATTTATCAGAAGCAATAAAGGATATTATAGAGGAGCAAACAAAAGTTGGCGAGTTGACTGTAAAGTTTATGGAAGTTGGAGAACAAATACACAGTAACCGAATTTGAATATGTCGAATATATTGATGAAAATTTTCTCGAACCTAATAAAGGTGGCCAAAGAACATTTAATACTAGAGACGAGTACGTATTTATACTGCCTCACAAAGCACTGTTGGAAGCTCGTGGTCTGATTATGACAGTAACTAAGCCACCTGCCGCAATTGCAGCTGGAGCACAAGCAGCTCTTATAAATAATGATTGGTGTTTATTTAGAAGATCTCGATATCAGATGGCCAATCAAACTGTCGAAGATATGTCAAATCACCTAAAAGTTGCATGTACAATTTTTAATACTATTTCGTTTTCTGGTGATTATTCCGAATCAACTGCAACTAATATGATGTGGTTTATAGATACTGGAGCTTGTTTGTTGGGTGTTGTTGCATAAGCTGAATTTGTTTCAGGAGGAGTAGCTAACCCGTGTCAATAATTTAATTCCTAGAATCAAAAGAAATATGCGTTATAATGATTGTTTTTTTTAAGAGAAAAGAACTTTCAGCAGTATCATGTCAAATAACAATGGTGCTGCCACTAAGTACAATATTTGGTTTTTGCAGGGACTATATTAAAGTATTTCGTGGAGTTAAGCATACACTTATTTTAAATCGATCAATACAAAGCGCATGTTCATTTCGATATGGCAGGATTGATGTACAATTTATCATAATCTTTCACTGTAGGTGCCAAGAATTACTCCATCGATCACTAAAATGACAGAATTAAATTATTTGCTGCAAAAACACACAAACATAATTCATTTTCAGCAAGCAACATAAAATATATCAAACAACATTTCCAAATACCACCTACTACACATGACGAGTTACAACATCAAGTGAACAACTACCGCATCAATTATTTGTTGTATTTCAAAGACAAGCTGGACGTGGCAATCAGGAACAAAATAATGGAATAATTGATAGTGCTAATGTTAGACGAATATATGGTAGAATAAATTCAAAGCATTATCCAGAGCGAGCGATAGATGATGAGAATAAAGCACAGATGATAGTGAAATTACTTGGATATTAGGAGCACTGCAGGCAGCTCCGTTAAATGTTAGTGATAATCGATAGATTTGTTACAATTGGCTCTGTCGGAAGTAAAATGTCAGTACCATTTTAGACTGATATAAAACTTTTACTCAAAATTTGAAGAACGTCAAGTTTAATCTATAATTGTTTTATAATGACAAAATATATATAAAGTTTTGCCAATGTTAAATGCATCAAGATTAGCCGCATCGTCAAGAGAGGTGTCTGGTGCAACAGAAAATGCAGTTAAATGTAATGGTGTTGGCCGCGAAAGTGGTATAAAGAAAATTTTCGTATGAATGTTGATATCAATGTATTGTCTAAAGATAAAAATATAATGCCTAAGCGAAAAACTGAAAAGAGAGACAAGGACGAAAAAAAAACACGGCAGCGAATAGGTGGAATTTTTCCAATAGCCACAGTACTAGCAGGATTGGTGATAAGTCTATTGCCAGGTCTGTCGGAACGAGGACGAGGACTAAAACCGCCAGGAAAAAGGAGATAAAGTCGCCAGCGCTAAGTAAATTTGATATACTTGATAAACAAAAACGTAAAAAATTTCGACGGAGTTTATTCCAAAGAATAACCTATGACGCTAGCGTCCTAGGCCGTGAATTATCAATATACAAAATTTTAATGACGGATTTGGCACACACTGTGTAGCTATTTTTGATAACAATTATTTCGACTCTTTCGGATTTCCACCAAGTGACGCATTAAAAAAATATATGAGTAAAAACTGAATAATAAATTAATCGTCTAATCAAATTTAACCAGCTGGAACTTCCGCTTGTGGATATTATTTCATAATGTTCATTAAACAGATGACCAAAAATCCTGATTTTTTAAAGTATATATTGCAATTTGATAAACACCCCCCTCACGCTAATGATGAGATTGCAATTAATTTTTTTTAAGCTACCTAAAGCTTGCAATTAATTTTATCTAAAGTAACTGATATACAGTGTTAACAAATTGTCTTAAGTGTACAACTTAAACAGAAAATAGAGACGAAACAAAAAGAAAAAAACCCCCAAAGAATAATAGAATAACGTTGGCAAATATTTGACCAGTCTGTGAAAAAAGAAAAAGTATGTCTTTTGCAAAAACAAAGTTAACCGGAGCGGGCTGTCCGCCTGACGGTGTCAAGGAGATCATTTTAGTAGACGACTAAAATTAATGACATGCGAATGCGATTGCGATATAAATGTATGCCTCGAGCAGAATAAAATTGTTACATATTGCTAGAAATGCAACAATATAGAAATAATTGGAACCGGTATATATATATATATATATATATATATATGTATATATATATATATATATATATATATATATATATATATATATATATATATATATATATATATATATATATATAAAGAAGTCTTGATAATAGTGGGAAGAAATAATAGTTTAAACTATTATCAAGATTCTACTAAAAAATCCAGGTATAGCACAGTCTGTTCTGTCTGGTATATATTTATAATTACTTGTAATACAAAAACTCCTATATACCTTGATTTCTTTAATAGGAAGCTTGAACGGCTGTGTGTAGATATGAGAACTAATTACTAGGCCGTCATGCGATTGTGTCTGCTACGCACGAGCTTATATAACAACGATTCAGTGCCATCATTTGTTTGGTGATATCTGCTTAGTCGTGACGGTATATGGGTTGGTGTTTGCAGTCATGGCGATGGTTGCCATTTACTCGCGGACCTGGGTTCGAAATTCCGTAGAGTACAAATTTAATTTCTCTAACCTTCATGATAGCATTGTTTGTATTAAGCTATTATTTCTGCCCACTAGTATCAAGATTCTACTACAGAACCCAGATATAGCACAGTCTGTTCTGTCTGGTGTATATATATATTAATTGGAACACTGCAGAAACCAAAAGGCGGTTGGATTGGCAGGTCATAAATATACTGGACCTTACAATCCTCTTGATAAACAACTTGATGAAAATGATAATCCGCTGCCAGGACAAGAGCCTTAAAATCAAGTTGACACAATAGCAATGCGTCATGATACCTGCTACATAGATATTGAACTCCCGGGCAACGAATCAAATAAATACAGCTGCGATAAATTAATGTTACGCGAACTGAAATGAAAACCGTAAATATGCGAGAACGTTTTAACCTAAGGCTGGTATAGGGTTTTATTGGAGCAAAATATAAACTCGGTCTGGGTAGAGACTTATTTGATGATGTTGCTGTAGAGCTACATAGATCTAAAAAAAGTTATCGCAAATACCGTTGTTGATATATTGGCGATAGATTTAGTTAATATGTCAAATCTATAGCAATTTAACGAAAATAAGATATTTAATTTTAATGTAGTAGATGTTTTTAGCAAATACGCGTTTAGTATACAAGTTTCAAATAAAACAGGTATCTCGATGATTAATGCGCTAAAACTAGCAATAAAAGCTAAAGAAAGAAAACCGAACAGAATATGGACTGATCATAGAGCAGATATATTTACTAAAAAGGTCAAGCTGTTTTAAAGCAAAATAACATTTAAAATCATGTCACTGGAAATGAGTGAAAAAGCGTCATTGTCAAGCGATTTAATCGCACACTAAACGAAAAATTGCATAACTATTTGACAGCTTCAAATACGAATAAATATATCGACAATTTAAAGAAACTTTTTGACGAATATAATAGCACGAAAAACCGAACCATTAAATGTGTCCAAACGACGACATCGCATATCCTGCACTAGCAAATGAAAATATGTATTGCAGATATAAATTTTTAACAATACCAGTTACATATTCGTTACAAGCACTTCAACAAAACAGAACAAAATATATTTGTGATTCAGAAGTTTTTTTAAAAAAAATCGCGGTGACATTTAGTCAAAAGGCGTGGCTATCGCGATAAATTTAATAGCTGGGTACCTACTAAGTTGATTGAATAATAGTATTATAAATTTGTTGGTATTTTATTAGTACTGAATTACATTTCACTGGTTTACATAAAAAATTAGATATCTTTTTATCGTATTATCGATGACATTAAATATTTTAACAAAAATAAAATCGTTATTTTTTATTTGTTTGTTGTCCAGGTATTTTTACGTTTAGAAAGGGCTTGATAAGTTGCAAAAATATTTGAAGCTCTGGAAGACTAATATTAAATTTATATATTTTTAGCAATATGGTACATAACATCACGGCCGGTTGTTGGTCTGCTTAAATTGTTTTTACTAATATTATCTTCGTCGTCATCGTCATAATTATACAAAATATCTTTTTCATTATGACCAGCAAATCTTTCATCAGTGATATTTTTTAATGTAACATTAGAAAGTTAAATAAATCTTCTGAATATAGCTGATCGATTCACTCAATAAAGTTCATTATTATATAATATTTTATCTAATTAATAGGTGACATGTTCGGGGAAATACAATATAATCAGCGAGTTAATATACTAAACCAGAATGAATTAGCTGAAGCAGTTAGAAATTGTTTTTATTTTTCATGTTATAATTACATTGGGCGATTCAGACAGATTTTTGTTAACAGCAGCAGATACAATAAAACTTGATACAAATACATTGATGACATTACGACTTAATCGCTACGTGGTCATGAAATTAAGAAATAATTGTCTTTCTCGGAATGATCTGGAAAATATTAAATATCGTATCGAAAACAAAATTTATCAAACATGAGCATGGACGTTGCTGATCTTGTTTTGCCATTGGCGACATCTTTTATTGCACGCGAAGCAATTTTATATTTTCTCGCAGTTGCTATTGATCTAAATTTCATTTTGTCTCCAGTTTCGAGAATTATTGAAATTATTTGTTTAGCCGGATTTTTAAAAATAGAACCGTCGGAACCTGCTCTGCGTCGACTATTTACTTTTGGCGTAACCAAATCCAAACTTCTCCAGACGAGTATATATTTTAATTTTATTAATATAGTCGATAACTACATTAGTAGGTATTATTCCGTTAAAAAGTTTCAAAAACAAAACCATGAGATTGATAACAAACAAAATAAGTTTTTGTTCCACTCACAATTGTGTGTAAATACCATTTTTATCTAAACTTCCAATAACTTTATGTTTTGATTTTTATGTCTAATAATTCCCTTATCATTTACCTCTATAAATCAAAATTTGGATGAGGTTGAAAAATTATTTTCTATACCTAAATTTTCAATATTATCATCTGCAGCTGCGCCATTTGATCTATATACTCGTTGTCCTTCTTAGATATCGCCCACAAATAGAGGATAAATAAAATCTTTTCTAATCATTTCAATTCTTTCTACAATATCACCTTTACTGAAATCAGCATACCAATCGGTGTTGGTATACCAATAGATTGTTATGATGCTATGTTGATAACAGAACCTAATGCATTTGAAGCATATAAGTTATACCTGGGATGTATATGAGAATTTTCTTGCTCCTCCGCTGTTAGTGACATATCTCAAGACTTCTGTCATTATACGATAAGATTTTATATCTCCAATTTAAACAAATCAATTAAATTTAAAATATTATTATATATAATGCAGAAATTGCGAGATGCTGCTAAAGAGAGCATTACAAAATCGGAAGAAAAAAATCCTTCAGCATTTTCATTTTATGACAAGTTTAGCTCAACAAATGTATTTCATCTTTTACAATATGTTATAGCTTGAGAACTTGCGGCTCATAAAAGTATCAAACTGATAGTCCAATATCATATGATTTTATCAACGTTACACGCAGTTAATGATGTACTTGATATAATTTTCGAAACAAAAAGTTTTGACAGTGAAACTTCGGAACCATATTTAACAGCTAAATCTAGACAAAATATTAAACTGGAGCAAATATTGTCATGGTCGCGGATGAAATACATCAAGAAATAAACAAAATAATTAGAACAATTTACTTCATCAGATCATGTTGAAAATTTTAAATGACAAAAGAAGATTTAACACAGCAAAACATAATGTTTATCGTGGTTGTGTGTACGTCGATCTCCCTAAAAAAACTAAGAACAAAAATGCTGTATAAATATCACAAACAATGATTACGGATGTTTTCAGTGGTCTATTCTTTCCGCCATGTTGACAAAAAGAACAAAATACTGATCGCGTTAACAACTAGTTTCCACACAGAGACGAACTAAATTTTGATGGCATCAACTTTCCTTTAGCAGAAACTCATATACCAAAAGTTTGAAAAACAAAACAATATGTCAGCCAATGTTTTCGGACTAGATGAGAATGGAAACGTTTACCCGAGATACATCGCAGAAAATGATTCATAGTTGACAATAAATTTATTATTTTATCATGAACATTACTCTTGGATAAAAAAAAACTTTAACGGCTAGTTGGCGGACAGTACTTTAAAAATAAAAACAAGAAATATTTCTGTTATAGATGTCTGCATGGTTTTTCTAGCAATGAAAGACTGCAAGATCATTTAAAATACTGCGTAAACGTTCAAAAAACTATGCCAAGCGAAAAAGAAAAAATATTATAATTTAAAAATTATGATCGTAAACTAAATATTCCTTTTGTTATTTTGGGTGTCTTCTCATTCCTGTGGAGTTGAAAATAATCCGAAGAAATCTAGTAACAGAAAAATACAACAGCATATTCCCTGTAGTTTTTTTGCGCCAGCGATAAATTTTCATCTCCAATAAAGTTATACTGAGGTGAAAATCATTCAGTGCGGTTACTAAAACAATTTAATAAACGAAGTTAATAGAAGTTCTAAATTTGATAAAATTTCTTAAGTAAAAGATTACTTAAACCAACTCTGATAAGAATAATGTCTAAACAACAACTTGACTTTGGTGAGGCAGTTAATTGTCGTATTTGTAAAAAGTTACTGCCGAACAGGTGATACAGTCATTTGACAGGCCAATATCGTGGAGCAACCCATAACAGTTGTAATTTAAAATTTCATTCTCAAGATTTTATTCCCGTAGATTTATATAACATTCGTGGCTATGACAGCCACATCATTGTAGAAGCTTTTGATGATGAAAACATTAAAGCTAAACTAAAATTAAATAACGTAATAAAATTTATTCAAAATAATTTTGAAAGTTGGTCATCCACGCTCGGCAAATTACGCTTTATTGACACTATGCAATTTATGGCAGCATGATAAGATGATCTTGTGAAAGGTTGCAGCAATTTCACTAACTTAAAGAGTTGCTTCTGTGAAAAATATGTTGATCTGAAAAGAAAAGATATCTTTCTATACGAGTATCTCAACGATTGGAGCATTTTTAATGAAACTTCTATGCCCGACAAAGAATTTTTTTCTCGCAACTAACAAATGAAAATATCACAGATGACGAATACAAATATGCACAAGATATGTGGAATAAATTTAGCTGTTAAACATTTGGCGATTATCACGATTTATAACTGAAATCAGATGTATTATTGCTAGCAGATGTTTTCGAGAATTTTCGTCAGGTTAGTCATGCAAATTACGGATTAGACCCCTGTTGGCATTATTCTGTTCCATGGCTGTCTTAGGATGCTCTACTAAAAACGAGCAAAATAGAATTAGATCTCTTAACAGATGTCAATATGTTGAACTTTATGAAAACAATATCAGATGCGGAATTAACGTTACAACATAACGTTGAAACTATACAGTAGCTAATAACAAATATCTGACAAATCATGACAAGAGTTTATTTATCTAAACTGTGTGAATCTTTATGGATGAGTCTGTCACAACCAATGTATTGATGTGGGTTTCATTGGATAACTCCAGATCAATTTTTTAAAAGAAACTGAAAAAAAAATCTTCCAGAAGATATTTCATATTTTGTTGAAATTTATCTAGATTATCCTAGTTCTCTACATGATCTACACAACGACTACCCGTTTTGCGCATTCAATGACGATTGATTATAGTTTGTTATCGCCTGAATAGCGAGAAACGACAACAGCAAAAATTTATATCGTTAATAACTTAGTTCCAAATTTGTTAGATAAATGAAATTACGTTATGCGTTACAAAATTTTAAAGCAAGCAGTAGATGCTGGACTGATTCTAAGAAACGTCCATCCCGTGGTTATCATTTGAGGTGGATGGCAGATTATATTGATTTAAATATGAAATGTCGTGCCGTAGCAAAAACCGATTATGAGAAAAACTCGGTGTTCGGCAAGACGATGGAAAATATTAGAAAAGGAGTATCGATAGGGTGGGTGTACTTTTGCACTATCCCGGGGTTGGTAATCGGGGAAGTGTGCAATTTTTTTTATTTAAACGTAGAGACGTTCACCATCTTCATTGTATATAATCATCTTCATTGTGTAAGCATGTGTATATATATATATATATATATATATATATATATATATATATATATATATATATATATATATATATATATATATATATATATATATATATATATAGATATATATATATATATATATAGATATATATATATATATATATATATATATATATATATATATATATATATATATATATATATATATATATATATATATATATATATATATATCATAATCATCCTTAATTAATATTGTACATAATTGCTGTAAATATGCTGCTGTAAATACGCTTCACAAATTCCTCTCTGAGGACAAGTATTTGTATTGTTTCAAGCAATTTACAGTTTAGTAATATCATTATCAAATAAAATATAGACAACATTATTAATAAATATCATTACATCATCTGCCCAACCCGCTATTGTCACATCATTTGCAATCACTAATAACCATACCAATTCATATTTTGGTGACATATGAAAACCTAGGTTTTTAATTCATAGCTTATTATATGAGATTTTATACCAGTATAACTAGGCGCAGATTTGGTGGAATTAAATCTCTTACAAAATATGTTTGTCAGATCAAATCCAACTTGTTGTCCTGAGAATGACATTATATAATATTTCACTTGTTTGATATGACATTTTGTCTAAGATTAACAATATTTTTTGGGTTAATAAGTATGAGACTGTCATAGCAGTATCGATAGTTGAGCTGATCCTATCTCAAAGACACCCCTGCCCCGACAAAACATATTTTGTCAGAAATAAGTTAGAATGACTTATCATCTAAAAATTCATCATTTTGAGCTAAAAAGGCTGCTGACAAAAATGTGTGTGCGTGCGTGCGTGTGTGTGTGTGTGTGTGATTTGGATTTTGAATGTAGCTTTAAAAATTTTCCAGTAATATCGCTACGATGTCTGCAATTCAGCAGCTTTTAGCAATTTCTAGCACTGGAGCATCATGCCGCGGAAATGTAGCAGTTGCCATACCCAGTTACATTATCCTGACACCAGGCTGACCAGTCCTAACACTAACCTCTTAATGCTGAGCGCCAAATTAAGCAGCTGTTAGTACCAATTTTATAAGTCTTTAGTTCAAACCCGCGACATACTGAATCCGAGACTGTCGATTTAACCACTTAGACCACCGGAGAGGTCAATAATTTGTGTAAAATAAGCCAAAATTTTTATGAAAAATAATTTTGCAACCACGAATAATAATAATTCCAAAACTCAAACACTTCCTAACTTAATGGATTGACTGCATGAAGAGAAAACTTATGCTGGAGAATAATTTTATTTCCAATTATCGGCTTGAAGTTATAGAATGGCACATAATCTGCATACAGAAAACCTTCGAAGGTAAATAACCATTTCACATGCCATTATACATGGGACGTATCAACACGGATATATCTTTCTAAATCTGCCTATATTTACCATCATAGGGAAGTTACCGTTTCTGAAAGGGACCTCGGGTGGCTGAGGGCTTTAAGGTGCCCGCCTTTACAGATTCTGTTTGCATGGGTTCGCGAGACCCAAGCTTGTGCATATGTGAAAAACATGCCAATAGATTCTCATGGGTTATTAATTTTTCCTGATTTTCAACCGAGTCCTTCTCAACTATTTATTCTGGTCGCCATGCCTAGATTATTATTATATGCTATTTTTTTTTCTCCGTTAACTTTACATCGTCGGAATCGTGCAATATTTCACGATATTGTCTCTAGTTCTCTCGATTCATACTGCATACACGTGAATAAAGGGCCTACTTTCTATTGTAAGTAAACAATTTGTTTCTGAATGAACTAAAGCAGATGCTTAATGGACAGCCACGTACCAGCAACTTGGCACATTCCACGTTATTTGTTTATTCAATGTTTCAGATTTAGGCAAGCTATAGACGCAAACATAGTCCTTGCAAATAGCATGTAAGTGACAAGGCATAAACTGTCTTCTTTAGCTGGTAATAAGAATGGCAATTATAATGCTTGAAGTTTTTCATCCTGAATATTCTCAAATATTCTGCAATTCTGCAAGTTCTGCAATTCCGAATTACATGAGCCATATTATGGGTTCTCTAGCTTGATTACACATTTCGAAATTGTACTGTAATTTTGATTATATTCCAAGTATAATTACGTCCTCCTTACTGCACTAAAAAAACATAAAATTCCATAGCGTATTTTCAATAATTGCAAATGACTTTTTCTCACGTTATGATTTTAAACATTCAATGACAGAATAGAACACACTTGTAGATGTTAACACGCGAAAAGGGAGAACCTCGCTGCTTCGATCACATGTATATTTCATACAGAATTGGAAAAGACGCTATACTGATTGAAATACGATGTACTTGATGCAGATAAATCCAGTACATAATCACGAAATTTCGTCAAATACAAAAATGCAAAAATCTATTCATTCCAAATCAAATGGCAAAGTTGTAATGCTCATTCATTCACGTGCGCATTAATAATATTGTTGTGCAATGATGAATCTACTTATGCGTATGTAGTTTGGAATACGACATACATTAATTTATTTTGTTTCTGTATTGTATTTTTATTTATATAATTAAGTAGAATAAGAAAATTAATATATTATAAAATGGTTACTGCAGTTGTATGGGAAAATATGAACTCGTGTTTTTCGGATGGATATACTGCACTATCGAGGTTGTGTAGTATATCCATCCGAAAAAAAACTCATTCACAACTTCCCTTTTAAATGCAGTAACCTATAATCATGTGTTGAAAAGTGGCATTAAGCCCACAACAACAACCCTTTCTGAACATATATAGTAAGAAGCGAACAATCTATTTTCTACACTAGTGACAACTCAAGTTGTTTCGAATCTTATCATACAATCGTAATATATTCATTGAATTTAAATCCCCATTTAGTTCTTGTCCAAAAATAACTTTATATCGTTCTTTAAATATAATCGATAAGAAGTTATCTTCATCCATTGATTTACCGAAATGTCTTCTATTCCGTGTGATAAGCAACATATTTGTGACTTTATTGATACAACATTCACAGTAATCTTCCCTAGTCAACTGTATATTAAAGCTGTTTTGGAAATATATCGGTAATCTGAACCAGTACTTTAGAATTTTATTATATTTTGCTACTTGTATCGGCATTCTGCCTGATTCATGGTAGATAAAAACATTGGATGTGTATTTTGTAATACTAGTAATATATTTACATAATGACTTATATACAGATTCTGTCATTTCCTTTGTAAACATTCCAAACTTCTCTGCTTCATAATTCAAATTTGCTGCTATGTTAGTATCGAATATTTGGAATAGAGTTTGTGTAGCCAGTTTACCAAAATGATTTAATATAGTCTTCAGTCTATAAAATGTCTTTGCTGCTTGTTCTGCTGGAGTTTTGTGATGCATATACCACAAGGTTTTAGACGAGAATACACAAACAAGATTTATGATAAGGCGACGTCTCTGTCAGGCTATCACCAAACTTTCATATCCTCTCAAATATCATCTTCTTTCGAAAAGAATATGATTATAGTCTTCTCCAGTTTTATCTTTAGTTTCCAGATGTTGCAGCATTCCTTGAAATATTTAGAAATCTTTGAAGCTGTATAGTAGTTTCGGTAAAGGCAATCACGTCATCTGCATACAAAAGTGAGGCAACTGAGCAATTGCAGTTTAAAACCGTTATGCTGGTCAAAATTGTGTCTTACAGACATCTAGAAACAATGTAAATGAAATTGGTGACAAGCAAATGCACCCAGCTAGATATTTAAACATTTATGTCAAGCCATTTTGGCGTTTTCATGCATGCTTTGCTATTTACATACATGACTTTCAATGCCGGCAGCATGCTACCAATTATATTTTTATTTACTAAGTTATGGTAAATTTAGATCCGATCAAAACGATTAGACGCTTTTCGTATTTAGCAAAAACAACTTTAACTTTTCCTTTCTTCGGATATTTACATATATAGGTGCTTGGAGTTATCATATTATCCACATTGGAGTATCCACTTCTAAAACTAATTTGTTCTTCACCTAAAATATAATTTTTCATTGATTAAGTTAAGTAATCTTTCATTTAATATTGAGGGAAATAATTTTCTGATGACCGCGACAAGGATAATCCCCCTATTATTTCAAGTATATTCATATTCCCCTTCATAGTGAATGGGTGCGATAGCAAAATTCTCGTGCACTTCGGAAAGTATCTGAGATGAAATGTGTGTGTGTGTGTGTGTCTGTGTGTGTGTGATTTTTAACGTAACTTTAACAATTTCTCAGCCATATGGCACGATATCTGCAGTGATGTCTAGCATTAGGTCATCATGCCGCTGACATGTAGCATGATGTCCTGCCCAGTCACATTATCCTGACACCAAGCCGACCAATATTAACACCCACCTCTTAATGTTGAGCGTCGAGCCAGATAGTTGCTAGTATTAGTTTAATAAGTCTTTGGTATGACTCGTCCGGGGTTAAAACCCGCGACTTCCCGCATCTGAGGCATACCCTGTAACCACTAGACCACGGGAGCGGTTCTAAGTGAAATAATTTGTTCAGAACGAACGCTAAAATAGGTACCGTGATCGTTAAACAACTTCAGTCCGACGGCATTTTTTATTTACACTCAAGAAGATAGATATTGAAAATATGCCCCTACATGTCATTTTACAAAGAGAGCAGTATCTCCAGAATAACTTTCTGTATTAAGCAAGTTATCTCAAATACATGTGTAGCCATTAAAACATTTATACAACTTTTGTCGTAAGCCTATTTCTCAATCAGTGCAAACATATAAAATTCACCCGTAACACCAACCAAATCAATGCAATCTACATTAGACTGTTCATCAGATAATTTTCTTGTCAAAACTGAAATAGTCCAGATACTGGTCTTAATTTTAATATTCTTATGTACCTCACTCACCGCGTAGGTTTGGGTCAGTCCCGTTTATCGTTAATACGTATAATATCATGTAAAACATAACTGAATACATATTCAGTTTATTTATAACAAGTATTTTGCATTTCAAGAACGTTTACCATATCTGACCGCCTGGGTGATGAAAAGATAGAGAAATGTCTGTTCACGACGTTTGTTTGCTTTTGTTGGTTTAATACCACGTGTTTCACCACATGATAGGCTATACGTGGTGGATAGTATATTTGGCGAAGAAAGAGTCCGGGTAAAGTAAAAAGAACCACCGACCTACAAGAAACTAATCGCAAGCTTTCTCATATACACGCATTGGCCAAGCTAAAACTAGAACCCACGTGGAACGTTGGTGAGCTGTGTGAGCAATCTGAAAAGGCGAGCGCCTTAAACCACCCTTTGTGAATAAAGTACTCTTTCTGAGAGGTCTTCGGAACCAAGGATATACAGTTCTGCAATCTGTGGACCATCTTGTTACTTTTAGTTGCGACTTCTGTCTATTTCTACTGTGCCTTTTCTCGACTTCTCCAAAACTGTTTCTTATGTTTACTACAAAAGCAATTTAACAATTGCAGGTCTTGGATTCCGATTCGAATGTTGACGATTCTCATGTTCAGTTTCAGCTTCGACTTACCAGAATCTGCCTTGTATATTCTTTTATCATGTTTTCAGAGTCACATCCCAATTCAGTCCTGATTTTTGGTATACCATGGAAGATTAAGTTATCCATGTGTTATGATTTTCTAGTTTCTTTTCGTTTGTCTGAAGCTTTTTACTTCTACACTTAACACTGATTCTGTGAGATTGTTTTCTTATTCGCGTAGGCTGTTATTGTGCGCCGTTAATTCTTTGTTTGATTTGTTTGAGTCTTCTATTGTATATTTAAAGAGGTCGAATCGCACATCAACACGAATATCAACCTCACGCGTGATCTGAATGAGATCATCTATCCTTGCAGTCTTGCCTCTCCTTCAATCTAACGCATATCCTGGTTCTTTTGGCAATAGTGGATGTAACTGAAGAAAACGTAGAAATGTTACTCTCACTAATCCTGCAGGCGTTGATCCCAGTTGAGTTTCGCCTCTGAGACGCCTCCTTTGATCTTGATTGTGCCATGCTTCCATACCAAAAACATTTCCAGTCCGTATTTCAAAGTCTTTCTTGTTTCACCTATCTCACTACTTGTGAGTGGTTGGTTTGTTTTTCTTTTATCCGACCGTCCGTTCTGTCATTCGTTCATGTTTGTCTCTATAAATCGTTGTGGAGCGAATAAAGAAACTGAAGAGGAATAAAGAGAATAAATGTATACATTTTTTCTTCTTTTAAAATGTTGAGAATATTTACTTTTCCTTTTGCGAGTGAATGTCGAAGGAAATATCCCGACCTTTATTTTGTAAAGTAAAACAGTAATCTGCTTAGTACATCAAGGACTTTTATGTATAGTTCAAACATTCTAGACCTGCATACGTACTGTTCTTAATTTTAACATTTATGGACTTTTTTTCAACTTAGAAGTACGTGCTTATCACTAGTATAGTATAGCACATTATCTAACATGGCAAAACATCCAACTATGTTTTATTATATATTGTTATATCCCAGACCGACACCCTGTGACATTTTGGGGTAGTTTTAACAACCGAGTTTCTACCCAACATAACAGAAGTCCATCCACCCACCTTTCCACCAAAATTAATTTAAAAGAAAAACAATACACAGGTCACCAATCCTAAAACATATATCCCTAGACCGTCTTAGCCAAACTTTAAAAACAAAATAAAACAAAACAAAACAAAACACTAAGCACCCCAGCCATCCAAACATTTGTTTTAAATTACAACGATCTTTATTAAATCTCTACTTTTTCTACAGAAAAGCACCGAGTCTGTCTGACTACCTTTTTTTCGTACCACGCAGATGCCTATACATTATCCTGTAATTAAACCTGACAGAATCAATAGTTTCAAATAAAAACCTCATATAAGTGGGGGTTTTCTGTTACAATCCTAACGTCATGTGGGCATTACTATCAGAATGAACAATGTTTACTTCAGGAACAAAAAAAATATAATTGTAAAGAGGAATGAATGGAATTACAAAAAAGTATCACCACTTCGCTTCGCAAGTTTAATGTTCGCCACGCCCCTCACTTCTTGCTTAATTTTTTGTAGAATTGCACATAGATAACATAATTGAAATACCATTATTGTTCTGCGTATATAGTCATGTTACAGAAATTAGGCAAATTTTTGATAATAGAAGTTATGATAACACAGTATTATAAACACGCAGGTGAGTCCGCGTGTGGCCGAGTGATCTAGTGCTCAAAACAGCAACAAAGACAACACACAGATGAATACAGTTCACTGTGGAGTTTGTGGTGCATCAGCACCGTAAGACTATCTAACGCCACAAATAATGTTATTGATAAAATATTATTTATTAAAAAGAGTTATTACCAACGAGTGGTAAAAGTACAAAACACAACGACGATATGGTGAAAATACATGAAGGTTCCCGATTAGGTGAGTATACAGGATAATTAGATAATAACATATTTATGGTGATCAAGACAATAAATGATTGTTAAGAATACTCAAATGAAATAGGACTGTACATATGCTATATTTTAGTATTTTAAGTTCACTTCCTTCAAGAAATCTAAAATACAAGACACATGTACCGTATCAGTAAACTTCATGTGCCACCTACGAATGGTCTGAGATTTATATGTATTAATAAAAGTTTTCTTCTGTTCGGCTGAACATTGCAGTCACACTCGCGTGTAGAGTGGAGATAGAAAGTGCTTCACGGTGAAATGTTCATTACAGGAAAGGCACTAAAGTGGGTCTTTGCCCTTTAATAATTAGGTGTTGATTTTGTAATTATGACCTATTCTAATTCTTGCAATTGACTACCTGGTCCCTACCCTAGATTCTGTCGGAAGTAAACCATTCGACTAAGTGAGGTTTGATCACGTGGAGCTTGTTATGGACAGCATAATTCCATGACGCCTGCATCGTACTAAATAAGAAATTAATAATATGTTTAAGATTGTATGTTTAAATGTGTATTATAAAGTTAGGTGGTTGCAGAAATAAGGCTATTGTTTAGAAGAAGGATATGCTTTATGGTTACTTTTAATACCGACATGGCTGAATAACCAACAGTATATTGTATTGTGGGAGGTACAAATGTTGTGGGAGGTACAAATGTTTGACGAGAATATTGATCAGTAATAGTTTTTCAACTTTTTCCTACTGCGTAATGACTGAAGTACAGATGGTGAATCGGAGAAGATGATAGAGTTGAGAATACGTTTGGTTCGACATATTACAGGGCCAAGTCTATTGCCGTAATCTGGGCTGTAAACATCGATACACCATCTGGCAAGCGAAGTTTTGTAGTGTGATTTCCAATAATGAAGGCTGCAGCAGCTTTGCACCAAGCTCAAAGTCGTCAGAGTAAATTCTTGTGTAGTTGTTAAAGGTGACCAGAAATAAAAAAAATTAAAAAATATTTTATTGTTGTGTATCGGCTTGTTCAAAGTAATACAAAGAAAGAATTACTACATCAAACTTTGCAAATTTTAATAAAAATAAAATAATATAATTCCCTAGAAAACACTGATAAAAGATAAATATATGAAACAAGACTTACGAGTTACGAAGAAGATCCAAAAATTTGTTCTAAAGTTGTGAAAACACAAGTCCTGTGAATATACAGTTCTAAATTGATACAGTCTGGATATCAGTTCCGTTCCAAGATGGCGGATGATGACGTCAGACGAAGGCTAACGCAAACTGTCCAAAATTTCACTGTGAATCACAATTTATATTGTTCTGTTTCAACTTACAAATAATTTCAGTAAGTGTCCTTTGTCCAAAGCTAGTAGTGTTGTTCACCAGGGAAAATAATTATTTAGAAAGTAGACCACCACTAACAATACACATGTTGTTCCTCATTCATACATACGTACGAACGAACTACTCTTTCAGGACAGAAATACCTTTAAGATATTAGAAAGATATTATGACGTGGCTCTGTTTTACCAGATGTAAATTATACATGAGGTAAAAAAAAATTACATAAGAAGTCTCATGAATTAAACAAAGGTGTACATGAAAATGACATTTATATACACGGGAAAGTGCATACAACATTAAATTATTTTTTTTTACTTTGATGTGCCTGATGTCAAGAGTCGCTACTATGACGTTACATCACGAAAGTAACCAAATAGGCGCGGAAATTTTGCATACGACGTCAAGTGAATTCAGCGCCTTGAAGATATGCCAATATTTAAATATTGGCATTACGGTCGCAGATGATACTTCAGAATAAGGTTTTCTTCTATAATGATTTTATTATTATTCTATATTTCCATTTAAATTTAAATTTGTAGGGAAGTTCCTGATAAGAGTTATGAAAAATGGACGGATTTGTTTCATTCATGCAGCGCACTTGGGTTGTTTTAAAAATCAGTGAGGTGTTACAGAAGCAAACAGCAAACGATTTTTTAATCTTTCAAATGTCAATTTTTAGGTAAATAGGGTTACATCTGTTTAATTTTGAGTAGCTATTATGATAATTAATGCTGTAGCTGCCGTAAAATTATAAAAAAAAGTGTAAAGTGGGATGCAGGGCCACCGCTAATTACTTTGTCCACCCTCAACGCAGCTTTAGGCTTTACCGCATCACATTTTCATGAAACTTAATGAAACTTATTTCACTCTAAAATAATAACATGATTTCTAAGGTAAGCAAATTATCATTCGGAGGGAGAAAAAAAATATTTAAATGAAAATAACATTTTGAGGGCAAAGCATAATACGTAAGATTTTTATTCGAAAATACTCACTCGATCTGACTTTAATAATTAAAAGAGGATATAGTTGCGTCTGTGTGGTTCTAGTAGAAATGACCCTAAGATGTGCGTAGACCAGAAAAAAAGCGGAGACCTACTTGTTCGTCTTGGATGTGCGGGGTCCAAGGCAGCAGGCAATGAGCAGAGTCCCCCTCCCCCCCAAAATGCTTAGCGGAAGTGATTTCCGTCAGCAGCGCGGGACTCCTGAAAGCGCGGGCTCAAGACGGCAGCCTCGTTCGCCTTACCCTAGGGCCATGTCTGAGCTCGAGGGAAAAGGTATTATGGGTAATCGCGCATTTTTGCAGAAGATTTTTACGTTTTGGATCACAGATTATAGTCTTTTTTAAAAACGTTTGAACGGTTGATGACTCAGTGTTACTTAGAAACTTTGGAGGGTTGGTGGCCTAGGATTTATTTTCAAAATTTAATTTTCGTGGTGACAAGGGTGGGTGACTTAATGGTTTCCTTGAAGTCTTTCTTATCGCTTGGTGGGTTGAAAATTGAAATTGGAAAAAAATAACAGTAAGCACGTATCGACGGACGTCGGACTAGGATTAAACAAAATAGAGGATAGGCGGCTTGGTGGCCTAGGGCTTAACGGGAAGAAAAGAGAACAGGAGGGTGGGCGGCCCATGACTCCGAGAATACTATATTAATTATATCATTGACATAAAAATTAGTATAATTCAATAATTTTGGCATTAGACATAAATACAACATTTTGGTTGTGACGCATATCATTAGCACGCCACATTTGTGTGTAGTAAAACTGGATTTTAAAAACTTTATATACTTATACGCATTTAATCATATGTCCGAATAGGGATATTTTCACATGATTTTATTCCAATGGAAACATAAAATGACTTTTTCTTTAAATAAATAAGTTATACAGATAGCATGAAAGTCTAGACAGTGTCACCATATCATTACTAGACATAGTGACTTTTTCAATTCAATATTGTTTATAATATACATTGTTTACATATTGTCTTATAACTTCGCCATAGTTTTGAAAACGCAAACAAAATAAAATTCATCTTATATTATATTGATATTTCGTCTCTTGCACAGTTCACACAAATTAACTACTCAATTAATGTTTTTCATCCTTTCTATTGCAAATCTACATTTATGGTTGGAACTATTAATAAATCTGCACTAATTGTTTTCGGAAATATAACGTTATGTTACATGATTGATATTTCTCACATAGTAGTAGTAAATTATATTTACTATAATGGTACATTTTTTAGGAATTATTAATATGCTCCGACTAAACTTTGAAATGCTGTGTCTCTAATCCTCAGAGTGAACACTCGAAATAAATACTCTATTGTAACCATCATCTTGGGCTGTTCATACATATCCAACAAAACATCGAACGAACGTATCATTGATCTTTATAGCTCATGTGTAACCAATATGATTCTAACAAATTCGTCTAACCCTTTAAACGAAATATGGCACTGATGTGGATATCTACTAGCAGATAATCTCATAGTTTTAATCCAGTATATTATACGTGTTATCATATACCGCGTAAAAAGATGAAATCCACAGTATTCCCTTTTAGTCACCCAATCTTGTGTAGTACATGAAAGAGCCAAATATATCTTACTGAATGGAAATTGCACTTCATCATATCAGCAGATTTCATCAAGAAAACATTCAATTTTTGGCTGCTCGAAGTTTTTTCATTAGTTTCTTCACCGCAACTGAATTAATTGCTGGATCTATGCTAGCCACGAGTTGTCGACAGTCTCAACGTGGACCACGCTAGTCGTATAAGGAGATTACTATTAGTAGTATTTTAATATATCAAAATTAGTTGATGTCGTTTAAACCAGGCAGTTCCATTTTTCTAACATCATTCTTGCGTACCGCAAGTGTTGTCATAGCATTCGTTTCTTCTTTTTTCTATGCATTTCGATCTTTCAAAAGCAAAATCGTGTACAGTTTTAGTGAGATCCCTTGTTTCTATATATGATCCTGACTTGAATAACAGCCGGTAAATCATTGTTGAAGTGAAATGAAATTTCTCAAGGTTGGCCTGTAAAGACTGCCATATGTTTTCTTTACAAAAGGGTGAGTGTTGGAAGGCAGGAATGACTGTGCAATTACATCATTTTAACTTCTAATGGGAGATTTTAATTTTGGTCGGAAATCAAAAAAGATGCGTGAGTGGGACTTGCTATTTTTTGTGGTGTAAGACGTCAGTATAGATAAAGGATTACTTGGTATAGATTAAACATTACATAAATTTACCGTGTAACTTGGAACACAAAATTTCAGCAAAATTAACCGAGTTATCAAACAATTCTTGATCAGTATCACGTGACCGTGCATATCCAATCAGACTGCAAAATTCTGGCCCATTCATAACAGTTGTAATTTTATACATAGTCAGTATTTCAGATTTTCTAAGTCTTTAAGCTACAAGGAGTTCGACTCGACTCTAGCAACAGGGACAGCAAGCAATATTCAAAGGAAGATCCAAATTCATGACAGATTTTTTCAATATTTTTCTCATCATTATTGTTTCTGGTCATTCACAATAGAAGATATCATCAGTACCGGTAATAACAAACGTACCAGATTAAGGATATAATCGTGGCGTGTTTGTACAGGTAATGTAATTTAACAATCTGGCATTGTTGTACAAAATACGCGAACGGGTAATGACCATTTCGATGTATAAAGAAAACATTTCAAAATGCATATGTTGTGTTACTAAGATCAGCTGATCGGATGGTACGCAAAGCGTATCCTTTTCAAGGTGAATGTATTTTGAAGAAACACGAGATTTCGGTGTCCAGGGGAGAATATTCTCTTTGGTGACTATTGGTATTAAAGATTTACGTCCCTTAAACAAAGTGTAAGGCCCCAAATGGACCACGACTCCAATTGGAGTTTGCTTTTATAATCGCCAATCATTTACGACGAACCTATATCTTGGTCACATAAATCAACCCGATATTCTACTGTTTAATTTCCTATTTTGACGAAACTTAATTTCTAATTGTTTTACAATCATACCATGAATGTATCGAATATTCGAATATGCGTCAGAATAATTGGCACTTTAGAAGGAATAAGCATAAACAGCGATTATCTGGAACGACAAAAAAAAAAAAAAAAAAAAAACCAGATAAAAAAAGAAGTGATAAACGCATGAGATTGGGTTCGCTTTTTAAAATTAAAAAAAAAAACACATTTAAGTTCGCGTTTTTAAATTTAAAAAAACACATTTCGATAAAGGCTATTTATTAAACTGGATGAAAATTTTGTTTGTCACAAGACAAATACGTTGAGGTAACATACACCCCCTCCCTGTCTATAGACTGGAAGAAATGAACGATCAGTGTTATTATGAATTTTTAGCTGCGTGAGTTATAACGATTGACTAAGAAAGAAAAAGACGTGTACGACTTGTAAAGCATTATCGATTGAAGCACACATAAAACAGGTAAACATCATGTACATGAAGTCTAAGCCTGTTTGAAAGGATATCAATTCGGTTTCGATTCTTAGTTTGTAACTGCAAGTCATCGACTACAAATAGATGTAAAAGTGACTAACGTGCTGTTAAACACTATATACATCCCCTTTCTAAAGTTTATCTTTAAAAAAATGCAAAAACGTAGCAGTTGCATTGGTTATGTATTGGAAATATTCCAATAATAACATCAAAGGTTGCCAGACCAACACCAATCACGACACCTGTAATCAAAGTAGCCATCCAGTAGAAAGTTTGGAAAATCATCCCTTGGCATCGACAGGCATAAACCATTGAACACAGTGACAGCTCTGTTTGTGTCTTTCCCAAACAATATATTTATGTTGCTACACAGCAAATCACCTCAGTCCATGCAGTTGCTTCACAAAGCTCATTGGGAAGTGGCTTTGGTAGAAATCATTTATTCGACTAAAGTTATTAATATGGTTGGAGATCAGACCACGTTCGTTGTATAAATATTCAACAAAGAAGTCCAAGAACACCTGGGCAAAGAGGTCCAAGAACACCTGGGCAAAGATAATCCTGGCCATTAAAAAGCCAAAATAGCAGCAACACCTGATATATATTCCATGAGAATTCCTTGTGTATATTATTACAATGATCGACATATTGTCGAAAAAATTCCAGCTTTTTTGAACCATCACTTTGACAAAGCAATGGACAAAACTTGCCGAAGTGTATCATCCACCTTGCATTCGTCTCATATTGGATTTTTCCAACTGTAAATTGCTGTCTACCGTTTTTTCACGCTGCTTGTTTGCTACGATGGCTGAAAATACATCTCTCTTTCCTACCAATGTCATCAGCAGCATGGCCGCTTCTTCAGAATATTGAATACAACGAAGACTTTGATTTTCCTATATTTTCCTGTCATCGTATACGACATAGAGGGAAACTGTTCCGTTGTTGAGCGTCATTATTTTCTAGAGTAGAATATTGTTGATATACGTCTGAAACTGAATCAAAGTAGTAACGTGCTCCATTTTCTGGTCAGTGCTGATGCGTACAATGCTACCATCTAAGAAGTCATACTCTACTTGCATAACGTGGAAGTTATGCATTAAGTTGGAATCGACATCAGACAAACTCTGACCAGAATAATAGTTAAATATCAACTACGATAAGCTGAAGTCAGTGACCTACCACCTCAAGGATCGTGTCATCCTGGGTCCGCTGCTTAAGCGTTTGTTTCTGGACATCGCCATCTATAAAGCACCCAAAGAAAATTTTTTTCGAGTTCAAACATTTCAGTGCGTCCAAGGTAGAAGACAGCTGAGATGGCAAGACAAAGTATACCACACAATTTGAAACTCGTTTTGCCCATAAAAATTACTTGAGATCCTGCTTAAATCTGTATGAAGTTAAAGGACGATTAGGAACCAAACGTATCCATGGAATTTGTTACGACAATAATGCAGGAAGAAACGCTTTGTTTAGATTTGATTTCACTACATACCAAGGCTGCCAGTAAAGACATTTCCACCAGATAAAATCAGGGAAACTCCGTGTAGAACTTCAGTTTACACTAGCACAAGTGAATGCAGTGAACGTCATCTTGTGTGCAAAATTTGATAATGATCTGGAAATCATCGTATCGGGAGAGTTTATCCTAGACTGCTGGAACAGACCCCATGGAAAGAGATGATAATACTGTTTTGTATTTTTCAGAATACAACTGAACATGAGAAATATACGGCCTTAACCCAAGTTGCATTCAGATTCAGCCCAAGCCAAAGGAAAGTAAGAGAAGAGCCCTGTCTCGAAGATGTAATATATGTTAATACACTTTTCGCTAAGTTTCCCAACGGTCCTTATCCAGGGCCATACAGTTTTAAAAAAGAGATCATGTTCAATCATTGCTAGTCGGTGTGTTTTATGTTTGTGTACTACTTTGTCTTCCACAAAACCTGTAACTGAAACACCATACATTGCATTTAATGTGAGAAAACAATATCGTCCAATACTCGTGTTTACCATTAATGAGATTTACCCAATAGTCAACCATTGTAAACAAACTGTAATGCCCCTACAATTCGATATAATTTTTTTTCTCAAGTTCAGGCATTCTCCGCCACTTAACCTCAGATCCAGTATTTTCAATACTCGTTTATTAGCCTATACATATAGTAAGTGTTCGATAGGAATTTAAGTAAATTACATTTAAAAGATGTTACAAACATTTAGCTATTAATTCTAGATTACACCCAAGTAAGTTAGATCATTATTGAAAAAAAAAAACCCTAGCTTAACTAAAGTAAAGACCATTACACCACCTCGGTTGAGGCTAGATTCTATCCAAGCCACTCAGAATTGGGTCGAATAATAATAATAATAATAATAATAATAATAATAATAATAATAATAATAATAATAATAATAATAATAATAATAATAATAATAATTAGGATTTATTATTATTATTATTATTATTATTATTATTATTATTATTATTATTATTATTATTATTATTATTATTATTATTATTATTATTATAAATAATGCTATTCAAATGCTCTAATAGATCACATAATGACAATTTCAATAACAGGCCGTAGTGGATTGAGTAATGATAATGTCATTCCAAGACCTTGAGCAAGATCTCATGCATGGTGTTTAGAGAGATATGTATTTAAGTAGTATTCAGTCTTTTCCGTCGTATAGCGACGTATCACAAAATGTTATATTTCTTGTTGCTGTGGTTGAGTAAGAGAAACACATCGTATATCTTGCACAAATTACAAGATATACGTATCAGAAATTACAGCATCATTACATTTTCTTTGCTGACACTTTCGCCGCCATATACTTTTTGCTGTTATATTTGTTCTTCATACTAGACAGACAAATAGGTGGTTGAAATGCAACCTTGTACTATGCCAGAAACACATAATGCTAGCAAATTGCCTTTTAACTCCAAGTAGACTATATAATGTGTGTGCGTGCGTGTGCGTTTATGTGTGTGTGTGTGTGTGTGTGCTATGGACACTTGTGAGATTATTCAGCGTAAAACATAAAATGTTAAAGTCAAATTTGGAAACAACACACTACGGCACTAAAATGTTTCCTGAATGAGACCTATTTTCTTGAGTGAAGAGCAAAGAACTAGTCATCGAGTCGACAACTCGCACGTTCATCGCGGCATCTCCTACTCTTTCCACAAAAAAGGGAAGAAGGCTACATAAAAATTACGAACAAGACAATGACCTGTTACATCTCCTTAAATTAAAAAGATATTTAAAAACGAGCATTTAAATGATGAGCTGAAAAATATGTATGCTTGAAAAATGTTTGGAGAGAGCAAGTGTAAATACAACGAATCAAGCACAGTCACAAGGAATTAATGAATCGCTGTTGGTCAGTCCAAGTTTAGAAAAGCCTGATCGATGCACTAGGACCTCAGACCAATAACATCGCAGGCGAAAGGTAAGTTATCTGTCATTTACAGGCGACTAGAAGCTTGTTGGACATTCCGGTCCAATGTCCGTCCCTTTGCCAACTTTGTAACTAACTATCAAATTCAAGTCGTCCTAACTTCAACATTTATTTGAGTCATCTTTCATTAAATGTGGAATGTACGCTAACAAATGAATACTAATTCACACGGAGCAAGTGTCAGCAGAGAATACTTTGATTTTAGATGTGCTAAGCTGATGAGTAGATATAATTATTTTTGCTGGGGCGATTGGTCAATTGTTTTCGTGCTTCAGCATCCTAATCTCTTGACAAATGACCTTACTTTACCTGAATCACCACCATAAGCAATAAGAAATAAGGTACTGACTTATGAGTAGATATTGTTCATGTGCGTGCGTGCGTGTTAGTGAGAAAGAAAATGGGGGAATTCGAGTGTTTGTGTATTGGACGGCTGGGTTTAATGTGTTCACGTATCAGTACTTTTCAGTAAAAGAGTTTTAGGGAAATGGTAGTGTTCATACATACATACATACATACATACATACATACATACATACATACATACATACATACATACATACATACATACATACATACATACATACATACATACATACATACATACATACATACATACATACATACATACATACATACATACATACATACATACATACATACATACATACCTACATGAGCAATAGCTTCATGGGTAATAGTGTTATTTATAAGCCTGTATACATAAATTCCATGGCTACTAGTACTCTTCCAAAGTTTGTATTCATATAGCTCCTTGGGTACTAGTGTCCTTTGCAAGTCAGTATACATATAGCCCCTTGGGTACTAGTGTTCTTTGCAAGTCAGTATACATATAGCTCCTTGGGTACTAGTGTTCCTTGCAAGTCTGTATACATATAGCTCCTTGGGTACTAGTGTTCTTTGCAAGTCAGTATACATATAGCTCCTTGGGTACTAGTGTTCCTTGCAAGTCTGTATACATATAGCTCCTTGGGCACTAGTGTTCTTTGCAAGTCAGTATACATATAGCTCCTTGGGTACTAGTGTTCTTTGCAAGTCAGTATACATATAGCTCCTTGGGTACTAGTGTTCTTTGCAAGTCAGTATACATATAGCTCCTTGGGTACTAGTGTTCTTTGCAAGTCAGTATACATATAGCTCCTTGGGTACTAGTGTTCTTTGCAAGTCAGTATACATATAGCTCCTTGGGTACTAGTGTTCTTTGCAAGTCAGTATACATATAGCTCCTTGGGTACTAGTGTTCTTTGCAAGTCAGTATACATATAGCTCCTTGGGTACTAGTGTTCTTTGCAAGTCAGTATACATATAGCTCCTTGGGCACTAGTGTTCTTTGCAAGTCAGTATACATATAGCTCCTTGGGCACTAGTGTTCTTTGCAAGTCAGTATACATATAGCTCCTTGGGCACTAGTGTTCTTTGCAAGTCAGTATACATATAGCTCCTTGGGCACTAGTGTTCTTTGCAAGTCAGTATACATATAGCCCCATTGGTGCTAGTATTCTTCACAAGTAATTTTAAATTGGTATAGACCTAATGGTACCCCTTTTTACGTTTTTTTTTTAAATGAAGATCTATAACGAAAATAGTCAAATATTTTTATCATCAAGCCGTAGCTGTTCATTGTTGTGATTATATTATAAATTATTATATCACACTTTAATATTATGCAAATACTATCATAGGCAAGGAAAATTCAGTTGACCTCATTGGATACGTGAGGCTTGCATCTGTTGAAGAATGAACACAAAATCTATTCAACATGTACTGAATGAAAAATCTTGCAGTTGATACATCTCTCATTTATGACCATGATATGATGAAATTATGAGCAGACAGTTACTTTCTTTTGCCTATTTTTGTACGTTTTCATACTTATACGCATATAGGCCAGAGTAGGTGTTTAACACTTTGGTTAATTAAATTGTACTGGTAAATGGCATGAAATTAGTATAATGAGGTATAGGTGGTAGACAATCGTGACAAAAATACAATGTAAGAAAAAGATCAAAGAGTGATCATCTTGATAGAATGAAAGTGATTATATACATTGTTACGTGACAAGGGCTTTTCTCAGTAACAAAGAAAAGAGTTAAAGCCAACAAGCTTTCTATATTCTAACAAAATATTTTATTTCCCTACAAACCAATATAAAAATTGGTAACTAGGACTTACAGTTTGTGAATATAATCCAAAATTTTATCCTAGGAATGAAAATACAAGTCCTATCACTAAATTGTTCTATTAGAATACAGGTTCGAGTTCTGACAACCTACAAATATGGAAGGCGATGACATCAGATGTGGTCCAATATACGAATATTAACAATTCCTCACTTGAATCACAGTCTTTGTTTCCGAATAATTCCAGAATAAACTTCCATGAATATCTTTTAGAATATTTTATAAAAGTCAACTTGTTGAGTTTCCAGAAGAACAAATAATTAAATTCCAAAAATCAGATGAAGAACAAAAAATCTGGCAACACATAAAATAATACACCTTGTTCATTCAAGAAGTTAGATTGACTCTGTCTAAAAATATCAAGAACGCTTATTTAAAACCATAAAACATAATTTCACGTCTCGCGAGATTGATCATGTGATCTCTGACTACAAGCATTTTAGCACGTACACCAAGTTCTCCCCACTTAAGAACCAATAATTAAATAGCGTTGTTTATTCATAGTGATCACGCTAGAAAAGTATGCCCCAGATACTGATCAATCATTTTACCTTCTTGTTTACACTTTTGCCAGCCCAAGAAAACTAAAAAATAATTCTCAGGTAATACTTCTTCGTCTTAAATAAACAACATTATCAAAAGAAAATATATCATTAGTGAAAAAGAAATTTTCGGTCCAGAGAAAGTTAATTCTCTCACTTAACAAATTTGTCATACCTTCGGCAATACTGGAAAAATTGGAACAAAAATTTCGATAGTATCCGGCCATACCCAATAATTACATTAATTGCTTTTTACTAACAGGCACAAGAAACACATAGATAGCCTTCACCTTTGCATCATTAGGTTTGACTTGACTATTTCCCACCATATGTCTTAGGAAAGTTACACATGACTTGACTTGAAAGTTTCATTTGACTATTTCCCACAATATATCCAAGGAAAGTTACAAAAACATGGCTGAACTCACTTTTAGATAAATTGATTGGCAAATTAGCATCCGTGAATCTTTCAAAGAATTTCCTATATGTCCTTTCGATGTGTCGTTGTGGATGATGACATCATCAATATAAGCATCACAATTATCTAGACCGGAAGTAATAATATTCATCAAGCGTAGAAACGTACTTGGAGAACCCTTCACCCCAAACAACATTACTTTATTACATACATTCATACATACATACATACATACATACATACATACATACATACATACATACATACATACATACATACATACATACATACATACATACATACATACATACATACATACATACATACATACATACATACATACATACATACATGCATGCATGCATGAGTGCGTGCGTGTACAAACATACATACATACATACATACATACATACATACATACATACATACATACATACATACATACATACATACATACATACATACATACATACATACGTACGTACGTACGTACGTACGTACGTACGTACGTACGTACGTACGTACGTACGTACATACATACATACATACATACATACATACATACATACATACATACATACATACATACATACATACATACATATGTGTTTTCTATGTAGACATTTGAATCAATGTTTGGTTAAGACAGCTTACCTGAGTATCAGCTAGGTGGACATAGATGTATGCTTACTGCATAAAATAAATAAATACATAAAGCTCGAAGGGTGCTAATGTTTTTCACAAATATATATTATATATGTATATAATTAAATGGGTACTAGTGTTTTTCACCAGTCTCGATACATATTGATCCATTGGTTCTTCACAAGTCGGTAAATACAAGCTCCATATGTATTAGTGTTCTTCGTAAGTCTGTATATGTATATCACTAGCTGATGTATTTGAGTTTTCGAAAAGTGAGCTATAACAATTATGGACTCACTACTACTTTTTTCCCGTTTTAGTCGCAGTTAATTAACAAAAACAAAACAAAACAAAACAAAAAACAAAAAAAAACAAAAAAACAAACAAACAAACAAACAAACAAAATAAAAAACAACAAACAAACAAACAGAGAACGAAGATGCAAATTTGTGGTAAAGGCCATGCACATTTTCTATGGTATCTTGTTGAATTGTCGAGTCCGGAAACTTTACTTTGTCTGAATGAATAATCAGCAACATGGAACATATCAATGAAAATGATGTACATCGACAATTTTCTAGTCTTTTCTTAAAGTTGTTTTTACTTTTTGCGGATCTCTTAACTTTACGGACAATATTTATTTAAACGTATCTATTCGGCAAAAATTACAATTTTAATATGCAATTAAGAAAGGGGATTTAGGGTCACCGACTGTTCTAAGTCGCCAGCCTTTACATGTCGTTTGCATCTCTCTTTTGTGAGTTTGGATTCACGTCTGGCTTTCCCAGTGTTATTTCCAGTTCTTCCTCAACCAAATATCTTGCAGCCACTAACAGCGTAGCATGTGCTGTGGAAAAATGGCATTAAAACCACAAAGCCACACCAAGCCAAACCAGTGTACGAAACTTAATTAAAGTAGTAGTTTCAAGCGAGATCACATAATGAAGTTAAAAGTACTCGATAAGAATCATATTAAAGGTCACCGGCCACACTCCAACATTTTTCAGTTCACATCAGATTTGCATTTCATAATTAAAAGTGGTTATACTCGCAAAAAAAAAATATCAAGTGTAAAGAAGAAATAATAATTTAATTACTCGAAAAAGACGTACACATCGCAGTTACTACCCCATAGCTACGATTTCCCACCTATAGAGGACGCCAGCCGGAAATGACGTACATTTATCCCCACTAAACGAAGTACATTTTTCTTGCTGTCGAAAAATAAAACATTATAAACCATGGATAGGGCATATTTATATGAAAGTGCTGAAAACTAATTTACTGTTCAGCCTTATATCGATATGCGTGCGCGACGCACTAGATTATGTCACTTTCAAAACTGTTCCATCGTTTCAATTTATTTTGAAAAAAATTCCCATTAATACAGGTAAAAAGAAATCAAGGTTGGCTTATCTAGGTCAAGCGATTTTATTATTTTTTAAAAAGAAAGAAAAGAAAATCGGCACACTTAAAAGAATCCAATGGAACCAAACTCGACTTCCTTATTTCGGCCTACTTCATAAGAAAAAATCGGCACACTTAAAAGATACCAAAGTCATTTTTCGGGTTTGTTTGCTTTGTAATAAAATAACCTTTGTATTTGTTATCCTGTAGGAAAGTTTAAGGAAAGAGTTTACTGCTCGCTCCAAGTTGTGTTTATCCGGGCTTCTAATTGTTTCCCAGGTGTGACAATAATTTATAGTTTTCAGGACAAATAGTATACACAACAGAAACGAGCTTTAATAACACTTTTGTAACACATGCTAGCGAAAAGATTTTCATTTGCACTCATAGCGGATACATTTTAAAATATTTATTTTTGTTTGCGAGATACCGTCGTATAGTTAACCTGGATACAATACAATATTGGTCAGTTTGCACCTTGTAACGTCATTCGTGAATGGCAATCGAGTGATATTTTCCGTCTCTTTTTATGATTTTGTTATTTTGACGTAAGCGATACAGTAAGGACGCATACTCAGTCCGGCATCCACTGCATACTCAGGAGTGTGTTCGTGGATATATTTTTTTTAACAATTACTTTCATTTTATTTTCAACTTAGTGTATGTTTATCATTTTTTTTTGTACCTTGCAAGGGAAGGGGGCACATATTCAACACAAAATGAATTCCTTTGTTATTTGCATGGAATAATGAGCAAATATGATTGACAATATTGACTAGTAAATGACAAGTTTTTAATTTATGCGTGCACACACTAAGACAACTTGAAAAAAACAACAATAAAATTAACTAGTGAGAGCTTCATATTGCAGCAACATTGACAAAATGCTCAACATTACTCTCTCTCTCTCTCTCTCTCTCTCTCTCTCTCTCTCTCTCTCTCTCTCTCTCTCTCTCTCTCTCTCTCTCTCGTGTAACTGAGTTTGTATTATATGCAGCAATGTTACAACGTGAAGCCTAAAATTAAATATATTTATTTTAATATCTCATGTACACTACTACCCTTAGAAAAATGTATACATATTCCGTAGAATATCATCGGTTAAGTTTTATTGTTTAATAAATGAATGTTGATAATTTGACCGGAAGACTTAAATTGAGAATGTCGTTGTGCAGATGCATATATTATTTAGCATAAAAAAATGTATTTAATTAGAACAAGTAAGATATGCCTATTTGAGATTTCTCTCATATATATGTACGGAGCAAAGTATGATTATTTACTTTGAAAGACTATCAACTCCGTTTAAATTTAGTCTTTTTTTCCCTAAAACCTATTACTAAAACGTATCCTACATAGCATCTACTTGTTTTAAGAAAAATAAATTGTTGAAACTATTGTTAAGTTAGGTCAAATTGTCTTGGGCCAAATTGACTATAATCAGCATTAATGATACAACTTTCCCATCCCCTCACCCTATTTTGTCTCACAGCCTTAATTCACTTTTTTCTGGTAAACGGGTCTTTAGGGAAAAGAAAGAATTTTTTTCCTATTATCACTCTTTTGGTAACATCGATATACAACACAGTGCATCATATTTGCTGTACAAAAGCACGATCGTAAGAAATTTACGCTTTGAAATTAAACACTTGAATGAGTAGGTTGAATAGAAGGGATAAATGTACGTCATTACCGTGTTTGGCATGCGGAAACTGCCGATTGTTTACGGAGATTGCCGAAAAAAATTTCGTCTACAAAAGTGGATTTTTAAGCCTAATTAAGCATTTTTATGGTAAGCAAACATAACAAATGTGTTTTGTTTATGACTATAATAATTTTACAAGTTTGTACAATATAGGTGGCCAGTGACCTTTAAGCAACGTGCACATCGTCGGAAAGTGTCTAGTTGAATATGATCTGGTATTATAAGCCGCTTGAAAATGTGTAACTAAATAAACTCATAAAATTATCGTTATTTGAACAAGACTACATGAAACATATTCGATTCTTTATTTTTGCTCTTTTCATCAGGAGATAATGAACACATTTCATGAATTATGCATGATTCAGGTGGCACATTCATTCATGGATCTCACATATTTGTGTCAATATTTAATATGCCTATATTTGCTTAGTCTTTCTATCACCCGCTAAATACATTTCTTCGTTTGTTTATAACGTAAGTTCCATGGGTAGTTTTTATATGATAGCAGAGGCTTTAATAATGAATTTTCCTCAAATAAGTGAAATAAGTGTCCTTTTGGGGTGATTTTCCTTTAAGCAATGTATTGGAGAAATAGACTCCATGATTAATAGTTTAAAGAAGCCCATAAGTCCTACAAATTTAGGCTACAAATTTTTAAGTGTATAACCTGTTTTATAGCGAGAGCAGCCAGTGTCGGATTAAACACTGTGGAGGCCCAAAGATAGTTCAAATCTCGGGACCCCACCCACCCTCGCAGATTATCTCCTAATACGTTGTTAATTTTACCAACCAACAACTTTAATAAACCAATTTTACTATACATAACGAACATTAACACTTATTAATGTTGTTAAACAAATTAGCACATATGTTATTAAACAAAAATTATTAAATTTTATTAGTTGTATCCGTTGTCGCGGGACCTAAAAGACATAGGGCCCATAGGCCGGTGCCTACTCTGCTTATTTGGTAATCCGGCACTGAGAGCAGCTCAAGCGGCCAGAAATAAACTGTTATTGTGACGCATATCTCCTGCAGAGTGATCCATCCTATACTCCTCAGGATGACTTGCCACCCACCTACCCACCCCACCCCCGCTATCTTAATAGCACTGCCACAACCGTATAAATGTGGTGGTAAAATGGCAGCTGAAAATAAACAAGCAAAGAAAAATAAGACACAAAAAACAGAAAAACCCCACAAACAAATAAAAACAGCAAAATAATACATTGAAAGAATTGTATTAATTTTTTTCCGTATTCATTGATAATGAAACCCACTAAACACAATAATGCTTCCTTTACACAGGCGAAGAAAATACACTACTCCATAATCAAAGCATTTCATGATGTGCTGCAATATTGTTCTTGTTCTCCCATATTTTTCTTCCACTGTCTGTAGCAGCGCCAAAACACTGATTTCATCCACCACACACATGCATAACTGAAGCTGTACTAGTTTCTCCTATTTTATATTATGAACGCTCGATATAGTTCTTTAGCCCAATCTTTAAAGGCGTATGAAATTACAATTTTTGTCAATAGTACTTACGGAATTGTTGGCTCAAAAGATGATTGACAATACTTTTCATGGGAGTTATATCTGACTAAAACTAACACTTATACATATTTGTATTTCTTTATACAATCCTGGAGAAAACAATCAACTTATTTATTTGATGATCTGGTTTTGTGAGGCGAGTTGTGAATACAACACAGTCAATCACTTCTACTCGTGCACAAATGATACATTGTGATAGAGGGCGGAGTGATATAATTTATTAGTACCGTATGCAGCTAATTTTATTATTCCCGATATTTTTCAATTGAATTCAATTTCATTAAAATAAAACTGTTGGCAATAAACGCAATGGAAGGTAAATTACCTACGAAATATTGCCCAGTGCCATAACCCAAACAATTGTGAATACAAAATAATTATATTGTGGTGAATATTGCCCAGTGCCATAACCCAAACAATTGTGAATACAAAATAATTATATTGTGATGAATATTGCCCAGTGGCTGCAAGGCAGGCATGGGGGGGGGGGCATGTAGAAAGCGATTACAATATTCATATTCATTATCATTTAATAACATTTTCTTAAGTGTTCAATTTCATCCTGGAATTTCAAGCGAATAACGCTGAATTTTTCCATAACCTTTAGTTGGTTATAAAACGTTATTTTGTATGGCTTTTCAGAGAACAGACCACACACACATTGTGCCCAACGCTGCAGATGACAACTAGTACCGTCTGTACTCGCTCAAACGAAGAATAAAACTGAACAAACCCAGATCTGCCGGCGCATTATTCACCGCCAGATCTGGGTTAGTGCGGTTTGTTAGTAGTAATGAGTAGAATAAACAACATTGGCCCTGACCTGAGAAGCATGCATTTTGTACTACGGCAGATCGGGATCTTTGTTGTTTGCTGTTTGACTCGTCTTGTAAGAAAGAAAAACCGGTAAATAGAGTACCTATTTGTCAATAATCCACATCACTTCTCCGAAAGTAGTTCAGCTTGTTCCTTGCATAACCATATAATAAAAGCGTTTTGGATGTCAAAAGTAATATATGTGATACAGAATGCACATCCGCAGCTGATCAACCTTTTCCAGCAAGAACACACACACACACACACACACACACAAACACACACACACACAGACACACGAGGACAAAACCATGGATTCTTGATAAAGGCAACTAATATAACCAAAAATGCCAGAAACTTAAGCAACTGTATTTTTCACACATTAATATTATTTGGCATACAGCATAATTTTTACACTGTGATTTAAGAAAATCACTTAATCATGTTAGAATGATAAGTAACGTATTTACATATGAACAAAGTTGACAAGTCAACAATGAATGAATCCCAGATGCTTCTTCTTTAATACAGTTCGAAGAAAACTTCAAAATCTCAATAACACAGAGAACTGAGACGGCAAGGACACGACTTGCTATGCTCGATTTCCGCTGCATCTTTGATTGCATGATTCTATTGTTTTGAAGTTATTTCCGTTTCCGCCGCAACCACCATAAATAAATTGTTTACACTCGCCCATAGCATGGTCATAGTAAAATCGGCGGAAGTACGCTTTGCAATTGCCTGTATCAGGTGACAGAGAACATACGTCTTCGTCTGAAATTCGAAAAAAAAATACAATAATGTTAAATATTCTAATCCAGTTAACAGTATGATAAACAAATGAAATTACTGGAAAAAACTAATACTTCACCCCTCTCATGTCAGAGCATAAATCAATCAACCAACAAATACATCCTTTTTTAAATCTATCATTCACTTAAAATTGTAACTTTTAATGTCTCTATTTCTGACTATTTTTTCTTTCTAGCGATTATTTGATCCTAAAAGATTCTAAAAGGAAATGAGCCATTAAGCGGTCGAAACTAAAGGGGAAAACCGTCAGATCATGTTTTCGAATTCTAAATCTATCAATCATGGAAACTAACTGCAAAATGCATGACAGGGTAAAAATGCCTAGCGCAGATTTCATTGTAAAACAATGTAAACATTACCAGACACTTGCAATTTGAAGGAATATCTCTTAAAAAGTCGCACTGAAATAGAATTTATGTCTAAACATGCCAGGTATAGATAAGTATAAGTGTATGCGTATGTATGTATGTATGTATGTATGTATGTATGTATGTATGTATGTATGTATGTATGTATGTATGTATGTATGTATGTATGTATGTATGTATGTATGCATGCATGCATGCATGCATGCATGCATGCATGCATGCATGCATGCATGCATGCATGTATGTATGTATGTATGTATGTATGTATGTATGTATGTATGTATGTATGTATGTATGTATGTATGTATGTATGTGTCTAAGATACACCTTGTTTCGGGCCACGAAGTCCATCCACATTATTAAGCTGGTATTCGGGTGCGTCAATATTTATGTTTGCCAATTCACTGCCCAAATCTATCACCAGAGAGGGGACTTCTGTAAAGAAAACTTCTAAAATGAATAAATATTGTAAATTTGTTCAATTTCGTCTTAAAAGATTTTGTATACAAGGGAAATAGGAACAATATTAGTCAATAAAATGGAAGTAGGTAAGCTTAAGTAACATATGTCGTAGACCTCTGTCATAAAATAAGTCCTTACAAAAGATAGACTAGATTGTCATTTTACTCAGAGGTAGACGCTTATTTCCATTATTTTAAATTTATACTGGTGTTACAACCATAAATCAAATAAAATAGCTGCATGGATTGTATATATTATTGTTTTCAAATGTACGTACCAGTTTCATCATCTGTCAGAACTTTTTCTTGACTTTGCCTGATTACTACATTTTTGTCTGAAAATGAAAGAAAAATGCGATTGAAACTATATGGAGGGGGTGGATCTCGTTTTGATTGCAATTGCACTTGTGTGCACCTATTAGATGTGTGCAGATAACGCAACGGAAGTCACAGGCAAAATAATAATAATAATAATAATAATAATAATAATAATAATAATAATAATAATAATAATAATAATATAATAATAGCAACAACAACAACAACAACAACAACAATAATAATAATAATAATAATAATCATAATAATAATAATAATAATAATAATAATAATAATAATAATAATAATAATAATAATAATAATAATAATAATAATAATAATAATAATAATAATAATAATAATAATAATAATAAATAATAATAACTATTATTATTATTTGTCAACTTAAAAGCTTTTTATACATAACAATGTTGCCTTATGTACTAAATAAAATAGTACAAATCTGAAATATAAAATAATTTAAAAATGAATGGAATTTTTCGATCTCGCACTAGTACAAATGATTCACTATTATTTTCTCTGATCCAAATCAAATTTAATGGCAACGATCAAAAATTGCAGATTAATATTATTTTGTACATTCGCAACTTTATTCGTATTATTTGTAACCTTAAATAAAGCCAGGAAACCATTTGGGAAAAATAGCAGTGGTCTCACCTCTCGAAACGAAGAAAATAAGTAAAACTGATACATATTACACCAAGTCCTCTATTCATCGTGCTCCATATTTATAACGAGTGCATAATTTAGAAAAAGGGATTTTTATTTCATTAAATTTAACAGAATTATCAAAATTCAACATTCATAAATAGTGACGAAATTTCCAGAGTCATTAAGCGAGTAAAAATAGAAAATGTGCTGGTTTTGATAAAATGTTGAATGAAGTTTAATATATGAATCAACAGAGATGTTCCCTTAAATACTGACATTGTCCGCAGTAATGGCCAGAAAGATGTTTTATATCCATGCATAGGACGATCCAGTCAGTGACCTTGAACCTCTAGAGGGATTATTTTATTTAGTGTAAGAATATTTTTTAGTTCAAGCAGCACTAACTAAAGTGCAAAACATTATCCTGTATGATCCATGTTACAACAGGTAGATGGGTTAAAGCACAGGCATATCAAAATAGAACATGAGACAGAAAACGAATTTTATTTTGTATTAGAATATGTTTCATGGAATATTGATGCACGTAGAAATCAAATTATTATCTGAGTTATCCAAATGTGGTATTTTTTATATCTATATTCAAGCATATAATCATACGATTACATGAAATTAAAGCAATTGTATTAATTTGGGGAGCATTATAGTTCACACTGAGTGATTAAACTATACCCCTTAATCTTTCAATAAATTTATTAAACATTTCATTAAAATTACATTTTGTCAACTATCCACAACCGACTACTCTGCAAGGATAATTTACTGTTTTAATAACTTGAGTTTATCATAATGCACACAAACTTTATTTCTTTCCATTTTAATGTAAAATTGTTGGGTATTTTGTTTTCTACACTTTGTTAGTTGTTATACAGCAGATAACATACGTGTATTTTAAAAATTTGAAAATGATTTTAATTTCGACGTATCCATTTAAATGTTGTCATAATGATTCATATTATTGCATTTTGAACTGGAATTCGGTTTGAAGATATTGAGTTATATCGCGTATTATTTCGTATATTTCTAATATTACTTCATGCCGGTATTAATGAATAGTTTATAAGTTTGTGAAAACCCAATAGGCTTCATATGCAGTGACGATTCTAGTCCTAACACTTATATCGTCAGAGTCTGCATGATGAGTTGCTGCCATTGATATTTTGTAATGACCAATTCGAGAGCAAGACGATGTCCTTTAGATGCCACCGTACGTGGCTGTGTCACATAAAGAACTTTTTACACGGGATAACTATGCATAAAAATGAGAAAAGATAACTAACACCGCAGGATGATTCTTGGCCGTCTGGGATATAAAAGCGCAAAATTCTTTAGACGCACACCTGTATGTGCATTCCATATACTGGTAATAAAAAAAAAACTCGGCGCCATGGCATGGACTAGACTATTCTTGAACCAAAATTGTGGACTGAAAAATGTCCCCATTATAAAGGTTTTTTTTTGCAAATGAACAAAATATGTGATGCAATTAGAGGTATATAAAGATGGTATAGACTATCACTTGATGAGTGGGGATTTTTAAAGAGACGGGTTAAACAATACTAGGGACACTCAAGCTTCAATTCCACAAAACTATAGGCCAGGACAGAGTCTAGTGGTTCTAAATCTCTTCTGGGAGTTCTTTTAAATGTTGGAAGTTAGACATTCGTGAATCATTCGTCTTGCATAATCAACATGGATCAATTACAAATTAAATTACCTACAAAACGAAACATTGAGTGTTCGGATTTTTGCTATCCGAAAGATACAATCGACCTTTTCTAAAAATGCCAAATTCCGCCTGCAGTGAGAAAAGCACTCGTACACTTCAGAAACATTTGGGAAATAAGGTTTGTTCATTTTTTAAGAAATTTCACTAAATATGACAAAAGGCACCTAGACATAGTGGGCTTTAAAATTTGCGCAACTGATATGCATGCATCATTAAATATAACAGCCGCTGCTAAACATGTTAATGCGTCATTAAATATAACAGCCGTTGCTAAACATATTAATGCGTCATTAAATATAACAGCCGCTGCTAAATATGTTAATGCGTCATTAAATATAACAGCCGTTGCTAAACATGTTAATGCGTCATTAAATATAACAGCCGCTGCTAAACATGTGAATGCGTCATTAAATATAATAGCCGTTGCTAAACATGTTAATGCGTCAGTAGTAAATATAACAGCCGTTGCTAAACGTAAAAAAAATATACACGATTTCTTCACAAAAGCCACTCACAGAATTTAACTAAAATTGACCAAAAAAAAAAAACCATTACGAGATAGAGGATTTTCACTTTTGCACAAGTGATGTCTACCCCCGTCAAATGAAGTCATATTTGCTAAAAGGAGAAATAAATTTAATAGATTTCTTCTGATGAGCTATACGGACTTCGACAAAACTCTAGAGAACGTATTCTGTATTACAGGACAATCAGCCCCTTAGAGCTTGCACAACTTTATTTATTTACAAAATTGCTGAACACAGTTTGGTTCACTTTTAAAATTTTTCTTGGCATAGGTTCCTTTCAAAAAACAAACATACTACTGACCAAGATTTACTGATCATACTGCTGGTTATTTAGTATATGGCAGCCAAGAGGGCGATCACAGCCCCCTTCGGTCTCTTGTTTTTTTAAATCTATTTAGAGAAATGATAATTAAATAGCGAGCTTTAAACAGAGAACCTACATATGGGAGCGTCAATCTGTAATACTTTTTTTTTGGAGAGTTTGGTTCAATGCATACACAAAAAATCCCCGAAAAAAAAACAACAAAAAAGATAACAAAACAAGAAAAAAAAACATAACAAAATAAACCTGATCAAAACATCATATCAATTTATCATAAATAAATAAAGTACCTTCACACTGAAAGAACACATCACAGATATGTTATGCCTTGTAGAAATATTCTTGAACGATATTGGCAAAAATCAACTTAAATTTAAAACTGCTGCATTATGTGAAGAAACATAAGGCAAAAATATTTCATTTCATTCATTTATAACAAAATGAAGGAAAACTTGATGACTAAACAGTTTCGCTTGCTTCTTTACTCTTGTTTTATTAAATTTGGCTAGCGTTTTACCCTCTGGCCTCTGCGAACTCGATCTGTTTCATCTCTATTTAAACTGTCGAATTTATTAGCGGCATCTCAAGACTAATTGTGTTTTAGTGCCTGTCTTTTAGTATAGCATTAGTTTACTACTCTGAGAAATTGCAATGTACACAGTGGCATCAATAGGGTTGATTCACCCAGTGCGGTAACTCATGGTGTCACCTAAATGGGCCTCCTTCCTGCACAAAATTCAAAATTGTTTGACAGTCATGTGCGGTTACTTATGGTGTCAGCCCCATGGAACCACTTCCTGCAGAAAAATTCAAAACTTTTTATACACAGTCATGTGCGGAAAGTCATGGTGTCACCACCATAGACTTTCTTCCTGCACTAAAATTCAAAAAATTTATAGTTATTTTGATGTCACCCCTTGTCATGGTGTCACATGGTCCGGTCCGCTTCCCCTAATGACGCCAGTGAATGTACATGTTCAAAGAATAGAGAAGTTTTCATCATATGGAATATGGGGGACGGTGGCTTGTGTGCAATTTCTTTGTAATTGAAAACTATCTTGCGGAAGATATGATACTTATCAAAAGAACTGCTTATGTGCTTGCAACGTAAAAGGTTTCAACTAAAATTATATCATACTGTTACAAGCCATGGGTCTTTTGCATGATCTAGCGGTGTCAAAACCTGGCTCGAATCCCGCTAGAAGTCATAAGTTTACCCAATATTTACAAAAACTTCTATACAACTTCAGTTGTAAGTTGGAAAGCACGACGTGTCCATTCTATACATTAAATTTGCAATAATCAATGTAAGTCCACATTATTTACAACTTGCCAATTAAGCATCAGCCGCACATCCGCAGTTTCTCTACATTAACTTTCCGTTCCGTTAGTAGTTCATACCGTAGAAACTCTACAACTATCCATAACACGGGGGACTATTTTAACTTAAAGGCACATCACACCAGTAAACCTACATCACATCTGCCACTATGGCAACATAAACGGTATCTTCCGAGTCCTTTCCCATTTATTCCATTGTGTAATTTACCGCTTTCCTACCATAAATACTGCCGCTGCAGTCACAACACCGATTTAAGCCACTAGATTTTATAAAGTACGACAGGGACAGTCACGCGGATTGGGTCTGAGTTCGCTACTCATTGACCATGGCTGCTTAGAAACTCACTAACACTTTCTCTCCATGACGTTTGCTCATAATTAATAATGAACTAATTATTTCGTGTAAGGAATATTTCCCATTGCACCGAATTCCAATAATCGGACATGTAATCACACAAACCTACAAATGGTTTAAACTAAATGGGCATCTCCTTAATTTTATTACAATACAATAGTAACACATGTTTGGTCCTCATAGTTCCGCTCTACATTTATTATATACTTGTGCTTCAGAAAGCGATACTGGTATAAGAAGAAGTCTGCAACAAGCATGTTGGATAGAATATTGGCATAGCTCTGTGCTATTTTCATAGACTGGAATGGATATTTCTGTATATGTGATGTTAGGGGAAAATGTGCTACCTAAAGCAGATAGCTGATCGAAACAGTTGCTCATGGGTTGGGTAAATTTTAACTTACCCTCCCCCATAACTTTAACAGTTATTAAAATAGGGATAATATATTTAGCCAGAGCAGACACAACTGAATTCTGCAACTGCAAATAAATTATTTATAATTGTAAACAAAAAGTGGGATTTTTCACACTAGGACTTAAGTTCCGGGAGGGAAAAAAAAGACAATGAGAAGCTAGCAGTCTTTCGAATGATGCAATTTCATGTAAGACCAAACTGTATACTCTATAACCCAAATTACATCCATCAACAATACATGAAGCCTACAATATACAAGGTTCTTTGTAAATAACAAGGATATCAGTAGGAACACCTATAAACTTTTTTTTCTTATAAAAATCAAACCATTTACACAGTAAGAAAATGTGGAAAGGAAGCTTTAAATTTAAATTATTTAAATATTTAAATAAAAATCAATTTTATATATCATAGGTTATCTGATCAAAAGCGTATAAATGACAATGAATAAAATGTCTATATTTTTATCAATGTCTTTCACAATTAAAACAGCATGAATACCTTGTGTTTGAAAATTTGACTTTCAGACCAATGAGCGAGTTTAAAGTTTTTTTTTTCCAAATGTGGATTAATTCAGTGTTTCTTACTTTACACATCTCCCATTTGTTTCTTTCATAAAAATGCTGCAATATTCCCAAAGTTAACAAAAATATTCGAATACTAATTTTCTTTTTAAATACTCGCAGAAAAGTATTCCTATTAATATATTAGGTCATTAGCGTTAGATCTCTTTTATACACATGTTTAATTAAAAAAGAAATATAAAAAATAACAAAGAATCAAATTCTTGCAAGGATTATCAAATTATTGGAAAGTTTTAAATATTAAATGCAAGTATATGAAATACGAAGATGGTGAGTATATACGGTTTTAATCTCACAAGCATACATTTTCAGATCACAATTGCATATATATATATATATATATATATATATATATATATATATATATATATATATATATATATATATATATATATATATATATATATATATATATATACCCGGAACTCTGGGGACAATGGGAATTTAATAAGGGGAACTTAACATAGGGATTAACAGCTATAAAATATTGGGCCTCTTTAGGGACAAGGGGATTTTACAGAATGAAATAAATAGCGGCAATGTATTAGGCCTGTCTGGGGACAATATGAATTGAACAGGGGTGTCGTCACGGTACTGAACACTGACAACAATGTTGCAAATGGCTGACCGTAATCGGGCAGAATAGTGTGGCAAGGTGCTGACCTGAATAAGCACCACTATAGGGACAAATAGAGACATAGACATAAAGACATGATTAAAGACGGTGTTAGAGACATAGACATTCATAGATTTATGGACATCAATCTATCGCACAAAAACTCGACCATAATATTTTAGGCAAGAGAGAATATATATCTTTTCGAGGCAACTGAGTGGCCCTATAAAGGGCATTGTAATGTTCTTCTATTGTATTCCCTTCATTCTTCTCCTCCACCATCTTCTCATTCTCTCCAAAACATTTTTCGTCGTCTTCTTCTTCTATTTCTCCCCCTTTTTTCCTTTCCCTCATCATGTTTCCTCTTTTTTGTTTGCTTCTTCTTTCATCAATTTTTCGTTATAATTCCTTCTCTGCTCTTTTTCCTCTTCGTCCTCTTTTTACTCCTTGATCATGCCTCTTAATCGTTCCTTTGCCATTTTT